>CACRXE010000005.1:9181564-9494999 GCA_902685375.1 Neostethus bicornis | reverse complement strand
TACAAACAGAACACACAAACAGAACACACAAACAGAACACACAAACAGAACAAACAAACAGAACACACAAACAGAACACACAAACAGAACACACAAACAGAACAAACAAACAGAACACACAAACAGAACAAACAAACAGAACACACAAACAGAACAAACAAACAGAACAAACAAACAGAACACACAAACAGAACAAACAAACAGAACACACAAACAGAACACACAAACAGAACAAACAAACAGAACACACAAACAGAACACACAAACAGAACAAACAAACAGAACACACAAACAGAACACACAAACAGAACACACAAACAGAACACACAAACAGAACACACAAACAGAACAAACAAACAGAACACACAAACAGAACACACAAACAGAACACACAAACAGAACACACAAACAGAACACACAAACAGAACACACAAACAGAACAAACAAACAGAACAAACAAACAGAACACACAAACAGAACAAACAAACAGAACAAACAAACAGAACACACAAACAGAACACACAAACAGAACACACAAACAAAACACACAAACAGAACACACAAACAGAACACACAAACAGAACAAACAAACAGAACACACAAACAGAACACACAAACAGAACACACAAACAGAACACACAAACAGAACACACAAACAGAACAAACAAACAGAACACACAAACAGAACACACAAACAGAACAAACAAACAGAACACACAAACAGAACACACAAACAGAACACACAAACAGAACAAACAAACAGAACACACAAACAGAACACACAAACAGAACACACAAACAGAACACACAAACAGAACAAACAAACAGAACACACAAACAGAACACACAAACAGAACACACAAACAGAACAAACAAACAGAACACACAAACAGAACACACAAACAGAACACACAAACAGAACAAACAAACAGAACAAACAAACAGAACACACAAACAGAACAAACAAACAGAACAAACAAACAGAACACACAAACAGAACAAACAAACAGAACAAACAAACAGAACACACAAACAGAACACACAAACAGAACACACAAACAAAACACACAAACAGAACACACAAACAGAACACACAAACAGAACAAACAAACAGAACACACAAACAGAACACACAAACAGAACACACAAACAGAACACACAAACAGAACAAACAAACAGAACACACAAACAGAACACACAAACAGAACACACAAACAGAACAAACAAACAGAACACACAAACAGAACACACAAACAGAACAAACAAACAGAACACACAAACAGAACAAACAAACAGAACACACAAACAGAACACACAAACAGAACACACAAACAGAACAAACAAACAGAACAAACAAACAGAACACACAAACAGAACAAACAAACAGAACACACAAACAGAACACACAAACAGAACAAACAAACAGAACAAACAAACAGAACACACAAACAGAACACACAAACAGAACAAACAAACAGAACACACAAACAGAACAAACAAACAGAACACACAAACAGAACACACAAACAGAACACACAAACAGAACACACAAACAGAACACACAAACAGAACAAACAAACAGAACAAACAAACAGAACACACAAACAGAACAAACAAACAGAACACACAAACAGAACACACAAACAGAACACACAAACAGAACACACAAACAGAACACACAAACAGAACAAACAAACAGAACACACAAACAGAACAAACAAACAGAACACACAAACAGAACACACAAACAGAACACACAAACAGAACACACAAACAGAACACACAAACAGAACACACAAACAGAACACACAAACAGAACAAACAAACAGAACACACAAACAGAACAAACAAACAGAACACACAAACAGAACACACAAACAGAACAAACAAACAGAACACACAAACAGAACACACAAACAGAAAAAACAAACAGAACACACAAACAGAACACACAAACAGAACACACAAACAGAACACACAAACAGAACAAACAAACAGAACACACAAACAGAACACACAAACAGAAAAAACAAACAGAACAAACAAACAGAACACACAAACAGAACACACAAACAGAACACACAAACAGAACAAACAAACAGAACACACAAACAGAACACACAAACAGAACACACAAACAGAACAAACAAACAGAACAAACAAACAGAACACACAAACAGAACACACAAACAGAACACACAAACAGAACACACAAACAGAACAAACAAACAGAACACACAAACAGAACACACAAACAGAACACACAAACAGAACACACAAACAGAACACACAAACAGAACAAACAAACAGAACACACAAACAGAACACACAAACAGAACACACAAACAGAACACACAAACAAAACACACAAACAGAACACACAAACAGAACACACAAACAGAACACACAAACAGAACAAACAAACAGAACACACAAACAGAACACACAAACAGAACACACAAACAGAACACACAAACAGAACACACAAACAGAACAAACAAACAGAACACACAAACAGAACACACAAACAGAACAAACAAACAGAACACACAAACAGAACACACAAACAGAACACACAAACAGAACACACAAACAGAACAAACAAACAGAACAAACAAACAGAACAAACAAACAGAACAAACAAACAGAACACACAAACAGAACACACAAACAGAACACACAAACAGAACACACAAACAGAACAAACAAACAGAACACACAAACAGAACACACAAACAGAACACACAAACAGAACACACAAACAGAACAAACAAACAGAACACACAAACAGAACACACAAACAAAACACACAAACAGAACAAACAAACAGAACACACAAACAGAACACACAAACAGAACACACAAACAGAACAAACAAACAGAACAAACAAACAGAACACACAAACAGAACACACAAACAGAACACACAAACAGAACACACAAACAGAACACACAAACAGAACAAACAAACAGAACACACAAACAGAACACACAAACAGAACAAACAAACAGAACACACAAACAGAACACACAAACAGAACACACAAACAGAACAAACAAACAGAACACACAAACAGAACACACAAACAGAACAAACAAACAGAACAAACAAACAGAACAAACAAACAGAACAAACAAACAGAACACACAAACAGAACAAACAAACAGAACACACAAACAGAACAAACAAACAGAACACACAAACAGAACACACAAACAGAACACACAAACAGAACACACAAACAGAACAAACAAACAGAACACACAAACAGAACAAACAAACAGAACAAACAAACAGAACAAACAAACAGAACACACAAACAGAACAAACAAACAGAACACACAAACAGAACAAACAAACAGAACAAACAAACAGAACAAACAAACAGAACACACAAACAGAACACACAAACAGAACACACAAACAGAACAAACAAACAGAACACACAAACAGAACACACAAACAGAACACACAAACAGAACACACAAACAGAACACACAAACAGAACAAACAAACAGAACACACAAACAGAACACACAAACAGAACACACAAACAGAACAAACAAACAGAACACACAAACAGAACACACAAACAGAACACACAAACAGAACACACAAACAGAACACACAAACAGAACAAACAAACAGAACACACAAACAGAACACACAAACAGAACACACAAACAGAACACACAAAACAGAACACACAAACAGAACACACAAACAGAACACACAAACAGAACAAACAAACAGAACACACAAACAGAACAAACAAACAGAACACACAAACAGAACAAACAAACAGAACAAACAAACAGAACACACAAACAGAACACACAAACAGAACACACAAACAGAACAAACAAACAGAACACACAAACAGAACAAACAAACAGAACACACAAACAGAACACACAAACAGAACACACAAACAGAACACACAAACAGAACACACAAACAGAACACACAAACAGAACACACAAACAGAACAAACAAACAGAACACACAAACAGAACACACAAACAGAACACACAAACAGAACACACAAACAGAACAAACAAACAGAACACACAAACAGAACAAACAAACAGAACAAACAAACAGAACACACAAACAGAACACACAAACAGAACAAACAAACAGAACACACAAACAGAACACACAAACAGAACACACAAACAGAACACACAAACAGAACACACAAACAGAACACACAAACAGAACAAACAAACAGAACACACAAACAGAACAAACAAACAGAACACACAAACAGAACACACAAACAGAACACACAAACAGAACACACAAACAGAACAAACAAACAGAACACACAAACAGAACACACAAACAGAACACACAAACAGAACACACAAACAGAACACACAAACAGAACACACAAACAGAACACACAAACAGAACAAACAAACAGAACACACAAACAGAACACACAAACAGAACAACAAACAGAACACACAAACAGAACAAACAAACAGAACAAACAAACAGAACACACAAACAGAACAAACAAACAGAACACACAAACAGAACACACAAACAGAACACACAAACAGAACAAACAAACAGAACACACAAACAGAACACACAAACAGAACAAACAAACAGAACACACAAACAGAACAAACAAACAGAACACACAAACAGAACACACAAACAGAACAAACAAACAGAACACACAAACAGAACACACAAACAGAACAAACAAACAGAACACACAAACAGAACACACAAACAGAACAAACAAACAGAACAAACAAACAGAACACACAAACAGAACAAACAAACAGAACACACAAACAGAACAAACAAACAGAACACACAAACAGAACAAACAAACAGAACAAACAAACAGAACACACAAACAGAACAAACAAACAGAACACACAAACAGAACACACAAACAGAACAAACAAACAGAACAAACAAACAGAACACACAAACAGAACAAACAAACAGAACACACAAACAGAACACACAAACAGAACACACAAACAGAACAAACAAACAGAACACACAAACAGAACAAACAAACAGAACACACAAACAGAACAAACAAACAGAACACACAAACAGAACACACAAACAGAACACACAAACAGAACACACAAACAGAACAAACAAACAGAACAAACAAACAGAACAAACAAACAGAACAAACAAACAGAACACACAAACAGAACACACAAACAGAACACACAAACAGAACAAACAAACAGAACACACAAACAGAACAAACAAACAGAACACACAAACAGAACACACAAACAGAACAAACAAACAGAACACACAAACAGAACAAACAAACAGAACACACAAACAGAACAAACAAACAGAACACACAAACAAAACAAACAAACAGAACACACAAACAGAACACACAAACAGAACAAACAAACAGAACACACAAACAGAACACACAAACAGAACAAACAAACAGAACAAACAAACAGAACACACAAACAGAACAAACAAACAGAACACACAAACAGAACACACAAACAGAACACACAAACAGAACAAACAAACAGAACACACAAACAGAACAAACAAACAGAACACACAAACAGAACAAACAAACAGAACACACAAACAGAACACACAAACAGAACACACAAACAGAACACACAAACAGAACAAACAAACAGAACAAACAAACAGAACAAACAAACAGAACAAACAAACAGAACACACAAACAGAACAAACAAACAGAACAAACAAACAGAACAAACAAACAGAACACACAAACAAAACAAACAAACAGAACAAACAAACAGAACACACAAACAGAACACACAAACAGAACAAACAAACAGAACACACAAACAGAACACACAAACAGAACACACAAACAGAACACACAAACAGAACAAACAAACAGAACACACAAACAGAACAAACAAACAGAACACACAAACAGAACAAACAAACAGAACACACAAACAAAACAAACAAACAGAACACACAAACAGAACACACAAACAGAACACACAAACAGAACAAACAAACAGAACAAACAAACAGAACACACAAACAGAACACACAAACAGAACACACAAACAGAACAAACAAACAGAACACACAAACAGAACAAACAAACAGAACACACAAACAGAACACACAAACAGAACAAACAAACAGAACACACAAACAGAACACACAAACAGAACACACAAACAGAACAAACAAACAGAACACACAAACAGAACACACAAACAGAACAAACAAACAGAACACACAAACAGAACACACAAACAGAACACACAAACAGAACAAACAAACAGAACACACAAACAGAACAAACAAACAGAACAAACAAACAGAACACACAAACAGAACACACAAACAGAACACACAAACAGAACAAACAAACAGAACACACAAACAGAACACACAAACAGAACACACAAACAGAACAAACAAACAGAACAAACAAACAGAACACACAAACAGAACAAACAAACAGAACAAACAAACAGAACACACAAACAGAACACACAAACAGAACACACAAACAGAACACACAAACAGAACACACAAACAGAACAAACAAACAGAACACACAAACAGAACACACAAACAGAACACACAAACAGAACACACAAACAGAACAAACAAACAGAACACACAAACAGAACAAACAAACAGAACAAACAAACAGAACACACAAACAGAACAAACAAACAGAACACACAAACAGAACACACAAACAGAACACACAAACAGAACACACAAACAGAACACACAAACAGAACAAACAAACAGAACACACAAACAGAACACACAAACAGAACAAACAAACAGAACACACAAACAGAACAAACAAACAGAACACACAAACAGAACAAACAAACAGAACAAACAAACAGAACAAACAAACAGAACACACAAACAGAACACACAAACAGAACAAACAAACAGAACAAACAAACAGAACAAACAAACAGAACACACAAACAGAACACACAAACAGAACAAACAAACAGAACACACAAACAGAACACACAAACAGAACAAACAAACAGAACAAACAAACAGAACACACAAACAGAACACACAAACAGAACACACAAACAGAACACACAAACAGAACACACAAACAGAACACACAAACAGAACACACAAACAGAACAAACAAACAGAACACACAAACAGAACAAACAAACAGAACAAACAAACAGAACAAACAAACAGAACACACAAACAGAACACACAAACAGAACACACAAACAGAACACACAAACAGAACACACAAACAGAACACACAAACAGAACACACAAACAGAACACACAAACAGAACAAACAAACAGAACACACAAACAGAACACACAAACAGAACACACAAACAGAACACACAAACAGAACAAACAAACAGAACACACAAACAGAACACACAAACAGAACAAACAAACAGAACACACAAACAGAACACACAAACAGAACAAACAAACAGAACACACAAACAGAACACACAAACAGAACACACAAACAGAACACACAAACAGAACACACAAACAGAACAAACAAACAGAACACACAAACAGAACACACAAACAGAACACACAAACAGAACACACAAACAGAACACACAAACAGAACAAACAAACAGAACAAACAAACAGAACACACAAACAGAACACACAAACAGAACACACAAACAGAACACACAAACAGAACACACAAACAGAACACACAAACAGAACACACAAACAGAACAAACAAACAGAACAAACAAACAGAACACACAAACAGAACACACAAACAGAACACACAAACAGAACAAACAAACAGAACACACAAACAGAACACACAAACAGAACACACAAACAGAACACACAAACAGAACACACAAACAGAACACACAAACAGAACACACAAACAGAACACACAAACAGAACACACAAACAGAACACACAAACAGAACACACAAACAGAACACACAAACAGAACAAACAAACAGAACACACAAACAGAACAAACAAACAGAACACACAAACAGAACACACAAACAGAACACACAAACAGAACACACAAACAGAACACACAAACAGAACAAACAAACAGAACACACAAACAGAACACACAAACAGAACACACAAACAGAACACACAAACAGAACACACAAACAGAACAAACAAACAGAACACACAAACAGAACACACAAACAGAACACACAAACAGAACACACAAACAGAACACACAAACAGAACAAACAAACAGAACAAACAAACAGAACAAACAAACAGAACAAACAAACAGAACAAACAAACAGAACAAACAAACAGAACAAACAAACAGAACACACAAACAGAACAAACAAACAGAACAAACAAACAGAACAAACAAACAGAACAAACAAACAGAACAAACAAACAGAACAAACAAACAGAACAAACAAACAGAACAAACAAACAGAACAAACAAACAGAACAAACAAACAGAACACACAAACAGAACAAACAAACAGAAAAAACAAACAGAACACACAAACAGAACAAACAAACAGAACACACAAACAGAACAAACAAACAGAACACACAAACAGAACACACAAACAGAACACACAAACAGAACAAACAAACAGAACACACAAACAGAACACACAAACAGAACACACAAACAGAACACACAAACAGAACAAACAAACAGAACACACAAACAGAACACACAAACAGAACACACAAACAGAACACACAAACAGAACACACAAACAGAACACACAAACAGAACAAACAAACAGAACACACAAACAGAACAAACAAACAGAACACACAAACAGAACACACAAACAGAACAAACAAACAGAACACACAAACAGAACACACAAACAGAACACACAAACAGAACAAACAAACAGAACACACAAACAGAACACACAAACAGAACACACAAACAGAACACACAAACAGAACACACAAACAGAACAAACAAACAGAACACACAAACAGAACACACAAACAGAACAAACAAACAGAACACACAAACAGAACAAACAAACAGAACACACAAACAGAACAAACAAACAGAACACACAAACAGAACAAACAAACAGAACACACAAACAGAACACACAAACAGAACACACAAACAGAACAAACAAACAGAACACACAAACAGAACACACAAACAGAACACACAAACAGAACACACAAACAGAACACACAAACAGAACAAACAAACAGAACACACAAACAGAACAAACAAACAGAACACACAAACAGAACACACAAACAGAACACACAAACAGAACACACAAACAGAACAAACAAACAGAACACACAAACAGAACACACAAACAGAACACACAAACAGAACAAACAAACAGAACACACAAACAGAACACACAAACAGAACAAACAAACAGAACACACAAACAGAACACACAAACAGAACACACAAACAGAACAAACAAACAGAACACACAAACAGAACACACAAACAGAACAAACAAACAGAACACACAAACAGAACAAACAAACAGAACACACAAACAGAACACACAAACAGAACAAACAAACAGAACAAACAAACAGAACACACAAACAGAACACACAAACAGAACACACAAACAGAACAAACAAACAGAACACACAAACAGAACAAACAAACAGAACACACAAACAGAACACACAAACAGAACACACAAACAGAACAAACAAACAGAACACACAAACAGAACACACAAACAGAACAAACAAACAGAACACACAAACAGAACACACAAACAAAACAAACAAACAGAACACACAAACAAAACAAACAAACAGAACAAACACACAAGCAGAACACACAAACAAAACAAACAAACAGAACAAACACACAAACAGAACACACAAACAAACAGAACACACACACAAACAGAACACACACACAAACAGAACACACAAACAAACAGAACACACACACAAACAGAACACACAAACAAACAGAACACACACACAAACAGAACACACAAACAAAACAAACAAACAGAACACACACACAAACAGAACACACAAACAAACAGAACACACACACAAACAGAACACACACACAAACAGAACACACAAACAAACAGAACACACACACAAACAAAACACACAAACAAACAGAACACACAAACAAACAGAACACACAAACAAACAGAAAACAAACAGAAAAAACAAACTGAAAACAAACAGACAGAAAACAAACAAAAAACAAACAAATAGAAAACCACATAGAAAAAACAAACAAAAACAAAACAAACAAACAGAAAACACAGACAAACATGTACTTTGTACTTCTTAACCCTATAAAGCCCACGTATCATATTTGATACGCAATTTTTTATTATTATTATTAATTAATAATTATTAATTAATTATTTTTTAATTTATTATTATTTTTATTTTTCTTATTTAATTATTTTTCCTAATTTTTTAATTTTCTGACATTTATTTCTTTGGGTGGGCTTTAAAGGGTGTATTTTAAATTATCTGGTTATTCGTGTTTTAAACATACTTCTTGAAGGTCTGAAGTGAACGTCTTCAATTCATCATATTTTCAGTTGAATTGTGTTTTGTTCAAGGTTAAAATGTTTTTTTTTATTATTGTTATTTTATTTTCAACAAAATTTTATAGTGTTTTTTTTTAAGTTAAATTGGATTGACTTGGATTTAAAGTCTTTAAACTGCCTTTTTAACTTCATGAGGATGTTAAACTGGGTTTTATTTCTGTTCTCCAGGATTTAAAGTGGGATTAAATATCTATAAATTGTATTTATATGTGTTTTAAACAGAATTTTTATATTAGATTCATGCTGAAAACCTGATCAGCTCATCTATAGTTGATAGAAACTCAAGGTCAGAATCCTTTTTTTTCTGAACCCTTTTATATTCTCTCTTTTTAATTGGATTAAACAAATGTTTAAGTGTTATTTTAATGATTAACTGAATTTATACTTAATTACAAGGACTTAAGTTAGATTTAAAAAGCTTTTAATGTCTTTAGTTGGTATGTTTAGGGTTTTATTCGTTCTGTTAGATTTATATTGATTTTTAGGATGTGAATGAGAGGGATCCAAATGGAAAAGTGAGGGTACACGGAGAAGAGATAAAGAAGGTGGAAGATTTTAAGTATCTAGGATCAACAGTCCAGAGCAATGGAGAGTGTGGAAAAGAGGTGAAGAAGTGTGTGCAGGCAGGCTGGAACGGGTGGAGGAAAGTATCAGGTGTGATGTGTGATAGAAGAGTTTCAGATAAAATGAAAAGAAAGTGTACAAAACCGTGGTGAGAGCGGCCATGCTGATTGGTCTAGAGACAGTGTGGTGAGAGCGGCCATGCTGATTGGTCTAGAGACAGCGTGGTGAGAGCGGCCATGCTGATTGGTCTAGAGACATCGTGGTGAGAGCGGCAATACTGATTGATCTAGAGACAGCGTGGTGAGAGCGGCCATGCTGATTGGTCTAGAGACAGCGTGGTGAGAGCGGCCATGCTGATTGGTCTAGAGACAGCGTGGTGAGAGCGGCCATGCTGATTGGTCTAGAGACAGTGTGGTGAGAGCGGCCATGCTGATTGGTCTAGAGACAGTGTGGTGAGAGCGGCCATGCTGATTGGTCTAGAGACAGTGTGGTGAGAGCGGCCATGCTGATTGGTCTAGAGACAGTGTGGTGAGTGCGGCCATGCTGATTGGTCTAGAGACAGTGTGGTGAGAGCAGCCATGCTGATTGGTCTAGAGACAGTGTGGTGAGAGAGGCCATGCTGATTGGTCTAGAGACAGTGTGGTGAGAGCGGCCATGCTGATTGGTCTAGAGACAGTGTGGTGAGAGAGGCCATGCTGATTGGTCTAGAGACAGTGTGGTGAGAGAGGCCATGCTGATTGATCTAGAGACAGTGTGGTGAGAGAGGCCATGCTGATTGGTCTAGAGACAGTGTGGTGAGAGCGGCCATGCTGATTGGTCTAGAGACAGTGTGGTGAGAGCGGCCATGCTGATTGGTCTAGAGACAGTGTGGTGAGAGTGGCCATGCTGATTGGTCTAGAGACAGTGTGGTGAGAGCGGCCATGCTGATTGGTCTAGAGACAGTGTGGTGAGAGCGGCCATGCTGATTGGTCTAGAGACAGTGTGGTGAGAGCGGCCATGCTGATTGGTCTAGAGACAGTGTGGTGAGAGCGGCCATGCTGATTAGTCTAGAGACAGTGTGGTGAGAGAGGCCATGCTGATTGGTCTAGAGACAGTGTGGTGAGAGCGGCCATGCTGATTGGTCTAGAGACAGTGTGGTGAGAGAGGCCATGCTGATTGGTCTAGAGACAGTGTGGTGAGAGAGGCCATGCTGATTGATCTAGAGACAGTGTGGTGAGAGCGGCCATGCTGATTGGTCTAGAGACAGTGTGGTGAGAGCGGCCATGCTGATTGGTCTAGAGACAGTGTGGTTGTTGTGTGAGGCCTTTAAGGCCTGCATTTTCCTTTTTTCTCCTTTCTCCCCTTCTGCAACACTCACAGGTGCTGGATGGCTTCGGATGAGAGGATTGGCTGATTTCCCCCAGCTGCGTGTACTTAACCATTGGATATAAAAGACCTGGTCTTAGCTACAGTCATCGTCAGTTCTTCAGCTGACCCTGTGGTGGACTGACCACTTTCACCGTGTTTGTTTTTTGTTACAGTGAACTTGTATTTTTCGTTCTCCCCCGGGAACCGTCAGCCTTTCCTCCTAGCCATCCAGCACTTCCCCTTGGACACTTTTGGACACTTCCTTTGTTACATACTTTGAATAAACATTTAAACCTGCATGTGGATCCTCATCACACCACCTCACACAACAGTGGTGAGAGCGGCCATGCTGATTGGTCTAGAGACAGTGTGGTGAGAGCGGCCATGCTGATTGGTCTAGAGACAGTGTGGTGAGAGCGGCCATGATGATTGGTCTAGAGACAGTGGCACTGAGAAAAAGACAGGAAACAGAGATGTTTGTAGCAGGGGGTGACAGAAACCAGTGTAACGTGGAGGCCCAGCCGAGTCTTCGAACAGCTGGTCGCAGGAGAGTCTTACAGAAGATTGAGTTGATCGGAATTGAACAGTGCTGAGTCCGGGAGGACTTGGATGTTTCCTTTGGGTAGTTTAGTCGTGGTTTTTTGTTTGGGTTGGTTGAATTGGCGTGAGTTTGTTTTGTGGTGCGTCTTTTTTCTTTTGTTTGTGGGTGGTGGGGGTATACGGTTGTCCTGTGGGCGGCCAACCGACGGCCTGTACAGGTCCGGACTGGTCCGCCTGCGGTCACCGATTAGGGGTTGATGGAAGTTGACGGGGGTGTGTGCGGGGGGTTGGATGGTCGGGCGGGGGAGGTTGGTGGTGGGGAGGGGTCGGAATCAGGGGAGGGATGGTCTACTAAGGGTATTAAACGGAAGTCTCGTCTGTCAGGGGGGGATGGTGGCACGGACAGGGGGGAGGGACAGGGTCGCGGAAGGATGGGTGTGTTTCACGTGGTGGTTAGGTTTGATGGGGGTGAGGGATTGAGGGGTTATGATCCTTTGAGACTGACCAGGGTTTTGAAGGACAAGGTGGGGGAAGTACGGTTTGCTAGGGTGTTGGATGATGGGAATCTCTTGATAGGATGTGGGGATGTAGATCAGGTTGGTAAAGCTATGAAATTGCAAGTGGTAGGGAAGTGTAAGGTTGTCAGAGTGGTTAGAGTGGGGGATAGATCAGGGGGTGGGTGTGCTGGGGTTATATCAGGGGTTCCGGGGGGGGTCAGTGAGGAGGACCTGGTTAAACACTTGAGAGTGGATAGGGGACGGGTGGTGAGGGTGGAGAAGCTTGTCAGAGCGGGTGTTAGAGCAGACACTGTGTCGGTGAAGGTTTTGTTTGAGGGCAAAGATTTGCCAGGGATGGTGTATTTTGGATTAATAAGGTACAGGGTGAGGGAGTTTGTCAGGGCGCCTATCAGGTGCTTTAAGTGCCAGCAGTTTGGACATATGGCCTGGGCGTGCAGGAATGGTAGGAGGTGTGGTCGGTGTAGTGGTGACCACGAGGAGGGGCCATGTGGGGAGGGCGTGGGACTTAAGTGTTGCAATTGTGGAGGAGGACATAGTGTTTCATTTATGGGGTGTGAGGCCATGAGGAAGGAGTTGAGGGTGCAGCAGGTTCGTCGGGAGGGTAAATTGTCTTATGCGGAAGCTGTGAAGGCTGTTGGGGGTTCTGAAGTGAGGTCGTCTGGATTGGGGACGGTTAGTGCTGTTGTGGGAGTATCTGACGGTGGTCAGGTGGGGTGGGTGTCGCCACGGACCTTGGTGGCTTTTGTTGCAGGGGTGATAAATGCTACTGCTGGTTTAAAATCTAAGACGGAGAGGTTACAGGTTGTGGTTAAGGCGGCTGTGCATCACTTTGGTCTGGTTGGTTTGACGTGGGAGGAAGTTAGGGATGATTTGAATGAGCAGGCAGGGTTGGATGCGGCAGTATCTACAGGTTCATTATGTTAGTTCTCCAGTGGAATGCAAGGAGTTTGTTGGCTAATGGTCAGGATTTTAAGGCTTTTATTGCGGGTGGCATGGTTAAACCTGATGTTGTTTGTGTTCAGGAGACGTGGTTGAAACCGAGGTTTGATTTTGTGTTGCGTGGATTTGTTGGGATTCGAAGGGACAGGCTTGAGAGGGGGGGTGGTGGTTGTGCGACCTTTATAAGGGAGGGGTTGCCTTATCAGGTGGTCGGGAAGGGTGTGGAGGGGGAGTATGTGGTGGTGCGTGTGTGGGCAGGGAGTAAGTCTGTTACGGTTATTAATTATTATAACCCGGGGAGGGGTTTAGCTGTGGACGAGCTGGATGGTGTTGAGGGACAGGATGATGGTTCTGTACTCTGGTGTGGGGATTTTAATGGGCATAGTGTGCTGTGGGGAAGTGAAAGGACGGATGCTAATGGTAGGGTGGTGGAGCAGCTGCTTGAGAGGAAAGGCTTGGTATGTCTGAATTCGGGTCATGGAACGAGACTAGATGTAGCAACCGGGAGGGAGTCGGCGCTGGACTTGACGTTGGCGTCTTCTGGGATGGCCCATTTGTGTGAGTGGTGGGTGCATAGGGATGGCACGATGGGCAGTGACCATTATCCGATTTGGTGCAGGTGGGGGATAGGGGTAGGGCCACGGGTGGATCGGGGTGGGGGTAGGTGGGTGTTAGATAAGGCTAACTGGAGGGGGTTTGCGGAGGAGAGTGATAGATTGTTGGGTGCTGTGGATGGAGATTTGGATATAGAGGAGTTGGATGGACGGATTAAGGGGGGCATATTGGAGGCGGCGGGGAAATTTATTCCAAGGAGCAGGGGCGGAGGCGGGAGGCGGTTGGTGCCGTGGTGGAACAGTGAGTGTGCTGAGGTAGTTAGGGAAAGGAACCGGGCTTTACGCTTAGTGAGGTGCTCACACAACTTTCAGCACTTAATGGAGTATAAGAGAGCTCAGGCTAGGGTACGCAGGACGATTCGGGCAGTCAAGAGGGGTTATTGGAGGGGCTATTGTGGCACTATTGGTAGGGACACTCCGGTGGGTTCAGTGTGGGGTATGATTAGGAGGATGGGTGGGGGTGCACGGTGTTTTGATTTACCGGCTCTACGGAATGGGGACCGGATTGTGGTTGGGGACCAGGAAAAGGCAGAGGTGTTGGCACAGCGGTTTGTGGAAACTCAGAATGTTGAGGCTTTGTCGGTGGAGGGGCGAGCTGTGAGGAGGCAGTTGGAGGAGGAATTTGCAGGGGAGCTGGGCAGGGATGATGATGTCATGGAGGTGGTAAATGATGTGTTTACAATGGGGGAGTTGGAAACAGCTTTGGCGAAAGGAGGTCAGTCGGCGCCTGGTAAAGATGGTATTGTATATGGCATGCTCAGACAGCTGGGTAGTGTGGGTAAAGGGAAACTTTTGGGATTATTTAATAGGGTGTGGAGAGAGGGGGTGGTGCCGGCAGAGTGGAAGGAGGCAGTGATTCTCCCGATTAGGAAGCCTGGAGCGGATACAAGTGATCCAGGAAACTACAGGCCGATTGCTTTAACGTCTGTAGTCTGCAAGTTGATGGAGAGGTTGGTAACTCAGAGGTTGGAGTATAAGTTAGAAAAGGAGAATCTATTGTCACAATACCAATGTGGTTTTAGGAGGGGTAGGAGCACTTTGGATTCGTTAGTTCGGTTGGAGGATGATGTTAGGAAGGCACGGGTGAATAGAGAGGTTTTGGTGGCGGTATTTTTTGATGTTGAAAAAGCCTATGATATGTTGTGGAGGAAGGGACTGTTGATTACACTACGCACGATGGGGATTAGAGGGAGAATATTCAATTGGGTTCGGAGTTTCTTGGAGGGGCGGAGGATTCAGGTTAGGGTTGGGAGAGCGATGTCGTCGGTTTTTGACGTGGAGAATGGGACGCCGCAGGGGAGTGTAATTAGCCCTACCTTGTTTAATGTTATGTTTAATGGTGTGTTTAGTGGGGTGGGGAATGATTTAGGTAGATCACTGTTTGCTGATGATGGGGCGTTGTGGAAGAGGGGACGGAACAGGGAGTATGTGGTTGGGAAGGTGCAGGAGGGTATGGACAGGGTGCAGGCTTGGGGTGACAGGTGGGGTTTTAGATTTTCGGTGGACAAGACAAAAGGTATGATGTTCTCGAGGGGCCGGGTTGGCACTGTGAAGGGTTTGAAGCTCTATGGTAGGCACATTGAGATGGTGGGGTCTTTTCGTTTTCTGGGTCTAACTTTTGATAGGCAGTTGGTGTGGAGGGAACATGTACGGTACTTGACCAGTAAGTGTGACAAGATATTAAATGTCATGAGATGTCTAGCTGGGGTGGACTGGGGGGCCAGTTTTTCAGCTTTGAGGTGCCTGTATGATGCCCTGATAAAATCCAGATTGGATTATGGATGTGTGGTTTATGGTTCGGCGGCGCCTACAGTGTTACGGGATTTAGATGTGGTGCAGGCCAAGGCCCTGAGGATTTGTTTAGGTGCTCTGAGGACTTCGCCAGTGAGTGCCCTGAGGGTGGAGGCGGGTGTCATGCCACTCGCTCTGAGGAGGAAGCACCTGGCGGTGAATTATTGGGTTTCCTTGAGAGGAAAGAGCCATAATCACCCTGGGCGGGGGGTTCTGGATTGGTCCTGGGAGAGGGGTGTGAAGGAAACTTTGAGTTTTGGGTGGGTAGGGGGTTTGTGGGCACGGGAATTGGGTGTGGGGGATTTGGAGTTGGAGCGGGAGGACAATTTTCAGATGGTGCCACAGTGGAGGCTGGGAGAGGTGAGGGTGGAATTGGGGATGGTGGGATGGAGACGGAGGTTTGGGGATGTGAATGTGGCGGGAGCATTTAGGAGTATTGTTGAGGAGAATTATGGGGATTACACATTGGTGTTTACGGATGGTTCAAGGGATCCGGTTTCGGGGAGGACGGGTGCGGGAATGGTGGTGGAAGGGTCTGGAGTGGAGGTAGGGGTTCGCACGTCAGATCACTTATGTATTTTCACGGTGGAGTTATATGCAGTGTGGATGGCTGTGGTGTGGGCGATGCAACATGGTGGTGGGAAAGTACTTATATGCACGGACTCGTTGTCAGTGGTTCGGGCTCTTGAACTGGGGAGGGTGAGGTATCATCAGGGTTTGTTTTGGGATGTTTTGAATATGGTGTCGCGGGTGGTAGGAGGGTCGTTGGTGTTTATGTGGGTTCCGGGCCATTCTGGGATTGGGGGGAATGAGCGAGTGGATGAGGTGGCAAAGAGGGCTGCAGATCGGGTGGTGGTGGAGAGGGTCGTGGCTCTGTCACGAGGGGAGGTGAAGGCGTTGGTCTGGAAGGGGATAATGCAGCAGTGGCAGATGGAGTGGGAGTCAGAGGTGAAGGGACGACACTTGTATGAAGTACAGAGGACGGTGGGGGTGACTGTGGATCCGGTGGGTGGTGGAAGGCGGGGGCAGGTGGTTTTTAGCAGGTTACGTATTGGGCACACGGGATTGAATGAAACGCTCAAGATTCTGGGTAAACATTTGGATGGGTGTTGTGATTTCTGTGGGGAGTTGGAAGGGGTTAGTCACGTGGTGTTAGCGTGTAGAAAGTATGAGGAAGAAAGAGAGGCTATGATGGTGGTGCTGAGGAGTGTTGGGATGAGACAAGTGAGCTTGGAGGAGGTGTTTTTGTATGGACGTCAGGGGAAGGGTTTTGGTGCCCTGTACACTTTTTTGAGGTGTACAGGGTTATTGAGGAGGATTTGAGGTTCGTGACAGTCAGTAGGTGGCGGTAATGCACCCAGGTTGGTGCTTCATGCCGCAAACTAAAGAAGAAGAAGAAGAAGATGTTTGTAGCAGAGATGAAGATGCTGAGGATCTCTCTGGGAGTGACCAGGATGGACAGGATCAGAGGAACAGCACATGTTAGAGGTTTTAAAGTCAGAGAGGTCAGACTGAGATGGTTTGGACATGTGCAGAGGAGAGAGAGAGAGAGTACATCAGAAGAAGGATGCTGGGTTTGGAACCACCAGGAAAGAGGACTAGAGGAAGACCAAAGAGGAGGTTTATGGATACAGTGAAGGAAGACATGAAGATAGTTGGTGTGACCGAAGAGGATGCAGGAGATAGGGTTAGATGGAAGAAACTGACTTACTGTGAAGGAAAATGCCCGAAGAAAAAGAAGTTTAATGATTTTATTTCTGTGTAGTGCACAAATATAAAAAAAAAAAAAAAACACATTTATTTTGAAACTAGTAAAAATAAAATTATTTTAAGGAAGCTTCCGGTTAATTCTGAAAAGCTGCCGGAAATGAAAATAGAGTTAGTGTCTTCCGGTTTGATTGCTGCTGTCTTGATGTCTTCAGTGTGTCTGAACTCCTGGAAGAGTTTCCCTCTTTTATTTATTCTGAATGTTTTTAACAACAACTACAAGATTTCTGAGGATTTCTGAATATTTCTGAGGATTTCTGAATATTTCTGAGGATTTCTGAAGGAGCAGTTCATTGTTTTTCTGGTTTGTTGGGGTATTTTTTTATTTTTATCGGTGATCATCTATAACTAATGTTTAACATGTTAGCTTGTTAGCATCGACATTAAAACACATTTAACCTACTTGAATTATCTTTAAAAACAAATAAATTCTTTAGAAATATTTGACCGTCTTTTTTTCTTGTATTTTAACAAGTTTTTCTGTCAAACAGCTGTTTTTTGTGAATAAAAACCGCATCCAGTGGAGCGTGAATAATTGTTGATTAAAAGTTTTTTTTTTCTGTTTTTTTTCAGAAAGCCGTTTTAAAGTTGTTAAAAAACTGAGAAAATAATCAAAAAAGAAGGAAAAAAAGAACTTAAAGAGTGTTTTTTGTTCTTTTTTTGTGGATTTGACGGATCAGTGAGACCTGTTTCATCTTTTCAGACTTTTTTTTTTCATCTTTCTGTGGATTTTTTTTTTTTTTTACTATGAGCTAAAACAAGGTGCACCAGAACTAGATTTTGGGGGGTTGCACCTTGTTTTTTTTGGGGTGGAGAGAGGACTGAAAGAGAAGAGGATGGTTTGTTTCCATGTGATTCTGTGTAAAAAGGAGGTGATTTCATGGAGACAAGCCTGAGATGCCGAGGAAGGAGTTGCCACTACCTGAAGGTTGGGAGGAAGCCAGAGACTTTGATGGAAAACTTTACTACATCGATCATAAAAACCAGATCACCAGCTGGATCGACCCCCGAGACAGGTAAGGATCAACACACACCTCTTAAACTCAACATCAAACCATCTTTTTCATGGAAAAACAAAGAAAATCATTTGTTTCATAGAATTGAGTTACTTGTGGAATCCCACAAGGATCAATACTCGGACCTTAATTGTTTGTATTTTGTATAAATTATATTAAAAAATCCAACATACTGGCAACTTGTTCTGGCCTGTGACCAGCTGAGATAGGCTCAGGTATTCAGAAGATGAATGCATATCTAAATAACATTATTTTTTTGCTGGTGATACTTCTTCATTTTTGTCTGAATGAAACAAGTTGAAATTATAAATAGTATTTGTTCAAGTTTGTTAAATTATCTCTAAATCTAGAAATAACTCAATTAAAATCTTTGCAAACTGAGCAGAAAATGTGACTATTTTAAAGTGAGGAGTTAAATACAAAAAATTATGATTTGTCAAATTGAAAAGTCTTTTTAATAACTTGTGGAATCCGTCAGGGATAAAAACCCTAATTATTTATATGTTATTTAAATTGTATAATTAACCGGTTACATATAGTGCTGCTTGCTAATTGAAAAGAAGAAAAAAATTATACTTTCTTCATCCCTCAATGGGGAAATTTGTACGCAGCAGGCTGCCACAACGGCGCCAATGGTGGGAGAAACGGGGGTTAGGTGTCTTCTCCAAGGACACCTAAACATGAGCTCAATGGGATTCGATCCCATGAACTTCTGGAGAACTTCCAAGGTCCAAGGATGAATGTTCTACCACTGAGCTATCACCTCCCTCCTTGTCTAGATAATGTAGAAAAAAATATATTTGGAAATTGTGTGAAACTGACTATTTAAACTGAGTGGTTAACTAGAAAGAGGTCAACGATTGATCAATTTAATAACTTAATTACTTATGAAATTCCTCAGGGATCAATATTCAGCCCCTAATCATTTGTTTGTCATATAAAACTCTATCAATAAAGTCTTCCAGTATGTGTTGTTTTGTGGTAATACTGTGGCACTGATTAAAAACCAGAAAAAGTAACGCTTTAGGTTTAACAAATTATCTTTAAAACTACAAAATAGAACATTTAATCTTTGTAAATTATGTGTAAAATGTTACTCTTTAAAGTGAGGAGTTATCCATGAAGAACACAAGAATTAGGTCAACTGAATTTAGTTGAGTCTGTGTTTTTAGTTACTTTTGGAATCCCACAAGGATCAATACTCGGACCCTAATTATTTGTATCTCATAAAAAATACATAATCAAAGTGACATGATTAGTGTTTTTTTTTTTTTTTTTTTTACAAACAACACCACTGTATTTTCATCTGTAAATTTTGGGACTAATAAAAAATGTGAAAGGTTTTTAATGATAAATATAAAAAAGATGGAGATCAGGAATCTTAGCATGTCAATTCTTCTGACCGTTCCGTCATCTTCCGCTCATCCGGGGCAGGGCTGCAGGGGCAACAGCCTCAGACGGGAAGCACAAGCTTCTCTCACCTGAGCTGTATCCTCCAGCTCACCCGGAAGGATCCCGAGTCGTTCCCCAGCCAGCTGTGAGACATAGTCTCTCCAGCAGGTCCGGGGTCTGCCTCTTGGTCTCCTCCCGGTGGGAGCTGCCCGAAACACCTCACCGGCAAGGCACTCGTGGGGCATCCTGACCAGATGCCCGAACCACCCCATCTGCCTTTTCTCGACCTGGAGGAGGAGTGGCTCGACACTAAGCTCCTCACAGATGGCAGAGCTCCTCACCCGATATCTGAGTGAGAGCCCAACCACCCTGCGGAGGAAGCGCATTTTGGGCGATTTTATTGTTTCGGTCACCACTACAGCTGGTGACCATGGTGAGGGTCGGAACATAGAACCTGGTTACCATGGTGAGGGTAGGAACGTAGAACCTGGTTACCATGGTGAGGGTAGGAACGTAGAACCTGGTTACCATGGTGAGGGTAGGAACGTAGATCCTGGTTACCACGGTGAGGGTAGGAACGTAGATCCTGGTTACCATGGTGAGGGTAGGAACGTAGAACCTGGTTACCATGGTGAGGGTAGGAACGTAGATCCTGGTTACCACGGTGAGGGTAGGAACGTAGATCCTGGTTACCACGGTGAGGGTAGGAACGTAGATCCTGGTTACCACGGTGAGGGTAGGAACGTAGATCCTGGTTACCACGGTGAGGGTAGGAACGTAGATCCTGGTTACCATGGTGAGGGTAGGAACGTAGATCCTGGTTACCATAGTGAGGGTAGGAACGTAGATCCTGGTTACCATGGTGAGGGTAGGAACGTAGATCCTGGTTACCATGGTGAGGGTAGGAACGTATATCCTGGTTACCATGGTGAGGGTAGGAACATAGATCCTGGTTACCACGGTGAGGGTAGGAACGTAGATCGACTTGTAAATCTAGAGCTTTGTTTTTCGGCTCAGCTCTCTCGTCACCATGACGGTTCTTCTGTGTCAAATTATTTGCTACCTTTGCTAAAATCTACAAATTACTGGTTTTAAACACATTGAAAAACATCCAAAAAGAAATTTGCAAACTTTTTATGAACAATGTTTATTTATTAAACTAATTGAAAGACTAACGGATTAAAAAGCTATCTGATTTTTTTCCAAATCATTAATTACAAATTAAAATGTTCTAGTTTTCAAACAAGAGAAACAATCTAAACATTTTTTTTACTTACTAAAGCAGCACAAACTGGAATTATCTAATGATCAAAACACACCAAACATTTTTATTACATGACGAAACGAACAACGTGCACGTTCACCATCTACTAACTGGACTGGATGTAAAATCTCTTTTAATCTTTGCCAAAGTGAGCAGGGTCTAAGGTCACTGTGAGGCCCTGTGGACCGTTAACCAGGCCCAGAAAAACTTCACTCTTTAATACCTAATGACGTATTAAAACATCTGAACACTTAGATTTTTAAAAATAACACGCTGTGGATTTGATTATGTTCCCTAAAGCTGCTCTGATTGGCTGTTTATACGACCAAACACTGCCATGCGATTGGCTGTCCATATGAATAGATTCTGCCATTTGATTGGTTGTTGATGCAAAAACATACTTTTTGTTTTCACAGAAGAAATTTTACGTTATCTTTTTCTCAATATTGTTTTTAAAATTATTTGAATAAAAAATGATGGAAATCTAAACGTATAAAAGCTGCATTCAACTATTTCTTGTTCAAATAATCCACAATGTGGATCAAATGATCAATCATCTTAATGATTGAAGATGTTTAATAAACTGTTACTGAGTAAAAACGTTCTGACCTGAGACGTGCAGGTTAAACCACCTGAAGTAAAGAACTAAACGTGCATATTTTCCATCACATTCTTGTTTACTGACGAGCATCATGTGATAAAATAGCCGAAGAAGAATGTACAATGACGAACGTTTGAGGTGAAAAGGAATGCAGAAAAACTGGCTTTTGTTTTTTCTTTTTTTTCCCCTGCTGTTTTTGGCCTTTTTTTTTTTTTTCTGAACGGGTTCCATAGCTGCCAGAGCACACACCAGCATATCCAAACAGATTATTATCAAGCTTGTTAGAAAGAGTAGTTTTTATCAGGCTGCTGGAATAATAGTGCACTCATTTTATCTTCTATTAGAGACCGGGTGATCTGACTACAGATCATCTGGAGTAAAGGACAGTCCTTGCTCTTGTATCGTTCTGACTTATAGAAACTTACTTTTCATTGTGACAATGTAAAGTATCAAAGATGACAGAGGCCGCCGTGACAGAGGCACAGCCACTGTCATTTTTTTTTTGGTTTGAAAATAAGTCAGTTAAAAATTGACAACAGAAAAATGAATATCTAAAATCGTCTCAAATATTCTTTCACATGTTTTCAGTCGATTTACAAAATGTGTTTGTAAACACCTGTTCCGTCGTCTTCCGCTCATCCGGGACCGGGTCGCGGGGGCAACAGCCTCAGATGGGAAACCCACGCTTCTCTCACCCCGGCTACATCCTCTAGCTCACTTGGAAGGATCCCAAGTCGTTCCCCAGCCAGCTGTGTGACATAGTCTCTTCAGCGGGTCCGGGGTCTGTCTCTCGGTCTCCTCCCAGTGGGACGTGCCCGAAACACCTCACCAACGAGGCGCTCGGCGGCATCCTGATCAGATGCCTGAACCACCCCATCTGGCTTCTCTCGACCTGGAGGAGGAGCAGCTCGACACCAAGCTTCTCCTGGATGGCAGAGCTTTTCACCCGATCTTCTTGCACTCAAAGTAAACTTAGGTCATCTCAAGCTCATTTCGGCCGCTTGTATCTGCAATCTCATTCTTTCGGTCACCACCCACAGCTGGTTACCATGGTGAGGGTAGGAACGTAGATCGACTTGTAAATCGAGAGCTTTGTTTTTCGGTTCAGCTCTCTTTACCACGACGGACCGATGCAGCGTCCTAGTTATTGCTGATGCCGCACCGTTCTGCCTGTCGATCTCCCGCTCCATCCTTCCCCCACTCGTGAACAAGACCCCGAGATACTTAAACTCCTCCACTTGGGGCAGGACTCTGTCCCTGACCCGCAGGGGGCATTCCACCCTTTTCCGGGCAAGAACCATGGTCTCGGATTTGGAGACCCTAATTCCCATCTCGGCCGCTTCACAATCGGAAGCAAATCGATCTAGTGAGAGCTGGAGATCATGGTCCGATGAAGCCAACAAAACCACATCATCCGCAAAAAGCAGGGATCCGATCCTGAGGTCACCAGATCGGATCCCTCCAACGGCTCGGCTGCGCCTAGATATTCTGTCCATAAAGGTGATGAACAGAATCGGTGACAAACGCCTGAACTTCAGAAATTTTTTGTTCATATTGTACATAATAAATCCTTGCGTACAGTTTCATCTCCAGTTTGCAGGTCACTTGTCAGAGATCAGTACAGTATCCTTTACATTTTTTTTTTTAAATTGATAGTTATTTAAACTAAATTATGACGCTGTGCATCAAACTTGAACCTGATTTAAGTAAAGCTCGTCGTAAATCAATATGAGAATTAAAGAACGTAAACAGCCTGGTGTCGTAAAACCGCAAGTCCTAGTTTCTGTTTCGTCGTCTTCCACTTATCTTGGACTGGGTTCCAGGAACAACAGCCTTAGATGGGAAGCCCAAGCTTCTCTCATCTTGGCTGCATCCTCCTACTCACCCGGGACGATGTTCGCTGTCCAGCTGTGAGACTTAGGCCCTGCCCACACGTAGCCGGGTTTTTCTGAAAACACATATATTTTTATCCGTTCTGCTGTCCACACAAAAACTGAGGTTTTTTTTTTACACTCAAAACTGACGTTTTTGAAAACTCCGGGCAAAGTGGAGATTTTGGAATACTCAGTTTTTGTGTTTGCGTGTGGACGTGCGAAAATGGAGATTTGCATTTTTATGAGTCACTACCTGCGACAAGTAACGTACCGAAGTACGTTACTTGTCGTACTTCGGTACGAATAACATACGTCATTCGTGTGCGTCCTTGTTTGGATCGTCTATATTTTCCTGTGATTTATTAACTTTATAGTCGATGACGACTTTTAAAAGCAATTCCACCTCCTTGTCGGTTTACACAAACAAGATGTGGACCGAATGGACGCGGATATTTTGAAAACGGTTACGTGTGGACAAGAGCGTCTTCTTAAATCAGAGGACAGCAGATATGCGTTTTGAAAAATACCCGGTTACGTGTGGACGGGGCCATAGTCTCTACAGCGGGTCCGGGGTCTGCCTCTAGGTCAGATGTGATGGAATACCTCACCAGCGAGGCGTTTGGGAGGCATACTAACTAGATGCCCGAACAACCCCATCTGGCTTCTCTCGAACCGGAGGAGCAACAGCTCTACTCCGAGCTATTTGCTTTTTTTTTTTTTTTTTTTTTTTAATGCTAAATTGACTTCATTCAAATTAGAGAAACAAACAGAAACAGTCCTTTTTCCTCTTTTTGTTTCCACGATTTGAGTGAAAGTTTTCTGATGATAAGAAATGCGACGAGCAGATTGGAATAAATCCCCAGCAGTGGAGGTCGGTACAACCAGGAAATGTAATGCAGCTTACACTAAGAGGCCATACGCTGAAAAAAAAAAATGTAAACATAATGATTGTTCTTAAGACAAATGAGACAAAAATAAATGATGACAAATTTTCACACAAATGATTTAATTTAATGCTATTTATTAGCTTTAATTTTGATAGTTTTAACACATGAATAACAAAGAAAAACATCACTCATTAGGATTTAACAAAAATGCTTTGAAAAATCAATCATTTAATCAGAAATTGGTTTTCTTGGACCTTTAAAATCGGTCTAAAAAATATCATAATTGAGTACAGATCGGGGTGGCACGGTGGGTAGCACAGTGGCCTCACAGCAAGAAGGTCGTGGATTCCTGTCCCGGGTGAAGATGAGGCTTGGAACACTGTCCTTTCTGTGTGGAGTTTGCATGTTCTCCCCGTGTTTGGGTGGGTTTTCTCCGAGTACTCCGGTTTCCTCCCACCCTCCAAAGACATGCATGATAGGTTGATTGGACGGTGCCAAACTGCCCCTATGAATGAGTGTGTGGATGGTTGTATGTGTGTGGCCCCGCGACAGACTGGCGACCTGTTCGGGGTGTACCCTGCCCTTCGCCTTGAATCAGCCTGGGATTGCTTCTGGCAACCCCCGTGACCCCGTAAGGGATACACAGATAAGAAGGTGACTGACTGAGCACAGATCATACTCCGTAGTGAAGGCATCTCCTCCAGCTTTGTGTTCAGGATGCTTATCCCCTCTGAGAGGGAGGATCTAAGGCCTGGCTCGTTCAGTTCTTACTGGTGCTGACTGGGCCATTAACAGCGTGTGAAGTCCTATTTATGATCTCCTGCCGCATCATGACGAAACCTCAGCGATTGTTTTACAGCCGGACTTATTGCTGCAAAGTTTCTTCAGGAATTTATTAGTGAACATTTCTCTTGTGACTCAGCACGCAGGCACGGGGCTGTTTGCTTTTTTCTGGTTTCATCACAAACCCAGAGGTGTGGACTTCAACCCCTGCCCCTCCATGCCCTCCCACAATAGTGGTTTTAGGAAATCAAACGATGCATGAGATTTTTTTCCGTAGTAAAATAATAAATCTCACTCAGACTTGTTTGTATTTATGACTAGATAGTTCCACGTGATACGACCAGAAGTGGCCGGTCCACATGGCGTTACCCGAGTACGTGGTCGTTGTTAGACCGGTGCGGCCAATTATCTGAGAAGCTCTTTTCGCTGCGATTTAATGACTGATGGTGAAACGGAGGCTGAGTTTCTCTGCCAGCGTGTCCCTTGCTATAATATGGAGGAGGGGGTTTCGTATGTGAGGGATGGGGGGGTTAGGGGGGTATGACCGGCTGAGGCCAGTGGCTTCCCTTTGCATGGACAGAGAATAATGGGATGGAGAAACCCAGCCAGTTTTCAGCGGGACACTCCGCCAGCAGCGGCCTCGTCATCCCAAGCTAAATTTAGAGTCGAGAAGGAGGGTGGGATTGAGTGCTCAAGTGGCGCGGATTGGGGACGGGGGGGAGGGGGGGCTTCTCTGGGCCCCTTTTTTATTATTCAGCAGCTGAAAAAGGAACCAGTTCAGTTTCTCTCCACTGGTTCCTACTGCAGAGAACAAAAGAGAGGCACATTCCTAGCATCCTGTTTGGAGAGCAAGACCAGTCACCCCCATCCAACCTGCTCCGTTTACAACCAGTTATGCTCACGATGGCTGCATTATATATTAATATTGAATTGATGTCATAAAATGAACACTTATTAAAAAGCTAATATCAAAAGCTGCTATTTTTTTTACTTTATGTTCCGTCAGTTTAAAGCATCTTCATGTGCACTCTGAGGAGACAACTGATTGGTCAGGGTGTTTAACAGGTGCGCTAGATCCAACCTCGCCGGTTCACTTTCCTCGCTGTCAGAGTCACTTTCCGTACCGTGCGGCTCCTCGGAAATAATGCCTGCTTTTGCGAAAGCTCGGACAACAGTGCCAGCAGACACGTTAGCCAAAGCATCTACAATCCACTGGCAAACTGTGGCGTAACTCGCCCAGCGCTGCCTTTCAATTTTTCGCTAAGCTGTGGTCTCCTCTGGTCATTCATTGATTCCACGCCGCTCGCAGCCTTACTTTAAACGGCCGGTTCACGCTGATGTCCAGCGATTGGAGTTCCTTTGTCAGACCTCCTAGAATCACAGCAAGTGTAGAGTTCATCTGCTTCACTTGTTTTTTTTCACAACACATACAGGGTGCACTGCTCGATAGGGCGCGTCGCTCATTTCGAAGAAAATCTAAGACTTTTCTATGCGCCTTATTGTTGTGAAAATACGGTAACAAAGTGTTACCAAGGTATCGGAAATACTTCAGGCCCGATTCCTAGTAAACAAGGATTGTCTAGACGCTATACCTCGGTAATGTTTTTTTTTTTCAGACAGGTTTCTAAGTTAATGGAGGGGTATCTTCAAAACATTACTGAGGTCCAGGAAGTTTTTAGACAAGTTACCAAGGTAACAGAGGGACATCTCAGACACAGTCCTTGAGTAGTAAGAACATTTCTCAGATGGAATGGAGGAACACTGCGAGCTCATTACCCTGAAAACGGCAATTTTGTTTGTGTTATCGAGTCACTGGTTAAATTCTTCAGACGTGTTACCAAGGTAACCAAACATTTCAGAGGAATGATCTCTAAGTAATTTTACACACCCATAACCAAAGGAACGAAAATGTTCTGCACATTATCTAAGTAGAGATACCTGGGACATTAAGAGGGGCATTTCTAAGACCTCACCTTGGTAACGGAAACATTTTCAAGGCAAGTTGCTCGTTCTCCAGGGAACAGAGATAAATACCAGGCTCTGTATCTTGGTAACAGAAATGTCTCCAGCTTCTCTCTTCATCCTCATGTGACTCCATCCACATTCTGTTTTTCTCACCTCCTCCTGCTTTCGTCCTTCAGGCAGACCAAGCCTCTGACCTTCGCTGACTGTATTGGAGATGAGCTGCCGATCGGCTGGGAGGAGGCGTTTGACCCCATTGTCGGAGCGTACTATGTCGACCACAACACCAGTAAGTTCCCTCCCGATCAGTTGGTGTTTTTGTGGTAAAACAGGTTGTTTAACAGGCTGCTTCCACAGAGAGGACCCAGCTGGAGGACCCGCGTGCCCAGTGGCAGCGAGAACAGGAGTCTATGCTGCGGGATTACCTGTCCGTTGCTAGCGACGCACTCAGCGCCCAGAAGGAGATTTATCAGGTGAAGGAGCAGCGTCTGCGGCTGGCCCAGCAGGAATACCAGCAGCTCAACGACGTCTGGAGGAACAAGTCCACGTCCCAGACCAGCTGTGAGTCACGCTCTGCTGGATTAAAATCCCGTTGATTCTTTTGTATTAACTTATCTGTTTCCATGCAGTGAATTCCAGATCATCGACATCCAGCAAGTACGACCCGGACATCCTGAAAGCAGAGATCGCCACAGCCAAAAACAGGGTAGGAAACGTTCGATTATATAATCCCTGTTTAACATGAAAGTCAAATATTTGACTCCACTACACACAGGGACCGTTTTTATGTATGGAGGGTCTTTTTACTGAACTGCAGTGAGACTGGAAACAAAATTACAGCTCCCGTGATGAGTTTGATTAAAGGTGAAAAACTATCACCCGTATCGTCTTTTACGGGCGAACACGCTTTTGAACTAACAGGAAACCAGAAGCAGAAAACAGAAAGTTGTTCACTTCTTGAATAATCTTGTTTTCTAACGTGAGTTGCCATGGACACTTTGGCCATTTTGCCGGATAACTAGTGCAGCCGCTTTCGGCCGCTAAAACCTGTACAGAGCTTTAAGAACTAAATACCTTGGATCTCAAAGTATCAGCTAATAATAATGCTCTTTTATGAGAGTAATTTCTAATTTATTAGATTAAAGACATTAACGAGAGTTAAGTGATTGTCTACAAGATTAAAGTCCATATCTAAATGTTGCTAACGTGTGGAAAGAGAGAAGTGTGAATTAGCATACTGACGTATGCCAACACAACCAAGCTAACGATAGTCAGTTTGAACACAGACCAGCTTCGTCATCCTTTGTTTACTTGCTACTTAACTCATAAACTATATTTTTCATTGCTTCTTGTACTTAACCTTTTAGCACACTTAGTTTGAGTTGTAGGATTTCAGACCCCTTTTCACTCACTTTGGGGTGTTAATAAAATAACAGGTTGGCATGAAAAACACCACTGATTCCACGGCAACAGCCATAGTGTTTACATTTAAGAACACAGCAGTGATTTTGTGACGTCACGTCAGCCATCCTCAAACATGCAATCAGCAAAAAGCCAATTCTAATCTAGCATCTATTTTACTAGAATCTAAAATCAGAGTTTAATTCCTCAGGGTTTAGTTTCCTTAAAACCACCCAGTATGTTATTCAGTCCAAACGGTGACCAAAATGCTCCTGCTAACAAGAAATATAATTTATTGATCCCTCAGCGGGGAAATTTGTGTGCTGCATTACACCGCAGCAGGCTGCCACGACGGCACCAATGGTGGGAGAAACAGGAGGTTAAGTGTCTTCTCCAAGGACACCAAGATGTTACCTCAGTGGGATTCAATCTCACACACTTCCACCAGTCCAAGGGCAAATGTTCTACCACTGAGCTATCGCCTCCTCAAAAACCAAACAAGCAACTTTATTGATGATTTTTTTTTTAGGTTCTAATAACCTCGATTGTTGACTTAATATAAATATTGAATTTCGTCTTAAACATAAGTTTGTCTTCTAAATATTCAAATGTGACGATGAGACTCTATTTTTGTGCTAATTTGCCGTTTCAAACATACCGTTTTATTCCAAATAGAAGCACACTTTCTAGTTGAAGCACACCCGTTTTTTCTGAAACTTGAATACAGCAAAACTTGTCTGACAAAAATTGGAAGTCGTTGGAAGTCTTCCATTTCCAACGTTAGCTCAAGTCTGACATATCCTCGTCCTTTTAAAGAGCGCTACTGTGCATATGCAGCTTGTACTGGTACTGTACTGAACCAATTTTTTTTTTTGCAAATAACTTATTACAGACGCAACCGTGCACGCGCTAGCATTGGGAATAATACAGTCATTTTTTTTACTTCAACGGCTTGCCATGTTGGTACACATAAGGGCTTCGATGTGTTTGATCTGCACACATTTTGACACATGCACACCAGTTATGAATCTATAAGCAAAGAAGAAATTGGTAATGGAGTGATTTTTCTTTGTTTCAGGTGAACAAATTGAAATGGGATCTGGCCTGCATGAAGCAAGAGCTGCAGTATAAAGAACAAGGATTTGAGACCCTCAAAGAGTGAGTATTACCCTTTTTTTAGACGACCATATACAATAACTCACTACTGATGGTACAAAAGACCACCTGTAGCTTCTGTTTACACTGGCTGAACGAGCCGCTCAAGCTCTTACTGTCTCATCTAGAGGATGGCAGGCATTGTTACAGACCATGTGCAGCTTGATCAGCATCCTCCTCTGATCTAGAGTTCAAAGAACAGTCTAGGACAGAGTTAGTCCTCCTGACCAGCTTGTCCAGTTTCCTCTTGTACCTCTCCGTTACTCCTCCACACCAGCACCACACTGCAGAGAAAGATACTGATGCAACAGTGGTGGTGTAAAATCTCTTTATGAGTGTCCTCCTCAGGAGGTGGAGGACACTCTGAGCAGTCCAGTTTGTTGTTAATATGAACACTAACAGTAACCATGGAGATCGTGCTCCTAGCTTCTATCAAGCCATTGACCAGTTCCTCCCTTGTATTTCTGGGTTGATTTCAAACCTTTTTGAGAATAATTGAGACTCCATGAAGTGAGATTTTTGATGGAGTTCCAGTTCACAGATTGAAAGTCGTGTTTCTGATGATAACTGTGGATCTTTTTTTTCACGAAGCTGCTCGGCAAATGACCCCATTGACATTTCCAGCCTTATTGAAGTCTCTAGTGTTGTTGCATAGCTCTTTGATCATGGTCACGTTAGTAGTTGGAGTCCTAACGGTCATTTAAGAACTAGTGACTCACCGATTACGTTTTTCACAGATCAATGCCAATATCGGTTTAAAAGCTCCAAGGAATGCCAAGTTTTGATTGTTTGGCTGCTTTAGGGGGGAGACGGTAGCTCATTGGTAGAGTGTTCATCCGCGGACTGGAAGTTAACCAGAAGTTTGCGGGTTTGCATCCCACTGAGTTCATGTCTAGGGTCCTTGAAGAAGACACCTAACCCCCCCTTTTCTCCCACCATTGGCGCCATTGTGGCAGCCTGCTGCGGTGTAATGCAGCACACAAATTTCCCCGGTGAGGGATCAATAAAGTATGTAAAAAAATAAAAAATGTTCATGAGTAATGAAAACTATTTTTTTGTTTTTATTGTGTCACGTTTGTGAAAATCAATCCTTAAATATTAAAGAATATTAAAGTTGAAACTCTGCAGTAAAAATTTGGCATCATTTAGCATTTACAAGTGTGAAAATAATATTTTCCATAAAAATAATATAATTTAGAGGAAAAACTAGATTAGAATAGAAAATGTTATTAAAATTATGCAATCTACACAATAAATTGATTTCTTTAATTGTCTTTAAAAGTTTTATTCCATCTATAATATTTGATCTTGTCGCTTCATGGTGTTGGTAGTTGGAGTCATGCGTGTAGTCATGACGGTAGAGACTCTTATTGGTGGCCGTGTCAGTAGGTTACACATCGTCGTAGTAGGAGAATGTCTTTTTGGTTGTTATATTTGTATTTTTATCTAAATGGGAGAATTAACAAAATAACAGGGTCTTCAAAGACTTGGTCTTCTGAAAATCCTGAGAGAAAACATCCAATCAGAGCGGTTGATGATCAGATGTGTTTTGGTGGAGGTTAGTGAGTTTCACGGCAAACTTTCTTGTCTTTCTGACCTACTTTTCTGAACGTGGAGCATGTGGACATGGAAGCCGAGAGGAATGCTGGTGTGAAAGAAAGAGGGGGGGAAAAAACAGGAATTTTTACTTGGCCACACACGACCCAGCGAGGGAGTCAGAGGGCGGTCTGACCGCATTCCTATCTACCATCTATGTATCCATCCAGGTTGACATAATAAAGTCACATATTTTTATTCTGATCGTATTAAATCCGCTGCTTTCTTTCCCGCCTTTAAAAGCTTTTAGATCATTTTTTTTTCTCCTGTCCCACCACAAACTGCGGTTTGGTAAACAGTCGATATTTGCTTTCAGAGGATTACATGTTCTTGTCGCACACTCGCTTCCTCATTCCCTCATCCTGCCCTAACCTCTCCTTTCTCTGGAGAATGTAGAGGAACCGGTTTCTAGGCTGCAGCACCTCCACCTAACTGTGTGTGAGCGGGATTACCCGCTGAGCCCAAACAACACACACAACAAGAAAAATGCAAAGCAGCTGCTCGAAGATTTATTATTTGTGTGGTTTTTACTTTGGATTAAAGCAAAAACTAAATCCCTCATTTCACATTTTTATATCAATGTTTAGACAAAATTAGTCGACACTGTTTATTTCATCAAGATGTGATAAAATAATGACTGTATGTAATCATGGACAACCAAACATGGCACCATCTAGTCGTGTGACTAGTCGATCCCGAGCTGCTCTTTTAAACCAAACCAACTAAATTCAATTTAAAATCTAAATCATATTCTTCTGTTTTATTGTTTGAGTTAATTAATCTAAAACACAATCAATAATAATGGGCTTAATCTTCATTATTTTTTACCTAAAATCTACAAGATTTAAAATGAGAAAATCTGTCTCAAGTTTGAAATTTTTTTAAATAAAACAAAGTCAATCCATGCGGTGCATGTTTCATTTAGTACAGCATGCTGAAATATTTTAATAGAAAGTTTAAAAAAAAAATGCAAGTTAAATCAAGCTATTCCCCTTTACACGTTTAAAATGTGTTAAACAGACTGAACGGAAAAAAAATCCTTTCAATTTCACTGAAGTATCAACAATTATTTTGATTATTTTTTTGATTATTTTGAATTACTCTATTCATCCCTCACCGGGGAAATTTGTTTGCTGCACTCCTTACACCGCAGCAGGCTGCCCTTCAACGGCGCCAATGGTGGGAGAAGTGGGGGCTAGGTGTCTTTTACTTAATAAAATCAGATCATTATTTTGTTCTCCTACTTTTGTTGTGCAAAAATCTCACTTAAAATAATTCTTTTATATAAACAAAAATCTAGAAATTTAATTTGTTACCCTTAATTTTTTTTTTTTTTTTTACTGATGTCAGAAACTTTGATCTTTTCTTGCAGGATTGACCAGAAAGTGTCGAGCTGTCCTTCTGGCTACAAACTTCAGGATGCGCAGGCCATACTGAACGAGGTGCGCTCCATCCGGGACGCCATCAGCTCTGGAGAGAAGGAGAAGCAAGAGCTCATGCAGGTACAGCGCTTACCTAACAATGCAGTTTCCTCTGTGAGGTGTTCTGTAGATGTGACAGAGGAGTGTATAGTGTAGGTGGGAGAGTCTCTCCGTGTTACCATGGTGATGGATAGGAATTTCTATGAACCATATGATGAATGGAAATCAAGCTTGAGTTGAGTTTAAAGACAGTGGGAGGCTTTTCTCATTCATAGAATCTCTTTCCTACAGAAACTGGCGGTGCTGAAAGATGGATTCCAGCTGGACTCAAACTCCCAGCAGGACCTGTGGAGCAGCAGTCCGTCACTCGCCAACTCGGAGACATCTCTCCCTCGTCTTTTTTCCGACGCCGGCTCCCAGACCGACTTTCCAGCGGAGGTGAGAGGAGAAGGTTTGTTTTTTTTTTTTCTCTGAATGGAGGGTAAAGAGCTGCCATTTTTTGTTTTCAGACCGTAACGAGCAACAATAAACTGGCTGAGAAAGTTCGTTTAAGTCTGAAGTACGAGGAGGCAAAGAGGAGGTAGGTCCATTCATTCATCAGTTCATTCACTGATTCACTGATTCATCCATCCTCCTCGTCCTGCAGGATCGCCACCATCGAGGTGCAGATCGCCAAACTGGACAGCGAGGCATGGCCAGGTCTTTTGGACCCAGAGCGGGACCGCCTCATCCTCATCAATGAGAAGGAAGAACTTCTGAAAGAGCTGCAGTACGTTCGACCCCGCCGTCGCCTGGATGACGCCGAGAAGCTCGAGAGTGAGAAGAAACGTCTGGAGAGAGACCTCCAGGCGGCCCGGGACAACCAGAGCAAGGCCCTTACAGAGAGGTGAGCTGACTGGGTGGAGATGGTATAAGCTAATCTGCCAGCTAGTACGCACCATAACATTAAAAAAAAAAAAAAAACACGGAAAAGAATGTTCAACTTTTTATTAACGGGCAGGTTTTATGCAAAATGAACTTTTTGTTATTTTTGCTATGTTTGAATAGAATTCACACATCAAAAACGTTCCTGACATGGTTTTCTATTTGTGCATGTTTGAGTCATTTGCCTACCTTCACCATGGTAACCAGGATCTACATTCTTACCCTCACCATGTAACCAGGATCTACACTCTTACCCTCACCATGGTAACCAGGATCTACATTCCTACCCTCACCATGGTAACCAGGATCTACGTTCCTACCCTCACCATGTAACCAGGATCTACACTCTTACCCTCACCATGGTAACCAGGATCTACGTTCCTACCCTCACCATGTAACCAGGATCTACACTCTTACCCTCACCATGGTAACCAGGATCTACATTCCTACCCTCACCATGGTAACCAGGATCTACGTTCCTACCCTCACCATGTAACCAGGATCTACACTCTTACCCTCACCATGGTAACCAGGATCTACGTTCCTACCCTCACCGTGGTAACCAGGATCTACGTTCCTACCCTCACCATGGTAACCAGGATCTACGTTCCTACCCTCACCGTGGTAACCAGGATCTACGTTCCTACCCTGACCATGGTAACCAGGATCTACATTCCTACCCTCACCATGGTTACCAGGATCTACGTTCCTACCCTCACCATGGTTACCAGGATCTATGTTCCTACCCTCACCATGGTAACCAGGATCTACGTTCCTACCCTCACCGTGGTAACCAGGATCTACGTTCCTACCCTGACCATGGTAACCAGGATCTACGCTCCTACCCTCACCATGGTCACCAGCTGTGGGTGGTGACCGAAAGAATGAAATCGCGGATACAAGTGGCTGAAATGATCTTCCTTTGCAGGGTGGCTGGGCTCTCCCTCAGAGATCGTGTAAGGAGCTCTGCCATCCGAGAGGAGCTCGGTGTTGAGCCGCTTCTTCTCCAGGTTGGCAGAAGCCAGATGGGGTGGTTCGGGCATCTGGTCAGGATGCCCCACAAGCCCGTCGCTGGTGAGGTGTTTCGGGCACATCCCACCGGGAGGAGACCAAGAGGCAGACCCCGGACCTGCTGCTGGAGAGAATATGTCTCACAGCTGGCTGGGGAACGACTCAGAATCCTCCCGGGTGAGCTGGAGGATGGAGCCGGGGTGAGAGAAGCCTGGGCTTCCAGTCTGAGGCTGTTTCCCCCGCGACCCGGCCCGGATGAGCGGAAGACGATGGAACTGATTCTGATGTACACTAGTTCTCAAATGAACCCATACCGCCAGTCACTGCTCATGTGAGGCGAGATGTCACCATGGCACGATAGCGTAGTGGAAGGTAGTTACCATGGCAACTCTGAGTCACGCACACCAATCTGTCAGTGAAATAATAAAAAAAAAAAAAAACTAGACCTTGAAATAGTGACAAAAATAAACTAAGATTTATAAACTAACGTCCCAGGTTATAATGAGATTAATACGTTTACAGGTTTTTTCCCCATTATTTGGATCAATTAGACACCTAACTGTCCACATCGCAGTCTAGCTTTCTTTCTTTCTGCCCCCATGAACACCACCAGTTAGTCCCCCCCACAACTTGCCATCTAACAGGGCTCCTGTTGTTCGCTGGCCAGGTCAGACTCTACCTGAGCTCAGTCGCTCTTTGTTCCGGCTCCTCCGGTTCCTGCAACCTGAGAGCTGATGGCTCACACAGAAATCCTCTATCATAGTGCTGCGTTCACTGACTGTGGAAAATATCTGTTTGTGGGATTTTAAATTGATCATTTTATTACATCTTAATTTAGAATCAAAGAAGGAAACTTCTCTGTTACTGGTTGATTGGGACTGACCACAAAGTTGTAGTCCCAAGGATTATCTGCTTCACCATGGCAACGTATAATGTGATCCTGTTAACAGCTGATATTTTGCTTTCTTATCTGTAACTGCTTCTTTATTTTATTATTATGGGATACATGATTGTTTTTTTTTCTGTCTATTTCCAGGCTCCGACTTCACTGTAAGCGGAACCAGCTGGTGAGAGAGTTGGAGGAGATGGTCCGATTGGCCACGTCCCTCCACACGCAGCTCAAAAGGTTTGTTCAGATTTGTTTCTAAGGTAGGATGTAGGAACGAAAGTTCTTGAGGTTGCTGTGAACACATGGTCTTTAGGCATTGTTTGGGAAAAAAAAAAACAGAATTGAATATTTTTATGCAAACTATTAGAAATTTTGTTTCAGAGGAACATGGAAAATTACACGGTGATGAGTCACATCAATATCACAAAAGTGATTTTTCTGTGAAATAGTTTGCTGTTTTATCCACACAAATCATCTGCTTTTTGTGGATGATGTGGTCCTGTTGGCTTCATCGGACCGTGATCTCCAGATCTCACTGGATCGATTTGCTGCCGAGTGTGAAGCGGCCGGGATGGGAATTAGCGTCTCCAAATCCGAGACCATGTTCCTTGCCCGGAAAAGGGTGGAATGCCCCCTGTAGGTCAGAGACGGGGTCCTGCCCCAAGTGGAAAGGATTAAGTATCTTGGGGTCTTGTTCACGAGTGGGGGGAGGATGGAGCGGAAGATCGACAGGCGGATCGGTGTGGCGTCAGCAATAACTAGGACGCTGCATCGGTCCGTCGTAGTAAAGAAAGAACTGAGCCGAAAAGCAAAGCTCTTGATTTACAAGTCGATCTATGTTCCTACCCTCACCATGGTAACCAGGATCTACGTTCCTACCCTCACCATGGTAACCAGGATCTACATTTCTACCCTCACCATGGTAACCAGGATCTACGTTCCTACCCTCACCATAGTAACCAGATCTACGTTCCTACCCTCACCATGGTAACCAGGATCTACGTTCCTACCCTCACCATGGTAACCAGGATCTACATTTCTACCCTGACCATGGTAACCAGGATCTACATTCCTACCATCACCATAGTAACCAGATCTACGTTCCTACCCTCACCATGGTAACCAAGATCTACGTTCCTACCCTCACCATGGTAACCAGGATCTACGTTCCTACCCTCACCGTGGTAACCAGGATCTACGTTCCTACCCTCACCATGGTAACCAGGATCTACATTCCTACCCACACCATGGTAACCAGGATCTACGTTCCTACCCTCACCATGGTAACCAGGATCTACGTTCCTACCCTCACCATGGTAACCAGCTGTGGGTGGTGACCGAAAGAATGAGATCGCGGATTCAAGCAGCCGAAATACGTTTCCTCCGCAGGGTGGCTCGGCTCTCACTTAGAGATCGGGTGAGGAGTTCTGCCATTCAGGAGGAACTCGGCGTTGAGCCGCTCCTCCTCATGGTTGAGAGGAGCCAGATGGGGTGGTTCGGGGATCTGGTCAGGATGTCCCCCGAGCACCTCGCTGGTGAGGTGTTTCGGGCACGTCCCAACGGAAGAGACCGAGAGACAGACCCCGGACCCGCTGGAGAGAGTATGTCTCACAGCTGGCTGGGGAACGACTCGGGATCCTTCTGGGTGAGTCAGAGGATGCAGTTGGGGTGAGAGAAGCCGTGGCTTCTCGTCTGAGGCTGTTACCCCTGCGACCCGACCCCGGATTAGCGGAAGATGATGGAACGGAACGAAAATATATGAGCAATTTGCACGTTGTCATATCCAGTAACACAATTCCATTGGAACGCTGGGTTGTTCCTGGCCAAAAGTTTTGATCCCCCTAATTTTGACATTAGATTATGAAAAAAATATATTTTTTGGAAAGTTTCAACCAGGTTTGACCACTTTAAAAACATTCCTGAACTGGTTTTCTATTTCAGTCATGCATGTTTGATCCATTCAATTCAGATAATATTCAAACACTGTTGTTTTCAGCTAAAAATTAGCTATTTTTTATTTCCACATTCTAACATAAGTGTTTAGTGCACGTGATTTCGCTCACGCTTGTGATGCACATAACTGGGGTCTAGCTTGGTCTGTCCTCTCAGGTACTCCTCTCCCTCTTGTACCTCCTTCCAGGGGGCAGGATTAACGAAGGAACTCAACAGTGTTAAAAACAGAATAACTGTATTCAGGACTCTGAGCTGTCCTTGAAAGCATCACAGCTTTGTGAGATTCTGAAAGTTTTTTTTGATAAATATTTTATTTTTAAGCTAATAAAAGGTGATATGATTATTGATATTAATGCTAGAATGTAAGAATTATTACCCCACAAAGTTCCAGTACCCCATCTTTAAGTTTATTTTGCAGTTCAAGCTTTTAGATGTGGTCCCTATGTGGTCCATAGTGGTCCATAGATCTGCAGCTGCTGAACTAAATGAGATTTTTTACTGCATTGTTCTGACTTGTGTTCTTATTTATCTCCAGCTTATCGGCCAGCACCCTTTCCTGCTCGTCAGGCAGCAGTCGAGGCTCCCTGACATCTAGCCGTGGTTCGCTGGCCACCTCCAGCCTGGGCTCCACCTCCTCCCTCATCTTCACCGACATCTACCTGGAACAGACAGAGCTGGCTGACCCAGACCTCCGCAGCAAGCTGGACTGTTATCTGCAGGAGAACCGCTCCATCACCACCATCCATGAGCACGAAGTGGTGACGAATTGCGAGGATAGGGACGCTGGGAAACCCGACTGCAAGACAGGTGGCGGAGCACATGGGTCTTCGAGGATCCAGGCTCTTAGACTGGCAGAGACTCCTCGTTCTATGAGCTCTTTATCGCCACGGTCGTCACTCTCCTCATTGTCACCGCCATGCTCGCCACTAGTTACAGATACCAGCTTCTTGTCTGGTGAAACAGGACCTGGGGGGCTGGACCTGGAGCTCCAAAGCAGACTGGCTGAGCTGGAACTGGACTCTACGGAGCAACAAGAGGAGGAAACCGGATTGGTGGAAAAGCAGAATCCTGATGCCTTGCTTGCGGGGGACAAAGGTAAGCACACACACACCTACACATGGTGACCAGATGGATTCTATACGTATCTGTAAACATAAATGTATCTTAGCAGGGCCCGACCAATTATGTTTTTTGAGACTGATGCCGAAACCGATTTAAAGGGGCAGATTTTTATTTGATTGGCCAAATTCATTAAAAAAATGTGTTTAATTTTTATGATCAATAATAAAAAACTATGTTTATGTTGTTAATTGTGTGTAAAAGTTTTCAAAATTAGAGCTCAGATCATAAACAATTGGATAACGCAGCAGTAAAAAATTGTCAGGTTTTACTCCTTTACAGACACAAAAATCATATTTTCCATTTAAAATTGTATTATTTAGAGAAATTAGAATTAGATTTGTTATCAAAATTATGTCGTAAAGTATTTAATCCATGGTCATAACATCACAACCAATAAATTGTTCGGGAATTAGTTTAAAACATCAAATGATAAACAGCTGCTCCGTGGACGAATCGTTCATGACCCGAAACTTAACTCAAGGTGTTTAGTTCTTAAATATGAAACATTTGAATCTGGACTAAGATCAAACTCACTTTAGGAGCAATAATATTGTTTCCAGTGTTAAAAAGATCCATAGCACATAAAAACATGAGCATAAAGTCACTGCGATGGAGTCGAACCCTCCTCGAGATCAGATAAAGTGGTTTTAAAAGCGATGTTGTTTTGGCAGCTGTCTGAGTTTTAGTTTTTAGTCTTTGGAACAAAAATTAAGAAAAATAAAGTTTTACTCACATTTTAGTCACCTTTATATATTTTAGTTTTAGTCGAGTTTTAGTCGACAAAAACTCAAGAGTTTTAATCTAGTTTTAGTGTAAAAAAGCAAAGAACAACAAATATTTTTACTTGAACAATTGTGGCGTTATTATTGAAAATGGTACAGGTTAAAAAAAAAGATAACCCTGCCGAGCTTTAACTTGTTCCAAACAGGAGTTCGGGTTAGTCCTACCCTAAGAGGACTTCTGACTCACGTTGGCATGGATATCAGGGTGATGAGCTTATAGATGCCGCTTGAGATTAGGTGTATTCTTTCCACCTATTTTGTGTCCACGTTTACGTTAGTCTCCCACAACAATGCATTTCATTTTATTCTCTGATTGGTTAAATTTAAAGTACGCCCATAGACCATCACGTCGTCTCCAGCCCCTTTGTTGCTGTGGCCGCAGGTGTGTTGCGCTAGATTCAAACAGCGTGCTAGATTTGAATTTTCGCTCGCTAGTTTTATCATTTATCGCGCTAGATTACGTACGTGTAGTGGCCCGAATGGCTTTCCAGAGTATTGTGAGAGGGTGGGGGGGCATGCGGCCGTGAGAGACAGAATGCAGCCGCTTCGTTTTTTCTTTTCACAGACAGAGTTCACCACAATTTGCAGAAATGTGAAAACGTGAAAGCCTATTTTGTTAGATTTTTGTCTCTTCAACAGAAACTTGCGAACGTCTCGTCACATTTTAGTCTCCAAAGAGCCACAATTATTTTGTTATTGTTACATCGTCATCATAAAAAAAAGCCTTGTCAACGAAATAATTTTGTTGTCGTTAGCGTTGACAAAAACAACACTGTTTAAAAGATTAAAACTAACAGATTTAATCTGTTAAAACTAACATATTTAATCTGTTAGTTTTGTTAGTAAGCTGTTAGTAAGCTGTTTGAATCTAGCACAACACACCTTCAGCATCACATTTGGTGTAGAAGCCATCGTCAGCTTTTCACAGATTGCATCAAGTTAACATCCCAAAATTCTCAGATTTTTTTATTGCATCCACATTTCATTCTACTTTTGATATACTTCCTGTGCCACTGGCTGCAATACAATCCCAAACCATGATTGATCCTCCTCCATGCTTAAGAGTTGGACACTAAACTGGTCCCATTATGGTGAGAACAGCTTAAACCAGTAAGAAGGCAGTTGTGGAGGACAAACCGGCTGGTAAACTCCCACAGAGGTGGATGTTACTCTCCAGGAATCCTCCTGGTGTTTGAGGGAAACATGAAACTGAAACCCAACTTGTCCAGGGACTGTCCGACCACGTGTCAGATTACAGCATCAAACATTTGTGGTCGTTTCAGAATTTTTCTGTTTCTATCTTTAGTTCTATTGTGTCGATTTGTGTTTCCTCACTTGTAATAAATCACTTTGAATGTTTAATAGAAGAGGATCGAGGTGAGAGTTTGAAGCTCTAAAAGTTGTTCTCAGGTTTCTCTTGGACCCGCAGGTGAAAGGTGAACGTGGTTTCTGGTTTCTTTTCAGTTTAGTGGGTTAAGTAACACAGTTTAAACATTAAACAACCTCATGTGATGAAACATTCCTAAGAAGATCAATTTATTTACTAATTTAACTGAATAAACTGATCTGAATTGATCCCTCAGATCTCACTTCCTTCCTGTTTTTGTTTTGCTTTTTTCCAGGTGTTTTTTTTTTTCACTTGTCCACTTTCATCACCCTCTAGTGGTGAGGGTGTGCAACTATTGTGCCTCTTCCTGTAGAATTTGGGGGAGGCATTAAGTACTTGGGCTGTTTGTCCCGCTGTGCTTCCGTAACACTTGTGCACACGTTGTTTCTCCGACACTGAAGGGGTTTTAATGAAACTTCCCACAGTTACCCAGTACCATCTATAGATGAGTGGTCATATCTTTCTGCTACACCCTCTTTTTTTTGTTTTTTTATTTGTCCCCATAAAAGGAAACACTAGAATGTGGCAGCATGTCATCTTAAATCTAAGTCCTGTCACACTGAAACAGTAATTCACTTTTAGGGATTAATACGTAGGTTCAGTTCAACACCGAGCTCCTCCCGGATGGCAGAGCTCCTGCCATCCGGGAGGCAGGAGCTCTGAGTGAGAGCCCAGCCACCTTGCAGAGGACGCTCATTTCGGCCGCTTGTATCCGCAATCTTATTCTTTCGGTCACCACCCACAGCTGGTTACCATGGTGAGGGTAGGAATGTAGATCCTGGTCACCATGGTGAGGGCAGGAACGTAGATCCTGGTCACCATGGTGAGGGCAGGAACGTAGATCCTGGTTACCATGGTGAGGGTAGGAACGTAGATCCCGGTTACCATGGTGAGGGCAGGAACGTAGATCCTGGTTACCATGGTGAGGGTAGGAATGTAGATCCTGGTCACCATGGTGAGGGTAGGAACGTAGATCCCGGTTACCATGGTGAGGGTAGGAACGTAGATCCCGGTTACCATGGTGAGGGTAGGAACGTAGATCCTGGTTACCATGGTGAGGGTAGGAACATAGATCCTGGTTACCATGGTGAAGGTTGGAACGTAGTTCGACTTGTAAATCTAGAGCTTTGCTTTTTGGCTCAGCTCTCTCTTCAGACCGATGCAGCGTCCTAGTTATTGCTGACGCCGCACCGATCCGCCTGTCGAGCTCCCGCTCCATCCTTCCCTCACTCATGAACAAGACCCTGGGTTTCTTAAACTCCTCCATTTGAGGAGTTTAAGTAACTTGTCACATTTTATTTGCAATAAAAAATTTAATACAATCATCAGAATGTTTCTGTATTTGGTGTTTGTACATCTCTAATCGGATACATCAGCATCTGCCTGTTCTTTCTCTCCAGACTCAGCACCTCCAATCCAGGCGGCAGAGCTGAAGAAAATAGGCGTGACCTCCGCTGTGTCTGATGAGTCGGTGGCCGGTGACAGCGGTGTGTACGAGCCCTCGGAACGCAAGTAAGAAACATTGGTTCCTCCACTTCAGGGATCAGAAAGAAACAAAACCAAAGATATCACTGAACAGTTGGTCTACGAAGAAAAAAAGCTAATAAAACCAAAATACACTTTCTGTACCGTGCGGCTCCTCGGAAATGATGCCTGCTTTTGTGAAAGCTCGGACTACAGTTCCAGCAGTCACGTTAGTCCAAGCATCTACAATCCACTGGCAAACTGTGGCGTAACTCACCTGGTGCTGCCTTCCACCCTTCATGAAGCTGTGGTCTCTGGTCATCCATCGCTCCCACGCCGCTCGCAGCCTTACTTTGAATGGCCGGTTGACGCCGATGTCCAGCGGTTGGAGTTCGTTTGTCAGACCTCCCGGAATCACAGCAAGTGTAGCGTTCATCTGCTTCACTTGGTTTTTCATGTCGGCGGTGAGATGAGCACGCATAGAGTCATAAATCAGAAGCGATGGTGATGCGTGGAAAAAAACATCCAATCTCCACAACACATATAGGGTGCACTGCACAATAGGGCATGTGGCTCATTTTGAAGAAAATTTAAGACGTTTATATGCGCCTTATTGTTGTGAAAATACGGTACTTGTATTTAGGCACTTGTTGTCAACCCTTGATCGATTTCATCCTGATCGTTTTTTTGTTTTTGGATGTTTTTTTTTCAGACCGGTCCTCCCTTCAGAACTCCCGCTGGGCACCTTTGAGGACAGATTGGCATCCGGCTGCTCCCAGGTTCAACTCGGCTTCCGTTACGAGTCCAGAGACCAGCGCTTCACCGTCTACATCCTACAGCTCACTAACATCAGCGTCCTTAGCCTGTCGACTGATAGGAAAATGTAAAAACCACATTGTTTAGAAACATTTCCTCCAACTAACCCCGCCTTCTGCTTCCTCTGATTTTACACCATCTATTATTAACGTTCTATCTGGTCCTCCTCGAGGCCTGTTATTTAAAAACTCAGTGTCTCAGAGCAGATCCTTGGTGCAGTCCCACCCCCGCACTGAACTCCTCTGTCTCACCTACAGCACACCTCACCACTGTCTTACAGCCCTCATACATGTCCTGGACCACTCTAACATACTTCTCCGTCACACCAGACTTCCTCATACAATACCATAGTTCTTCTCTAGGTACCCTGTCATACGCTTTCTCTAGATCTACGAAGACACAGTGCAGCTCCCTCTAACCTTCTCTGTACTTCTCAATCAATATTTTCTAGTACTCTCAGTTCTTTTTTTTGGACATAAAATCCTGCTGCTCCTCACAAATGCTCAGGCTCCTGCTTTTAGTTTTTGCTTTGACCTCTAGTCCTTGTTGAATCGTCACTTTTAATGTGTGATGGTGATAAAATGCAGATGTAATGACTCCCTACAGATACGTACGTGTGGTGGTGTTGCCGTGCACCAAGTCCGCCCGCTGCCTCTTCCGAACTCGCGGCTCACCAGTTCAGGATGTCATAGAATTCAACGAAGTATTCGGCATGCAGATATCCCATAATGCTCTGCGACAGAAGACGCTCAGAGTGGACGTCTGCAGCTCCGGCAGGTCGGACCACGAGGATTGTTTGGTAAGTCCAAACTATGTGTCCCTCGGTTCCTATGACAACAGATTATAAAAGTGTATTTGTCCCCCCACAAGGCCGGGGCCCAGATTAGCCTGGCTGACGTGCGCTGCCCCGAAGAACGGAGCACCAAGTGGTACAACCTGCTGAGCCGAGTCTATATGCCCGAGATCAGCGACAAAGACGAGGAGAACAGGGTGGCGAGCGTCTCTGACGGGGTACGCTGATTATTAAAAAAGTTGATTCAATTATAAATAAAAAAAGTTTTTCTATAGTTCTACATGTAAAAAGCAGGTGAAATATAGAAATATTTGTAATTGTTTTAAATTAGGTGTAAAAAAACAATGTGACATCACTTCTGACACCCTAAACAGCTGGAGAGGTGGAGGTTTGCACTAGAAAGAATCAGAATGAAGATTAGTCAGAGTAAAACAGAGTACATGTGTGTGAATGAGAGGGATCCAAATGGAAAAGTGAGGTTACAGGGAGAAGAGATAAAGAAGGTGGAAGATTTTAAATATCTAAGATCAACAGTCCAGAGCAATGGAGAGTGTGGAAAAGAGGTGAAGAAGCGTGTTCAAGCAGGCTGGAACGGGTGGAGGAAAGTATCAGGTGTGATGTGTGACAAAAGAGTTTCAGCTAAAATGAAAGGAAAAGTGTACAAAACCGTGGTGAGAGCGGCCATGCTGTTTGGTTTAGAGACAGTGTGGTGAGAGCGGCCATGCTGATTGGTCTAGAGACAGTGTGGTGAGAGCGGCCATGCTGATTGGTCTAGAGACAGTGTGGTGAGAGCGGCCATGAATGTCACAGAGAAAGTGTCACTGAGGAAAAGACGGGAAGCAGAGATGTTTGTATCAGAGATGAAGATGCTGAGGATCTCTCTGGGAGTGACCAGGATGGACAGGATCAGAGGAACAGCACATGTTAGAGGTTTTAAAGTCAGAGAGGTCAGACTGAGATGGTTTGGACATGTACAGAGGAGAGAGAGAGAGTACATCAGAAGAAGGATGCTGGATTTGGAACCACCAGGAAAGAGGACTAGAGGAAGACCAAAGAGGAGGTTCATGGATACAGTGAAGGAAGACATGAAGATAGTTGATGTGACCGAAGAAGATGCAGCAGATAGGGTTAGATGGAAGAAACTGACTTGCTGTGGCGACCCCTGAAGGGAAATGCCGAAAGAAGAAGAAGATGATATCTGACACCCACTGACCATGCATAACATTACATCATCATGTTTGGTTTCAGACTCACAGCAGCAGCACGGTTGAAGCTTCAGAGGACGATGAATGGTGAGTCATCCGTTGTTACTTTTCTAGCTTCAGTTCTCGTATCTCTAGATTTTTCTGCTCTAAGGTAGATCATTTTATACAGGACATTATTAATGCTATCATTTCATCCATCAGGCACGTCGATCCTCTGGAGGTTTTTGATGATGAAGGAGAAAACGTTGAAGAAGAGGCAGGGCTTCAAGAAGAAGACGAGGAGTCAAACAAAGATGATGAACGACCAGCTCACATTGCAGAGAAGGTGTGATCATAAACACATCCAAACATTCTCACTGTGTTTACAGGAGAAGTTTTCAACGGATGTGTTTGTGTCTGTTCAGGTCAATAAAGAAACGAGCATGGACGGCATGGCGTCCTCTCATCGCTGTTCGGTGGTTCGGCCTAAAGAACGACGGCCAGACGTCCACCAACAGGCGCCGCCGTTCATGAGAGGAAACACAATCATTCGATCTAAAACTTTCTCACCAGGACCTCAGAGCCAGTATATCTGCAGGGTAAAAAACACACACACACACCAGAGCTCCCAGCAATACTGCTGTTTTCTAATTGGTTCTTTTTACAGATTAACCGTAGCGACAGCGACAGCTCGACACTTTCTAAAAAATCTCCGTTCGTCAGGAACGCCTCAGAAAGACGAAGCATGCGCATGAAGAAGGTAAAACAATGTGTTTGATTTTAATCTTCTAGAAGATTAAAATTTGCACATCAGTGTGTGTGTCATCACTAAAAGAGCTATTTATCTTTTTGTTTTTTTAAAAAGTTCAAATAAATTTTTCCGAAAAGTTAAACTAAGCCAAAAATGTAAAATGTTTATAAAAGTTAGATTAAAAGTTTAAATTGTTTAAAAAGATTAAATTAGAGGAAAAAGCTAAACGTAACTGGAAAAACTAAAATCAAGTCAAAAGCAACTCAAAAAATGTGTTTCTTTATTCAAAAATGCTTCAAAAGTTAAAGTTGGCTGAACATTTCAAACAATTAAAAAACAAGTAAAGTTTTTTTTTTCTGGACTAAATTTAAGATATCTGTTGAAAAATGACATGTTTACTCTATTTACAGAAAAATTTTCTACTGTAAATGTACCGTATTTTCACGACCAAAAGGCGCACCGTACTAAAAGGCGCAGTCCCAGTTTTGTGTGCTCTGTATTTAACACACATAAGGTGCACCTGATGATAGGGCGTGGGTTTTTTATACATATCCTCTACTACGTAAGTCCACCTTACAACAACACACACACAAGCAGACAAGTGCGTGTGTTTAAAAATAGATCGGGAGTAAAACTGAGTTTGGTCGGCTTTATTTAAATATTATTTATAGTCGTCATAAAGTCATTTATTAAACCCATCCAAGTCCTCATCCTCTGTTTCAGAATCTAACAGCTGCTCTAAATCCAACATGGCAGGTTCACTTTCTTCTCTGTCAGAGTCACTGTCTGTACTGTGCGGCTCCTCAGAAATGATGCCTGCTTTTGGGAAAGCTCGGACTAAGTGCCAGCAGACACGTTAAGTAAGCATCTACAATCCACTGGCAAACTGTGGCGTAACTTGCCCGGCGCTGCTTTCCACCCTTCATGAAGCTGTGGTCTCCTCTGGTCATCCATCGCTCCCACGCTGCTCGCAGCCTTACTTTGAACAGCCTGAGCTTCATAAGCGTGTCTCTTTTCCATTTTCAGTGTTGTTAAAACAGCAATGTTCTGCATAAAGAACACACCTGTTCTTTTAGACACAATCCACGCCCACACTTCACCCTTTAACGTTCTCAACTACGTCCGCCTAACAACACACATAGAGCCTAACAACACATTAGGCAGAATGAGCGGCGGGCAATATAGCCCGCCGCTCATTTTGAAGAAAATCTAAGAGTTTTATGTGCACCTTACGGTCGTAAAAATACGGTACAAGGATGTACTTGAACAGATTCTTTTAACGTGGCCACAACCTTGCCGATTAAAATAAAATCGATCCAAGAGAATAACCAGTACCATCATTTCTCCTCGGTTTGAAACCACAAGTCACTTTAATCATTTTGGCTGAAACACGTGAAGTTGTCGTCTTCAGTTTTGAAATTGAACAGCGTTAAAAGCGCTTCAGGCCCAACTTTAAAATCTTCCAGATTCATTTTGCGGGCGATTGTTTTGGCTTCAAGTTGGATCTGTACGGTTGATCCACCTCAGCCACTCGCTCTGTGTGTTCAAATAAGTTCAGACCACCTGCTTGTACGTCCTCTGAAAGCTTTTCTGGAGTTTTGGTTCCGCCTCCAACGTCTCAGTGCAGCAGCACGGCCTTCAACCATCTGAACGTCTTGATGTGACGATGAAGAGGCGAGGATGTGATCGTAATGACCAGCTGGTTCTATCTGTTAACAAAAAACTAGCCTATTCTTCTTGGCATTCATTTTTTTTTTGTCTAATTTTTATTCTACTTCCAGTAAGAGCGCCCCCTAGTAGTGGAAAAAAAATCCACAGAATAAACCCACCTTCATTCAAGCCTCACTGTTTAAAACCTGGAAAAAAGTAGCAGTAGTTCAATAAAAAATATGAAGTTATTTAAAAGTGCTAAAGTTTATTGAAAACATTGAAGATAGATGAAAAAAAACTTGTGAGCTCAAAATGACTCAGAAAGTTAGTAAAAAAAAACTATAAAGAGAGCTCATTAAAAATCTAAAGTTACGGTAGTTAAAAAAAAAGTTTTCTGTGAATAAATGATAAAAACAAACCTAAAGGATGTTTTCTGTTTCCTCCCGTTAGCCTCCCGTCCAGGTTAAAGGTCTGGACGGTCTCCTCCGCACCTCACTGGACCTGGAGATGGACCTGCAGGTGTCCCGGACTCGGCAGGCTCGTCTCCTCCAGGAACTCCAGGTACTTCGGGAACTGAAGTCGGAGCTGGAGAACGCGAGGCAGCGCGGCCAAAGAGAGCTGCCTGCCTGGGTTCAGGAGGACCAGCACTTCAGAATGCTGCTCCAACAGGCTGAGAAGCAGGTGAGGATCCAGAAATAACCGCTTTTATCTCTAAGCTTTGTGTCTTGAGCAAAATCCTTGAAAGTTTGTCAGTGACGAGCTGAAAATGGAAATTTTAACAAGTTTTAGAAAAAAACAAATGGTTTGAAGTATTTAATGTAGAAGGTTAAACTGAGCATCCTGCTGGACAAATGGCAGCATTAATAAGTTAAGTCTCAGATCCTGATCATGAATCCATCGTCACCACTCTGCAACATTATACCTCTAATGAATGTGCATCGCCCAACCCAGGAATCGTTTAGGCCATTATGTTTATTTTCTCACAGAAAAACTCTAAATAGAATTGTAGGAAGGCTTCAAAGTGTCTTCTGAACAATGTGTTTGATGATCCAGACGTTTTGACTTCCATCCAGAAAACATTTTCAATCTGATAAAATGAACTGGTTCAATAGAAACTAAGCTGAGTTAGCCCCGCCCCTTGAAGTTAGCTTCTCCTCCTTGGGGTTTGGACTAACTCAGGTTAGTTTATTTAGAACCAGTTCTCAGGTTCCTTCTTAAAGATTGAAAATGATCATCAAACACACTGTCTAAAAAACACTTTGAAGTCTTTTCTACGATGTGTTCCTGCTGGATGAACGAGGGATTACACACACTATATGTAGTGAACAAAAAAAAAAACGTTAAAACTTGCTGAAAAGACATTGTCTTACTCTTTCTATTAACAGTTGATACAGTTTATCACACGCTTTAATGCAATATTGCAGTTTGTCAGTACCGACTATAGATGAGCTGATTAGGTTTCAGGGTCATCCTACCAAACGTCGGGGTTATGAGTGTATTGGAAAAGTGAGGCATGTTGTTCGATGCCTTCGCGTCGACTTCTTTTGATTAGAATTAAATCGAATTGTCTCTTTTCCGTCTCAGACTCGTGAGGAGCAGCTGCAGGAGAAACGGGTGGAGAAAATGATGCGCGCCGCCGCCAAGGACGTGCACAAGATTCGAGGACAGAGCCGAAAAGAAGTCCCAGAAGTCCAGACGTTCAGGTACGACCTTCTAGTTCTGTCGTTATTTGTTATAAATTGCTCATGTCTGCTGTGTGATTTCAGAGAAAAGATGGCCTTCTTCACTCGGGTGAAGGCTTCCATCCCCAACCTGCCAGCGGACGACGTTTAGACCATTTCAAAGTATTTTCCTCCCACACGGTGAAAACGGTGTCAGGCATGAAGAATCCACTAGATGAACACCTTTCAGTTTTCTGTTACTATTGGTCTGTTTCTGTGCGCTCAGATCATTCCACCTTAAAAACAAACGCAATCATCACACAAGACTGGAGTTAGAAGCTTCAAATCTCACTGCTTAGAAAACTTTTCTATTTTAAAATAATGTAAATAACATGAAAGAGTTTGAATCGCTCCGGTTTGTAGTTCTTTTAAAAAAAACTACAACTCCCAGGATTCATTTTTACATGTTCAACTAGTTTGAACCAAATTCTGATGATTTTTAAGACATTGTTTTTCAATCTGAACAAAAACATTTCTATTTTTACATTTTCAGTGAAAAGTTTTAAATTAAAGACGCAATAAAACATAGATTTTAAAGAAAAAGTTAGAATTTATATGATAGAATATGAAAATAACCTTTTGACCACTTTATCGCAAATAATTTGAATTGAAAAATTCTAAACGTAACATCGAGTATCCCGATTTGACCGCCGGTGTCAACAAACACTAAAGCTGTTTTTACGACCAAATCACGCGACTCTGTATCCTTCACCGAGCGAATCCGTATAGATTTTTTTCCATGCAGACGGTTCAACAAACACTGCATAAATAAATTAATGGTTGAAGAAAATAACAGATGATCTAAAGAGGGGCTGCTGCCCGAAAATGCCTACAGGATGTGGTCCCCTTGGTTGAAGTGGATCAAATCAAACACTCGTGTAATTTAAATACGTTCAAATATCTTTGACTTTATATCGAAACGGACACCGAATGCTCGTCCTTAAGATTGAAAGAGGTGTCGCCGAATGCTCCTATTGGATATCACTAAATAAATGTTTAAGCCCCTCTATCACCAAACACTAAACTCTGAGGGGTCACAACTCTTCTCATCTCGGGGAGAAACTGGAGTTTGCTTTTATGAATGTTAGACGACCAGATTTTTCTAAATCTAAACTGCACATGATCGCCTCTAAACTGGTTGTAAACGCTTTTAAAAAACCCAACACTAACCCCACTAACACTCAGGTAGCTGATCGGATAGTCTGCACTTTAAAAAACTTTAGGGAAAAGTTTTAAAAATAACAAAAAAAGAAAAACTTGATGTGGATTTTTTTTTGGGGAGACATAAAAAAGTGATGTTTCGTCTCACGCTGGAACGATTGAAGTAAAGATTGACTTTATTTTTTCTGACTGTGAACTTTTTACTGATTGTATGATTTTAAAAAAAACCCCATCAGCCAATCAGAAAATCTGTTTTCTGTCTTGATCATGTTCGATTAGTTCATAACTAAATTTGAATTTCTGAATTCTCGACTGGATATTTTTGTAGAAACATATCAGTGTCTTTACGGCACGAGTTCTTACATATCACCGTTTATTTTCTTTCACTGTCTTTTTGTTATTACTGTTCTTTTCTTTCTTTTTTATCCATTTTCATCGTCTATCTTAAAAAAAATGGAGCAAAAAGTGTTTAAATAACGATGTAGAAGTAAATGTTTTACTGCCCTCTAGTGGATGCCTTAAGGATTGACCCTGTCCTAATCGTGACTTTTAAAAAACTCTAAATCTGATTGTAAATGGGGGTAGGGGGGTTGTCATGAGAAGTGTTGGAAGTATTGGGTCAGTTTTGTTTGAAACTGAGCGATAGAATCAGTATAAACCGAAAGTGTCTCCATCAAACTAGGATGTTTCTACGGTTACTGAGCAGACTTTATCAAATGAGTTTAAATCAGTTAAATTGACCAATTAAATGTTTGTTTTATTGAGATGATTCCACCTCTATCGTCCCCCGTATGGATAAATATTCTATCAGTCACAAATACAACAAAATTACTCACAGTTTTTATACATGATTTTGCCCAAATATGAAAATCTGTTTCATTTTTCATATTTATTCCATTTTAAATACCTTTTCAGTCATTTGAAATCATTTTTACTGCTACACAATGATTAGCTGTGTTTGTTCTGAAGGGTCCTTCGTGGATTTAGTGAGAGAAATGTGTGAATAGTTTTTGTTTTTTCTTGAATGTCTTGAGCTCACTGAGAAGTCTAGAAAACATCACTAAGATACAGCGGGGGAGGTGAGGATGGGACACGTCGGCATTTTCATCAGGAAGGGGATTTCTAAGTAGGATATTGAGACAAAATAAATACTAGATGTAGCCATCAATCCAAAAAATCCTCAATCTGTGGGTACAAATAAAAAAAAATAGTGAAATGACTTCACTATTGTGACAGGAAAAAGTAATCGAACATCAATTTTTTCTAATTTTACTTCATCGAAATGCACCTATAAAAATTCCCATCAAAAGTCTTTTCATCAGTAGGGCCCCGCCCACACATAGCCGGGTATTTTTGATAACGCATATCTGCTGTCCTCCGTTTTAGGAAAACACTTGCATCCACACGGAACCGTATAAATACGCTTCTGAGTGCGGTTATGAGCCAGACCAGTAGTGGGCAGTATTGATGTAAATGTAAGTTCTGAGCTATCCAATCAGAGCACCTCTGTCGTAAACAAGGACACACAGGAATGACATATGTGCATTACTTGTCGCAGGTAGTGACGCATAAAAATGCAAATCTTTGTTTTCGCTCGTCCACACGCTCCACTTTGGCCGGCGTTTTAAAAAACGCCGGTTTTGAGTGGAAAAAAAAACTCTGTTTTTGTGTGGACGGTCAAAACAGATCAAAATATATATGCATTTTCAAAAATACGTGGCTCCGTGTGGACGGGGCCTTAAATTACACAGATCGTTAAAGTTCTTTGCTCGTACACATCAAGGAGTCGTTCCTGTGTACATCCTGGTCCTCAGGATCCTTGATACTTATTATCATAACTCAATCTGGATACTTTAAAGTTCTGGTTTAATGACTATCGGGGTGTCAGAAGCCCACGAAGAAACACCCTAAATGATGAAAATACTCACGTGTCTAATACTTATTTCCTTCGTTGTAATTATGATCAGTTTGTAGCAAATAGATGAAAAGAAATGTGATGATTTACTGGATGAAAAAATGTAGGAGAAAAAGTGATTTTTCCATCATTTAGTTTTGATTCATTCTTTCTTATTTTTTTTTTCTAATGAATCTGTTTGTATTCTGACTGCTGAGAAAACCTGGAGGTTCTTTCCAGAACAAACTTTCAGCGTGTATTTATTGCACTTTTGTGATTTTTTTTTTTTTTTTGGGTGTACTTTTTATGTTTTTTTTTCTTTTTATCAAAAGTCCCTAAAAGCTGTGAATTTTATTCTCAGACACTGTACTGTCGACCAGAGCTGTAAATATTTCACCAGCACAAAAAAAAAGCAAAGCAAAACCAGAATGTTTTGTAGTTTTCACAACAAATAAAAGTTTTTCTCTTTTACTCGTCTGTGTTTTTTTTTTTTTTTTCATATATACACTATATGTTTGTTTACCAGTAATGTGGAGCTCCTCATGGCTCCATGTTTGTGCCCTTATTGTTCAGTAACATCATATTTTCACCAGCTTTGAAAGATAATCCTCACATCAGTTTTCATGTCTCAGAATGGTGTGGACAAATTTGAACAAAACAGTCCACAACTATAGATGAATCTATTTGGTTTTATGACTCATTTGATTGAAGTCACACATTTTGTGATTAAAATGTATCTCAAACCGTTCCGTCCTGTCGTCTTCCACTTATCTGGGGCGAGTCATGGGGGCAACAGCCTCAGACGGGAAGCCCAGGGTTCTCTCACCCCAGCTGTATCGTCCAGCCTGCCTGGAAGGATCCCCGGCCAGCTGTGAGACATAGTCTCTCCAGCAGGTCTGGGGTCTGCCTCTTGGTCTCCTTTCAGTGGGACGACGTCGCTGAAACACCTCATCAGCGAGGCGCTCGGGGTCATCCTGACCAGATGCCTGAACCACCCCATCTGGCTTCTCTCGACCTGGAGGAGGAGCGGCTCGACACGAGCTCATCCTGGATGGCAGAGCTCCTCACCCGATCTCTAAGTGAGAGCCCAGCCACCCTGTGGCAGGGAAGGAACGTAACCAAGAAGTAGGAACGTAGATCCTGGTTACCATGGTGAGAGTAGGAAAGTAGATCCTGGTTACCATGGTGAGAGTAGGAACGTAGATCCTGGTTACCATGGTGAGGGTAGGAACGTAGATCCTGGTTACCATGGTGAGGGTAGGAACGTAGATCCTGGTTACCATGGTGAGGGTAGGAAGGTAGATCCTGGTTACCATGGTGAGATCCTGCTTTTCGGCTCAGCTCTCTTTTTACCACGATGAACCGATGCAGCGTCCTAGTTATCGCTGACGCCGCACCGATCCGCCTGTCGATCTCCCGCTCCATCCTTACCCCACTCATAAACAATACTTAAACTCCTCCACTTGGGGCAGGACCCTGTCCCTGACCTGCAGGGACAGGGGGCGTGCAGGGGGCATTCCACCCTATCCCAAACCAGTTTTAACAAAAGTGTACAGTTACTCAGTACCAACTATGTATTCTTTTAGACTTCCACATATACCATAACCATGTGTGATTACAGATTCTACTTTCACCACCATATGGGTCACTGGGTTGGAGTGGTCAGTGCTTATTTTGAGTAGATTTTTTTATTTTGATTCCATACTTGATAAGAATGTATCAAAGAAGTTTGTTTTTGTCTTTCTGGATCTTCTGGTTGATCTACTGGGACTAGTGACTGAAACACTGGATTTCTATTTGCACGGTGTTAGTTCACTATTATTCACTACTTCATCCTCACTGTCAGAAGTATAAATACATACGTTTAAAATTATTTGTTAATTAACACTAACAAACTGTTTTTAATAATAAAAAAATACATTAGTTCCTTCACATTAAAATTGGATATAACGACATTTTATAAAAAGGATTTTCAAAACAAAATTCTGTAACAATTTTAAACTAATAAAAATAAATAACAAGTAAGAAAAATTAAAAAATTATTAGAATATTTAAAAAAGAATAAATATACAAACAATAAGGTTGTTTCTAGTTGAAGCAGTACCTGGTTTAACCGGTAGAGAGCACTTGTGGACCGTGAAAAAAACCCTGTTATTGTTTTAAAGCGGGAGGAAAGATGGCGCTGTTTACGTTTATGTTTCATTAAATAAAAGAAGAAGAAAAGCCGGAAGTGCTCTCTGAAGTTCATGTTTTATTTCATCAGCTTAAAAAAAACACGAGATCAGCTTTAGTTTAAAAACAGCTTCTTTTTTCATCAGATTTCATTTAATATCAGAGTATTTTTTATAAAAATGGGAGAAAATCTGAATGAGTACGAACAGAGGCTTCAGCAGCAGGTTGGTAAAAAAAAAATACTAATGGTTCAAGTTTACAAATACACAGGATTTATTAAAAAAAAAAAAAACTTAATTTGAAGAGTTTTTATGAATTAATTGTAAAAAACAGACTCTGAGTTAAATGAAAAAACATTGATTTATTCTTTAATATAAAATGTCATTTTCAGCTGATTGTAAATGTTTAAAAAATAATTTAGAAAAATGAAAAATGAACTTCCTCTGATTTGCTGCTGTGTCAGTTTAATGTGTTTTTTTTTAACAGTTATTTCTTCAACGGTTGGCTGTGTTACACGTTTATAAACAATCTTATTTTAATTGAAATAATTGAGACGTTTTAATGAAATAAATTGAAAGAATTTAACGTTTAAAAGCTGGTCCTCTGTGTGTTTTAGAGCCCTCCAGCGGTTTAAACAGGAACTGTTTCTACAGACTGAAGAAAAATGATCCAGTCTGTTTATTCAATATATATTACACACACACACACACACACACACACACACACACACACACACACACACACACACACACAAACACACACGTTTATATTATAGTGTATAAGTATGAATTATTTTTCAATTTCTCCAAAACACAGAAGTACTGTTTACTCTCCAAAAAAACTGAAAAATCCTCTCCGTGGTTTTAATAATCATCTTTTTATAAATGTCATATTTTTTAGATTATGTGTAACATTCAGTTTATTAAAGCTGAAAAAAAACAACAAACAAAATTAGTCCTTTTAAATTGGCCTATGTTGCACTGTTTCTCATAAATTTAATTTCTAAATACAGTTTCACAACATTTTGTTTCAGCTTAAAAATCCTCATGTCGTTATTCATTTGTTTCTTTAACTCTTTTGCTTCTAAAAGCTCAGAACCATGTTTACCAGCTGTGCCAGTTACTTCCTAGTGGCATTCCTAACCGCCAGCTGGACACAGCCTGACCAATCAGTAGGCTGCTTAGAGCTATGCGTAAGCAAGACACTGGAGAAAAATGGAGGAAAAATGTCATTTTTTAGCTATTTCTTCTAGATTTGATGCATTTGTTCAAAGTTAAAAACTATAATTATAAAAATGTTTTTTGTTTTCAGGAGCGGGAGATTCACAGTTTGTCTGCAGAAATCGAGGGTCTGAAAAACTCCCAGAGCTTCAGACCGTCACCCCGTCTGGATGAACTACGAGATGAAAACGCCAAACTGAAATATCGTCTCAACGTTCTTAAGAGGGTGGGTAGTGGGAGACGTTCGGGGGTCCGTGTTTAATGTTTTTAAAATTTAATATGACTTTAAAACATTTTCTAGATTTTTCTTTTGCTTCAGTAAATAAAAAAAAAAAAAATCACTGCTAATAATATCCAATCAAAACACAAATAATCCTGACTAGACGAGTCGTTGTGACTCGTTAACTAATCGTTGGACTAATTGATTAATTAGGACATGTTTACTAAACATAGCTGCTCGACTAGTTGTGACTTTATTATTATTCTTCTAAAGTTTGATTTGATTGGTCTCCGTCCTCAGAGTTTGCAGGACGAGACGACGCACAACGGCAAAGCCATGGTGAACATCAACCAGCGTCTGGTAGACATCTTCGGGGAGGCCATTCGGGCGTCGTACCCGGAGCTGGACAACCCGCCGCTTTCCGTCACACCCAACCAGCAGGCCAAGTTTGGAGACTACCAGTGCAACAGCGCCATGGCGATGGCTCAGGTCGAACTCATCTGCCTGCTGGAGCAACCTGACAGAGTTCTTTAAATCTGAATTTGTTTCTCCAGATGCTGAAGGTGAGAGGGGTGAAAGTGAACCCCAGAGAAATCGCCGAGAAAATTGTTGAAAACCTTGTAGAGAATGAACTCATCCAGAAAACGGAGATCGCCGGACCCGGTAGGAACGCCAACACGCATCCTACCAACGTTAACCGCTGCATGTTTATAACGGAAATCAAACTAAAGAGGGTATTTGAATGAAACTGCCCACAGTTACTCAGTACCAACCATGAGGTTTTAGAGACGAGGTCGAGGTTACTTTTCTTCTCCAATAATCCGTCTTTGTTTGGTTTCTTTTTAGGTTTTATTAACATCCACCTGAAGAGGACGTTCGTCTCCAAGTTGCTAAGCAACCTCCTAATAAACGGCGTCCAGCCTCCTCCGTTAGCGTCCAGGAAGAAGGTCGCTCCAAATCTTTAACGAGTTTTAATTATAATAAAATAAGCAGCAATTGTTTTTTGATTGAATTAATTGATGATTTGTTTAATCGTGTCAGTCGATGTGTTTGATTGTGAAAAACATTCATTTTATTAATAATTTAGTTTTATTAACGAGACAAATAGTTGTTAAAGTAAACAACAGACTGACCAGCGTTCTTGATCTCTCCAGGTGGTCGTGGACTTTTCTTCTCCGAACATCGCCAAGGAGATGCACGTCGGTCACCTGCGTTCCACCATCATCGGGGACAGCATGTGCCGGCTGTTTGAGTTCCTGGGTTACGATGTTCTGAGGTGGGGTTCTTAACGAGGTCACGGGTCGCTCCACTTCTCTGTGATGCTGACCTTTGTTTCCAGGCTGAACCACGTGGGGGATTGGGGGACCCAGTTTGGAATGCTGATCGCCCACCTGCAGGATAAATTTCCAGACTACCTGACGGCGTCGCCGCCCATCAGCGACCTGCAGGCCTTCTACAAAGTTTGTTTTGGTTTATTTTTTATTGATTTTAATTAAAGGTTTGGTGCTTGATTGTAATGATCCAGTTATTAATCTAATTATCCATGAAACTGGTCCTTCATCCAGTCTGACTTTCTAATGGATCTGTTTCTCCATCCGTTCGTCTCTGGATGGACTGGGACTCTGATCAGTTTGTTTGCAGGAGTCTCTTTTTTTTTTTTTTTACCAGATCAGTGATGGTTCGTTTGTTCCTCCTTCAGGAGTCTAAGAAGCGCTTCGATGAAGACGAGGACTTTAAGAAGCGAGCGTACAAGTGCGTGGTCCGACTTCAGAGCAAAGAACCAGACTTCATCAAAGCCTGGAACCAGATCTGTGACGTCTCCAGGAGGGGTGGGTTTTAGAACTGGAAACCAGTTCAGATTTAACCTAATAGATTTTTTTTAGAGTTTCAGAGAGTTTACGACTGCCTGGATGTAAAGATCGTGGAGAGAGGAGAGTCCTACTACCAGGACCGGATGACCAAGGTGGTCAAAGAGTTTGAGGACAAAGGTGACAGAAAAATTGAATGAGTTTTTTTTTTCTAATATTTTGATCTAAAGTTAGCGTCTATTTGTTGTTTCTTTAAAACTTTCCAAAAACTTTTATTAGAAATTCTCCCCATTTCCAAAATTCTGACCAGACGTCTGATTTTGATTAATTAACATAATAATCAACATCATTTTAACGAATCAACCAGCACTTTGTCAGCCAGTCACCTTCTTAACCATCTGTACCTTGAGAGGTTGTTAGGGGTGCCGGAGCACATCCCAGCTGATTCAAGGAGAGAGGCAGGGTACACCCCGAACAGGTCGCCAGTTTGTCGCGGGGCCACACACACAACCATACACACACACTCATTCTTAGGGGCCAATCAACCTAGCATGTATGGTGGCACAGCGGGTAGCACAGTGGCCTCACAGCAAGAAGGTTGTGGGTTCAAGTCCCGTGTGGGGACGAGGCTTGGAACACTGTCCTTTCTGTGTGGAGTTTGCATGTTCTCCTCGTGTCTGTGTGGGTTTCCTCCAGGTTCTCCGGTTTCCTCCCACCCTCCAAAACATACATGTTAGGGTGATTGGCCACGACATGCTTGGCCCTATGAATGAATGAGGGTGTGTGTGTGGCCCCGCAACAGACTGGCGACCTGTTTGGGGTCTACTATGCCCCTCGCCTTGAATCAGACAGGATGGGCTCTGGCACCCCCCACAACCCCAACAGGGATAGACGGTTAAGAAGGTGTGAATGAAGGAGGGCTCATTGGGGAGAGGAAGTGTCCTGTAACTCTAACCAGAGGGTTGCAGGTTTGATCCCCCGTCTGGAGTTCGGTGTTCTTGAGTAAGACACCGCCCCAATGTCTCCTGATGGTGGTTTCCAGTTTCCACCATCAGGTATGAATGTGTGTGTGAATGTGAGCTACGATGTAAAACACTCTTAGAACCAACGCATGTCGAGAAGAGCTGGAGAAGTCGAGTCGGTTCCGACTAATTAATCCTGATTGTTTGGTCATAATTCTGATTAGTAACTACAATCGTTTTCAATCGACACAGTCGGATTGGTCGATTCATTGTAACTAGTGTACCGATTGTGACGACTTGAATCAATCATGACTGGTAACCAATCAGAACGAGCGGCAGACAAAGTGTAATCGAGCCAATCAGGATTAAAAGAAAAGAAAACATAAGATTTCATTGTTTTTTTTTAAATTTCCTTTCAGGTTTGGTTGAAATGGACGAAGGACGAAAAATCGTTTTTGCTCCGGGTCAGTCCATCCCGCTAACCATCGTTAAGTCAGACGGCGGCTACACGTACGACACGTCAGACCTCGCCGCGCTGCACCAGCGGCTGTTTGAGGAAAAAGCCGACGTGATCATTTACGTCACGGACAGCGGACAGGTGGGTCGACGTCATCTAGAAATCTTTATTCAAAATAAACTACATTTAAATGTATTTTTATCACATTTAAAAGTTTTTTTTTTGTTAAAAACATTAAACTAATGTTTAACTGAATTGAATCTGATTTGACTTTGTTTTGTTTTCGTCAACGATAACGACATGATTTCCTTGATGAGGCTTTTTTTTTTGACGTAACGATAACGAAATAAATGCGTCTCTTTAATTACTAAAATGTGACGAGACGAAAATGTAACGAGATAAGCGTCAGACTTTCATATTTCTGTTTGTGAGAAAAAACACAGCGGCTGCGTTCTGTGCCTCACGGCGGCACGCCCCCCACGATGCTGCATAGTGCACACCGTCTGCACTGTTACGGAAAGCCGTTCGGGTCACTACACGTACATAATCTAGTGCGATAAATGAAAAAACTAGTGCACTAAACTTCAAATCTAGCACAACACACCTGCGGCCAGGAGAAAGTCACACCATGATGGCAACTGCATCAAAAGAGCTTGGTGGTCGGAGACGACACGATGGGCGATGGGCATACCTTACATGTAACAAATCAGAAATGAAACAGAATGCGTTGTTGTGGGAGACGAACGTAAACGTGGACACAAAGTAGGTGGAAAGAATAAACCTAATCTAGAGCGGCTTCTAAAAGCTCATCACCCTGATATTCATGACAACGTAAGTCACAAGTTCTTTTAAGTTTAGGACTAACCCGTTCTGTTCTGTCGTCTTCCGCTCATCCGGGGCCGGGTCGTGGGGGCAAAAGCTTCAGACGGGAAGCCCAGGCTTCTCTCACCCCAGCTGCATCCTGCGGCTCCATCAGGAGGATCCTGAGGTGTTCCCCAGCCAGCTGTGAGACGTAGTCTCTCCAGCGGGTCGGGAGTCTGCCTCTTGGTCTCCTCCTGGTGGGACAAGCCCGAAACACCTCACCAGTGAGGCGTTCAGATGCCCAAACCACCCCCTCTGCCTTCTCTCAACCTGGTGGTGGAGCAGCTTGACACTGAGCTCCTCCCAGATGGCAGAGCTCCTTACCCGATGTCTGAGTGAGAGCCCAGCCACCCTGCAGAGGAAGATCATTTCGGTCACGTATATCTGCGATCTTATTCTTCGGTCACCACCCACAGCTGGTTACCATGGTGAGGGTAGGAACATAGATCCTGGTTACCATGGTGAGGGTAGGAACGTAGATCCTGGTTACCATGGTGAGGGTAGGAACATAGATCCTGGTTACCATGGTGAGGGTAGGAACGTAGATCCTGGTTACCATGGTGAGGGTAGGAACGTAGATCCTGGTTACCATGGTGAGGGTAGGAATGTAGATCCTGGTTACCATGGTGAGGGTAGGAACGTAGATCCTGGTTACCATGGTGAGGGTAGGAACGTAGATCCTGGTTACCATGGTGAAGGTAGGAATGTAGATCCTGGTTACCATGGTGAGGGCAGGAACGTAGATCCTGGTTACCATGGTGAGGGTAGGAACGTAGATCCTGGTTACCATGGTGAGGGCAGGAACGTAGATCCTGGTTACCATGGTGATGGTAGGAACGTAGATCCTGGTTACCATGGTGAGGGTAGGAACGTAGATCCTGGTTACCATGGTGAGGGTAGGAACGTAGATCCTGGTTACCATGGTGAGGGTAGGAATGTAGATCCTGGTTACCATGGTGAGGGTAGGAATTAGATCCTGGTTACCATGGTGAGGGTAGGAACGTAGATCCTGGTTACCATGGTGAGGGTAGGAACGTAGATCCTGGTTACCATGGTGAGAGTAGGAACGTAGATGGACTTGTAAATCCAGAGCTTTGTTTTTCGGCTCAGCTCTTTCTTCACCACAATGGACCGATGCAGCGTCCTAGTTCTTGCTGACTAACCCAAACTCCTGTTAAACACAAGTAAAAACTTGTTTTAGTTTCTTTTTTTAACAAATAACCTCCTTCATTTTCAGTAATAAAAAAACTATGATTGTTTAAATAATAATATTTGTTGTTTTTTTGCTTTTCTTTTTTTTTAAACACTAAAATGTGTTTAAAACTTCAAATAATTTTTGTTCCAAAGACTAAAACTCAGATGGCTGCAAAAAAACAACAACATTGATTTAACGAGACCAGTAAACATGAGCCTTTAACTGGATTCCATTAAGTTTAGTTGCTAATGATTTTTTTTTCAAACTAATTTCTAACAGAATTAAACTGGTTTCGACCAGTTTGGTTCAGCTTTTGATTTTAAGGTATTTTTAAACATCTTTTTTTAATTAGATTGAAATAGATTTTTACATTTAAATATTTTTAAATATTATTTGACTGTTTTTTTTTCTCGTTTTCAAATTAAAAGCAGTAAAAACAATTTGATTGGTTTTTATAACATTTTGTTTTGACAATTAAATGAAATGATTAATTGAATATTTTCTAAATAATATTTGAACATATTTGATCATGTGTTTATTTGAATGTAAAAAAAGATTGAATTAGTTTAATTTTACCAAATGGAGTTGTTTTTTAATTAAACTGAGATTCAATTACATTAAATGAGTCTAAACTATATTAAACTGTAATGTCTTTAAGTTTTTTTTTTTTTCGTCTTGAAGGGCACACACTTCCAGGTGGTGTTTGCAGCGGCTCAGCTGATTGGCTGGTACAACCCTCAGGTGACTCGGGTGGAGCATGCAGGTTTTGGAGTGGTGCTCGGTGAAGATAAGTGAGTAAAGAAACCAGACGGAAGTCAGATTTCATTCCACTGATCTACAAGTTTGTACGTACCGTATCTTCACGACCAAAAAGCGCACCGTACTAAAGGTGCAGTCTCAGTTTCGTGCACACCTATAAGACACACCTGATAATAGGAGCGGGTTTTATTTACATATCCTCTACTACGTACGTCCACCTTACAACAACACACACACAAACAGACAAGTGTGTGTATTTTAAAATAGATCGGGAGCAAAACTGAGCTTTATTTAAATATTAGTTACAGTCGTCATAAAGTCATTTATTAAATCCATCCAAGTCCTCATCCTCTGTTTCAGAATCTAACAGCTGCGCTAAATCCAACCTCGCAGGTTCACTTTCTTCGCTGTCAGAGTCACTTTCTGTACCGTGCGGCTCCTCGGAAATGATGCCTGCTTTTGCGAAAGCTCGGACAACAGTGCCAGCAGACACGTTAGCCCAAGCATCTACAATCCACTGGCAAACTGTGGCGTAACTTGCCCGTCGCTGCTTTCCACCCTTCGTGAAGCTGTGGTCTCCTCTGGTCATCCATCGCTCCCACGCCGCTCGTAGCTTTACTTTGAACGGCTGGTTCACACCGATGTCCAGCAGTTAGAGTTCTTTGTCAGAGCTCCTAGGATCACAGTGAGCGTGGTGTTCATCTGCTTCACGCGTTTTTTCACGTCAGCGGTGAGATGAGCACGCATAGAGTCATAAATCAGAAGCGATGGTGATCCCGGTCTCCTTACATCCACCTGCCTTAGCCACTCCTTCATTTCCTCGTTCATCCAGTCCTTTTAATGACGCCTGCTGGAAACGTCTCTTTAGACAAAGTCTTTCTCTTAAAAATCACTAGTTTCTGTTCATTGGCGTGACATCCAAACACAACAGTAAACAAAGCCTTTTCGTACCACGTTGTGTGTATCGCTACCGTGTTACTCACCAGGATGTCGAATGTGAGCGGCACCTCGGTACACACATGGGGCGCACTGCATGATAAGACGCTCATTCAGAAGAAAATCTAAGACGTTTATATGCGCCTTATGGTGGTGAAACTACGGTAGTTGGTACTGAGTAACTGTGGTTTGTTCCTCCTCATTGTTTGGGTACAGGGAGGGTCTTTGGGAGCTGTGAAACAAATGAATGTGTCCGAATAGAAAAGTAGATTCACTGAGAGACGAGATGTAGAAAAGAAGTTAGAAAAACTCAATGAACTCGTAACCCACTGGTCTTTGGTTCCGTTCTGTCGTCTTCCACTTATCTGAACCGGGTCGCTGGGGGAACAGCCTCAGACGGGAAGCCCGGTCTTCTCTCGCTCCGGCTGCATCCTCCAGCTCACCCGGAAGATTCCCCAGCCGTTCCCCAGCCAGCTGTGAGACGTAGTCTCTCCAGCAGGTCCGGGGTCTGCCTCTTGGTCTCACCAGCGAGGCAGGCATCCTAACCGGATGGGGCGGTTCGGGGGTCCTTTTCATTCATTTTGTCTTTTGGTCAAAGAGAAAAACTTTCAATCTTTGTTTCAACACTTGTTTATTTTAGAAAATTATAGAAAAATAACTCCAAACAAGTTTAAACTTTTTCCATAGTAATACAGTTACCAGCAGCAGGGGGGCGCTGTTGGTTTACATACATTTAAAGAGAAGCTTAAAAAAATCACTTCATTCTAATTGAATTCAACAGTCCAGAGCAATGGAGAGTGTGAAAAAGAGGTGAAGAAGCATGTTCAGGCAGGCTGGAATGGGTGGAGAAGAGTATCAGGTGTGATGTGTGATAGAAGAGTTTCAGATAAAATGAAAGAAAAGTGTAGAAAACCGTGGTGAGAGCGGCCATGCTGATTGGTCTAGAGACATCCATTCATCCATCCAACCACCCATCTATCCAACCATCTATCCATCCAACCATCTATCCATCCGTCCATCCAACCATCCATCTATCCAACCATCTATCCATCCAACCATCCATCTATCCAACCATCTATCCAACCATCCATCCAACCATCTATCCATCCGTTCATCCATCCAACCATCCATCTATCCAACCATCCATCCAACCATCCATCGATCTATCCATCCAACCATCTATCCATCCAAACATCTATCCATTCGTTCATCCAACCATCCACCGTCCATCCATCTATCAAACCATCGATCTATCCATCCAACCATCCATCCATCCAACCATCTATCCATCAAACCATCTATGCATCCATCCAACCATCTATCCATCCAAACATCCATCCAACCATCCATCCGTCCATCCAACCATCCATCTATCCATCTATCCAACCATCCATCCAACCATCTATCCAACCAACCATCCATCCAACCATCTATCCATCCAACCATCTATCCATCCAACCATCCATCCATCCAACCATCCATCCATCCATCTATCCAACCATCCATCCATCCATCTATCAAACCATCGATCTATCCATCCAACCAACCATCCATCCATCCAACCATCTATCCATCAAACCATCTATGCATCCATCCAACCATCTATCCATCCAAACATCCATCCAACCATCCATCCATCCGTCCATCCAACCATCCATCTATCCAACCATCCATCCAACCATCTATCCATCCAACCATCCACCCATCTATCCAACCATCCATCCAACCATCCATCCATCCATCTATCCAACCATCCATCCATCTATCCATCCATCCATCCATCCATCCAACCATCCATCCATCTATCCATCCATCCATCCATCCATTCCTTCATCTTTCAGTTTCTTCACATGTTTGTTTTTTTTTTTCTCGTTAGGAAGAAGTTTAAAACTCGTTCCGGTGACACGGTGAGGCTGATGGAGCTGCTGGAGGAGGGTCTGAAGAGGTCCATGGATAAACTGAAGGAGAAAGAGCGGGACAAGGTGAGCGACGTGGGTCGATGTAAACGGATCACCAGCTCGGTCCGTGTCCAACCTCCCGTCCAACGAGGTGTCGTTGAACTAATTAAAGACTATTCGTTATCGTTTGAGATGATTTCAAAGTGAAAACGAGGAGCTTCAAAAAAAACCTCTTGAAATAGTTTGTTTCTAAGATCATTTTTATTGAAAGAAATATTTTTAGAAAATCTTAGATTTTTTACTAAAACGCTTTTCATCGGAGCACGTGATCCGAAAATACCGTCCACCTCGCTCCCAATCCTAATGACGTTCAGTCCAACGAGGCTCATAAAGCCGTCACAAGCCGTGCATGATGGTTAGGTTTTATCATCCAGGTTAAATGGATTTATTATATCAGCACCTCAACGACACATACGAGCACCACAACACGGAATCAATTAACCGAAGATTGATTAAAAGATTTAAACGAGAAACAAACAAATAGCTCCTTTTTTCTTTTTTCAAACGAGGCGGAAACAGAAGTTTAGTTTGATCATCAGAACGAAAGACGTCGTCATTTAAACGAGATCAAAGCTCATCGTTTCTCCAGAGAGAGACTTTAGGAAGCCTTCGTGTTGTTTTCTGAGTTTCTCAGAGGTTTGTTTAGTTTTAATGTCGCCCCGGTGACCCAGGGGGGTGACCCAGTGGGGTGACTCAGAGGGGTGACCCAGTGGGATGACCCAGTGACCCAGACAGGAAGTCGTGTGCCAGACAGGAAACGCTGCAGGAAAATCATCCAGATCTCCATGTTTTTACTCCATCATACAACAAACATCAACATCTGTAGATGAATTGATTAGGTTTGTTGGTTCATCTACAGTTGGCACTGAGTAACAGCCTCAGTGCTTAACCCCTCCTCCAAACTCGTCTGGCATTAAAACTGTAAATCTTTATTTCTTGGTTTAAACTTGATTGAGTTCAGACTCAACCTTCAGAGACCTCCGGGTAGATTGAGTTTGAGACCCCTGATTTACAAGCTGCTCATGTTTTCACTTCCACTCAGGAAAGCTGATAAATCAGAGTTTATCAGCTTTTAATTACTCCAGATAGCACCGCGTCCAAACCCGACAGATTAATTCAGCTGGAATCTTTCAGGAAATTTTAGAAACGCTGCTGGGAAACCAAATCTAATCGAAGTGCGTAGACGTGGAAAAAAAAAAAGAGGCGAGGGTTCAAAACTGTACTCGCATTAGAATAAAAACGGATGAAAAATGAGTGTCGAAAAAAAAAATGGATCAATGTACATAAAAAAAAAAAAAAAAAACTGAAAAAAAATCCAAAAGGTATCAAATTACAGACGAGACGTTCTAGAGTCTGTACGACCGGAGCCAGAGCTGGGTTCGTATAGACGACAGTATGTCGATACCATTTCGCCAAGGCTGCCCTTTGTCACCGATTCTGTTCATCAGCCGAGGCGTTGGAGGGATCCGGTTTGGTGACCTCAGGATCGGATCTCTGCTTTTTGTGGATGATGTGGTCCTGTTGGCTTCATCGGACCGTGAGCGGGAGATCGACAGGCCAATCGGTGTGGCATCAGCAATAACTAGGACGCTGCATCGGTCCGTCGTGGTAAAGAGAGAGCTGAGCCAAAAAAGCAAAGCTCTCGATTTACAAGTCGATCTTCGTTCCTACCCTCACCATGGTAACCAGGATCTACGTTCCTACTCTCACCATGGTAACCAGGATCTACGTTCCTACCCTCACCATGGTAACCAGGATCCACGTTCCTACCCTCACCATGGTAACCAGGATCTACGTTCCTACCCTCACCATGGTAACCAGGATCTGCGTTCCTACCCTCACCATGGTAACCAGGATCTACGTTCCTACCCTCACCATGGTAACCAGGATCTGCGTTCCTACCCTCACCATGGTAACCAGGATCTACGTTCCTACCCTCACCATGGTAACCAGGATCTACGTTCCTACCCTCACCATGGTAACCAGGATCTACGTTCCAACCCTCACCATGGTAACCAGGATCTACGTTCCTACCCTCACCATGGTAACCAGGATCTACGTTCCTACCCTCACCATGGTAACCAGGATCTACGTTCCTACCCTCACCATGGTAACCAGGATCTACGTTCCTACCCTCACCATGGTAACCAGGATCTACGTTCCTACCCTCACCATGGTAACCAGGATTTACGTTCCTACCCTCACCATGGTAACCAGCTGTGGGTGGAGACCAAAAGAATGAGATCACAGATACAAGCGATCTCATGAAATGAAATCGCTCAGTTCACCTTGTGAAATGATTTTCCTCCACAGGGTGTCTGGACTCTCACTCAAAGATCGGGTGAGGAGCTCTGCCATCTGGAAGGAGCTCGTTGTTGAACCGCTCCTCCAGATCAAGAGGAGCCAGATGGGGCGGTTTGGGGATCTGCTCACGATGCCCCCCAGGCGCCTCGAACACGTCCCACCGGGAGGAGACCCAGAGTCAGACCCCGGACCTGCTGGAGAGACTATGTCTTACAGCTGGTCGGGGAATGACTTAGGATCCTTCTGGGTGAGCTGGAGGATGCAGCTGGGGTGAGAGAAGCCTGGGCTTCCCGTCTGAGCCTGTTGCCCCCGTGACCCGGCCCCGGATGAGCAGAAGACGACGGAACATTCTTCTAGTGTCCCAAAAAATCTTTTCTTTCCACTTTGATGAAAGTAAATCCTGGTGTTTTTGGGTGGAGTTAAACGTTGCTCTGGAGACGTTTAGATACCAACGAAGACGGGACAGAGTTTAACATCCCAAAATAAGATCTGGTTCAATCAGAAACAGAACAGGAATCTGAAATCCAGATAAAGTTGGAGTTTCTCCACAAATTCTTCAATTAAATGAAAACTCGGTCTAGTGTGACTTGGGTCGTACGTGGTATTCTCCATGGTGACTTTACTAGTAACCCTTCCGAGGAGTGTGAAACGCTTGTTTTATGATCCACTCACAGGTTTTGACTCCGGACGAGCTCACAAAGGCTCAGAAGGCGGTCGCTTTCGGCTGCATCAAGTACGCCGACCTGTCGCACAACCGCATCAACGACTATGTCTTCTCCTTCGATAAGATGCTGGACGACCGAGGCAACACGGCGGCGTATCTTCTCTATGCGTTCACACGCATCAGGTGACCTGTTTGTGTTCCTTCGATGATGTCAGACATGTGGGCGGTCTCTGATCGTATTTGAGATTTATTTTAACGTCTTGTTTTTATCAAACTTTTCTGTTTCTAATTTAGAATCTCAACAAATCACAACAGACTAACTTAGTGTTTTGTTTTCTAGACCACCTATCGTTATCGGGGTGGTGGGGTACCGGAGACGATCCATTCAGATGGAGAGGCAGTTATTATTATTTATGTGATAAAGTCGTTAAAATCAATGAAAATCAGATTGTAGATAAAATTAAACTGGATTATTTATTTCCATTTCTGTTTCGTCATCTTCCGCTCATCCGGGGCCGGGACACGGGTTTAACAGCCTCAGACGGGAAGCCCAGGCTTCTCTCACCACGGCTGCATCCTCCATCTCACCTGGAAGGATCCCTAGTCGTTCCCCAGCCAGCTGTGAGACATAGTCTCTCCAGTAGGTCCGGGGTCTGACTCTTGGTCTCCTCCCGGTGGGACGTGCCCAAAACACCTCACCAGCGAGGGGCAGCGTCCTGACCAGATGCCTGAACCACCCCATGTGGCTCCTCTCGACTCGGAGGAAGAGCGGCTCAACACCGAGCTCCTGCCGGATGTAGAGCCCCTCACCCGATCTCTGAGTGAAAGTCCAGCCACCCTCCTGAGGAAGCTCATTTTGGCCACTTGTATTCACGATCTCATTCTTTCGGTCACCACCCAAAGCTGGTTACCATGGTGAGGGTGGAAACGTAGATCCTGGTTACCATGGTGAGGGTAGGAACGTAGATCCTGGTTACCATGGTGAGGATAGGATCGTTGATCCTGGTTACCATGGTGAGGGTAGGAACGTAGATCCTGGTTACCATGGTGAGGGTAGGAATGTAGATCCTGGTTACCATGGTGAGGATAGGATCGTAGATCCTGGTTACCATGGTGAGGGTAGGAACGTAGATCCTGGTTACCATGGTGAGGGTAGGAACGTAGATCCTGGTTACCATGGTGAGGGTAGGAACGTAGATCCTGGTTACCATGGTGAGGGGTGGAACGAAGATTGACTTGTAAATTGAGAGCTTTGCTTTTCGGCTCAGCTCTCTCTTTACCACGACGGACCGATGCAGCGTCCTAGTTATTGCTGATGCCGCACCGATCCGCCTGTCGATCTCCCGCTCCATCCTTCCCTCACTTGTGAACAAGACCCCGAGATACTTAAATATTTATTCTCCTATTTAAATCGGGCTGGTCTCGGTGGTGAGAGACCCTCACTTTAGCCAGGTGGCTTCTGTGGGTGCCCGGTCTCCTGGAGCTTGGTGGACCCCTGTGGTTTTGGCCGCTGCAGTCACGGGCAGGCCGACTCCTGGTGTGGATCGATCCCAAGCTTTTATAAATCCTCCACTTAATTAGAGCTTGATGTTTTTTTAGACTTTAAATCAGTTTCAGCACCGATGTTAAAAATCAGTCGTGTCTAAATGTTTCCGTGCCGTGCGACTCTCTGCAGGTCCATCGCTCGTCTAGCTAACATCGACGAGGCCGCTCTGAAAAAAGCAGCAGAGACCACGGAAGTGATTCTGGACCACGACAAGGAATGGAAGCTCGGAAAATGCATCCTCCGTTTCTCGGAGATCCTCCAGAAGATTCTCGATGACCTGCTGCTCCACACGTTGTGCGACTATCTGTACGAGCTGGCCACAACTTTCACCGAGTTCTACGACAGCTGCTATTGTGTGGAGAAAGACAGACACACAGGTTCGAGTCTTCTAACGGTTTCTCTCAACAGGATCGGAGAGATTTTCTCTCCCCGCTGTGCTGGACTGGAAACCACTCATAAATTGAATTATTTTAATTCTTCGTTAGCTGAGCAGCTCTTTGTTTAATCTATTTTCTCTGAAATAAGATTCCTGCAGGAACCCACATCGTTCAGTTTTTATTTCGTTCTTTGATGCTCTCTCCAGCACACCGATGGTCCCGATGGGTCACAGACCATTAGGTTTTTATTCCTACGAAACGGGGAAGAAAATTTAAGCTCTCAGGCTGTCTGTGCTTCTGTAATACTTAACCCAACGCGTATTTCCCTTTTAGTGAAACTGCCCACAGTTACTCATTATCAGCTAAGATGAATTGACTAGATTTCTAGGTCTATCTATAGATAGTACTGAGTAATTGGGCAATTTCATTCAAATCCCTTCAGTAGTTTGGGAAAATTATAAAAGTGATACGGAAGCGTGAATGCACAGCTAGCTTGCGTGCTTAACGCCTCCTGCAGATTTTCTGCATAGATAATGTGAACGTAGCTAAAATGCTCTAGATTTCTAAATGAAACTCAATATTTACAGTTAAATCTGTGATGTTCATCCATTAGAAAAAAGTAACAAAGCCATTTAAGAGCTGACGTGTTTAGGAGTCCCACAAGGTTTTACTCTTGACCCACTGATGTTTAGGTTCTACACTATTTATGTGGAAATGCTGACTGGTTCTTTTTCGTGTCTTCAGGTGACGTGGTGAAGATCAACATGTGGAGGATGTTGCTGTGTGAGGCCACGGCGGCCATCATGGCTAAAGGTTTCGACATCCTGGGCATCAACCCTGTTCAGAGGATGTGAACCAGACCACCTCCAGGCTTCTAGTTATTCTAGAAGCATCTCTGGGAAAATAAAAATGTAATAAAGAATAAAGTTTGGTAAAAATACCAACATGAGTTCTTTGACCAGCAGATGTTTATGTGTGAGATGTTTGTGTAATCATTTCTAACCCACAAACTAAGGCCCCGCCCACTCGTAGCCGGGTATTTTTGAAAACGCATATATCTTTATTGGTTTTGATGTCCACATGAAAACGGAGGTTTTTTTCACTCAAAACCGGCGTTTTTGAAAACTCCGACCAAAGTGGAGATTTTGGAAAACTCTGTCTTTGCGTTTGCGTGTGGACATGCGAAAACGGAGATTTGCGTTTTTATGCGTCACTACCTGCGACAAGTAACGCACATACGTCTTTGTGTGCGTCCTTGTTTGGATTGTCTATATTTTCCTGTGTTTTATTCACTTTATAGTTGGTGACGACTTTTAAAAGCAATTCCACCTCTTTGTCGGTTTACACAAACGAGATGCCTGGCGCTGTGTTTCAGGTAGGGATGAGCGAAATGAGATGAGATCTTGAGATCTGTACCGAACAAAAGTGGGCGTTCCCAATGGAGTCTCACACAGAGGCATGCATCATGAACAAGCCGATCACGTGATGAGATCTCATCTAGGGAGTGTGACGTCAGACTGGTTCACACTCGAGCGCTCTGAATTTTCACTCTGAATGATCACCTGCTGGTCTCAGTACTAGTTAATGTGCTGAGAAATCAAATCTATTTACAGATGCAGTCATCAAGGAAATCCTCCACAATGTGGGAACACTTCATAGTGTCTGGTCAAAATAAGGTTTGAATTAATTAAATTAATGACTTTCTTAAGTTTAGCAATCTTACAAATCAGAAAAAAGACTGAGACACTCATAAAGTACATATTTATTATAAAACCTGATGACAAAATCAAATCTTCTTTACCCAACCCTGTACAAGAGTTTTCTCTGCTCCCAGCATCCTCTGTCCTTATGAGAGAGTTTTCTCAAAAGCTGGAAACATTCTTTTTTTTTAAAAAAAAAGAAATGGTCTGAGTCCAAAAACCCTTGAGAAAGTTGTATTTTTAAATAAAAATCAAACAGAATTGTGTGAAATGTTTTATTATTTTTATGATCAGAAAATACTTTAATGATTCATTCCGTCATCTTCCGCTCGTCCGGAAGTCCTGCAGATGTCCATGTCCACCTTCATGGCTTTCTCCTGGATTTTACTGTCCAACCCGCTGGGGCAACAGCCTCAGACGGGAATCCCAGGCTTCTCTCTTCCTGTCTGCATCCTCCAGCTCACCCGGAAGGATCACGAGTCGTCCTCCGGCCAGCTGTGAGACATAGTCTCTCCAGCAGGTCCGGGGTCTGTCTCTTGGTCTCTTCCCAAAACACCTTGCCCCCGAGTTGCTCGGGGTGCATCCTGACCAGATGCCCGAACCACCCCATCTGGCTCCTCTCGACCTGGAGGAGGAGCGGCTCGACACCGAGCTCCTCCCGGATGGCAGAGCTCCTCACACGATCTCTGAGTGAGAGCTTAGCCATCCTGCGGAGGAAGCTCATTTCGGCCGCTTGTATCTGCGATCTCATTCTTTCGGTGAGGGTAGAATCTCCCGCTCCATCTTTCCCCCACTCGTGAACAAGACCACGAGATACTTAAACTCCTTCACTTGGAGCAGAACGCTGTCCCTGACCCGCAGGGGCATTCCACCATTTTCCGGGTGAGGACCAGTGAGAGCTGGAGATCACGGTCTGATGAAGCCAACAGGACCAGGCTTTAATGGTCCCATATGGAGAATTTGTGTTACAGCAACAACCAGTCTTCTGCTGACTTTCAGTGAGTCGTACAGCCTGAGCACATAGGGAAAGAAAGACCTCCAGTTCCAAATGGTTTTTAAGTGGAGTTGTCTGAGCCTCACGGAGAAGGAGCTCCGCTGTTTGTCCAGAAGTGGGTAGAGAGGATGGTCATGGTTGTACAATAATAATTTTATACAGGCTTTTATGAATATTTAGTGTAAGTTGAAAAAGTCGTAATTGAAAATACTTTATTTATCCCCAAGGGAAAATTTGAGTGCTGCAGTAATGTATGCAGAGTACCAGCAGATGGCAGCACTATGAGATCTCATTACTGCACCACTTTTTGAATCATTAAGCAGGGAGATCTCATCATCTCATGAGATCTCATTTCCCCCATCACTACCTCCCATTCCTCCTCCTCTTCTATTTAAATCTCCATGTCGTTTTTTTTTTCTCAACTGCTTGAGATTTAAGGCGAGAGGCAGGGTACACCCTCAACAGGTCGCCAGTCTCCCACAGACACACACAAATTTCTAGGGACAATATCATATCATAATCAAACCTAACATGCATATTTTTGGAGAGTGGGAGAACATGCAAACTCCACACAGAAAGGTCAGTGTTCCAAGCCTCGTCCCCACCGTCCGAACCCTGACCTAACCACTGCGCCACCCTGCAGCCTAAATCTCTATGTGTCAGTCAGTCAGTCATCTTCTTACCCGTCCCTTTCGGAGTTACGGGGGGTGCCGGAGCCCATCCCGGCTGATTTAAGGCGAAGGGCAGGGTACACCCCGAACAGGTCGCCAGTCTAAATCTGTATCTAATCCTGTCAATTCTTAAAAGTAAAATGAAAAGTTTTTCTAAATGGATTTTTTAAACTCACGCTTACAAAAAGATGTGATGAAAAATATGGTGCTAGATATATATTAATATGTATTTAATGGGCGTGGTCAAGAACAACCTCATCAGTATCCTGATATAAATCAGTCAGTCACCTTCTTATCCGTCTTTCCCTTAAGTCAGAGCCCATCTTGGCTGATGTAAAACGAGGGCAGGGTACACCCTGAACAGGGGGTCGCCAGTCTGTCACAGGGCCAGACACATGGAACCATACGCACACCCATTCCTAGGGGTAATTTAGCACCGGCCAATCAACCTAATATGCACATTTTTGGAGGGTGGGAGGATACCGGAGTACCCACGCAAACACGGGGAGAACATGCAAACTTCACATAGAAAGGACAATGTTCCAAGTTTTTCTGAATGGATTTTTTTCAAATAAATCTTCTTTCATTAGTTGGAATCTTGCTTAAAAAAAGATATGGTTGAAAATATAACGCCACATATCTATTCATGTACATTTAATGGGCGTGGTCGAGGAAAAAAAGGCGTGGTCAAGAACAACCTTGAATTTCAATTGTATCCTAACTTTAGTTTTCTTTTCATTTGTTATTGTTTAATGATCTGGATTTTCATTTTCGTTTTCTCCGGAAACCCACGCAAACGTGGGGAGAACATGCAAACTCCACACAGAAAGGAGTGTTCCAAGTTTTCCTAAATGGATTTTTTTTTTCAAATAAATCTTCTTTCATTAGTTGGAATCTTGCTTTGAAAAAGATACGGGGAAAAATATAATGCCAAATATCTGTTGTACGTTTAATGGGCGTGGTCGAGGGGAAAAAGGCGTGGTCAAGAACAACCATGAATTTCAATTGTATCCTAATTTTAGTTTTCTTTTTATTTGTTATTTTTAATGATCTGGATTTTCATTTTCGTTTTGTCCAGAGTACCCAGAGAAAACCCACGACAACACGGGGAGAACATACAAACTCCACACAGAAAGGACAGTGTTCCAAGTTTTTCTAAATGGATTTTTTTTTTTTTCGAATAAATCTTCTTTCATTAGTTGGGATCTTGCTTAGAAAAAGATACGGTGAAAAATATAATGCTACATATCTGTTGTACGTTTAATGGGCGTGGTCGAGAAAAAAAAAGGCGTGGTCAAGAACAACCTTGAATTTCAATAGTATCCTAACTTTAGTTTTCTTTTCATTTGTTATTGTTTAATGATCTGGATTTTCATTTTCGTTTTCTCCGGAGTACCCAGTGAAAACCCACAACAACACAGGGAGAACATGCAAACTCCACACAGAAAGGACAGTGTTCCAAGTTTTTCTAAATGGATTTTTTTTTTTTCGAATAAATCTTCTTTCATTAGTTGGGATCTTGCTTAGAAAAAGATACGGTGAAAAATATAATGCTACATATCTGTTGTACGTTTAATGGGCGTGGTCGAGAAAAAAAAAGGCGTGGTCAAGAACAACCTTGAATTTCAATAGTATCCTAACTTTAGTTTTCTTTTCATTTGTTATTGTTTAATGATCTGGATTTTCATTTTCGTTTTCTCCGGAGTACCCAGTGAAAACCCACAACAACACAGGGAGAACATGCAAACTCCACACAGAAAGGACAGTGTTCCAAGTTTTTCTAAATGGATTTTTTTTTTTTCGAATAAATCTTCTTTCATTAGTTGGGATCTTGCTTAGAAAAAGATACGGTGAAAAATATAATGCTACATATCTGTTGTACGTTTAATGGGCGTGGTCGAGGAAAAAAAAGGCGTGGTCAAGAACAACCTTGAATTTCAATAGTATCCTAACTTTAGTTTTCTTTTCATTTGTTATTGTTTAATGATCTGGATTTTCATTTTCGTTTTCTCCGGAGTACCCAGTGAAAACCCACAACAACACAGGGAGAACATACAAACTCCACACAGAAAGGACAGTGTTCCAAGTTTTTCTAAATGTTTTTTTTTTTCCAAATAAATCTTCTTTCATTGGTTGGAATCTTGCTTAGAAAAAGATACGGTGAAAAATATAATGCTACTATCTGTTGCACGTTTACTGGGGCGTGGTCGAGGAAAAAAAGGCGTGGTCAAGAACAACCATGAATTTCAATTGTATCTTGACATTAGTTTTCATTTGTTATTGTTTAATGATCTTGATTTTTATTTGTTTGGGTCTCCTCCTTCTCCAGGTCGAGAGGAGCCAGATGGGGTGGTTCGGGCATCTGGTCAGGATGCCCCCCGAGCGCTTTGTCGGCGAGGTATTTTGGGCACGTCCCACCGGGAGGAGACCAAGGGGCAGACCCCGGATACCCCGGAGCTGGAGGATGCAGCCGGGTTGAGAGTGGCCTGGGCTACCTGTTTGAGGCTGTTGCCCCCACGACCCGACCCCGGAACAAACGAAAGATGACGGAATGTTTTTTTTTTTTTGTCCTGTTCAACACATTTTTAAAAAATGTGAAAATAAGATATATTAAAAAATGGGGCATGGCGAAGAACAAAAGCCGCCAAAAACAAACTTGCATTTTATACTTTCATTCATGTTCTGAACTGTCCATCCTTATCTGGGTTGCGGGAGGTGCCGGAGTGTATCTCGGCTGATTCAAGACATTTGAGGGTAAGCTTAACGCGTTCCTCTTTCAACTAGCTTATCACCAGGCCGCTAGATAGTAGAACCTGGGGAAAGTATGCTACATTGGGGTTCTGTCCTCTAATTCTACCCACTCTTCTCTACCAGACTGCCTTGGTCGCTTGATGTACCCACATCGCCCTTGGCGGATACTCGGCTTTCCATCTCGTTTATTGTTCTCTAGTGTCTGTTCATTTAGATTTACGTTGCTAGTTGGTACAGTACAATTCACATTTTGTTCACGTCTCTCTTCTTCCTCTTTGGGAGAGAGCTCTGTCTCAGATTCCTGAATGATACTCTCCGTTCCTTTCCTGGGTATGACCAGACCGAGGAGACCTCCACGCTTCATCATTCCCCGCTTCATCCGGATGAAATCCATCTACTCATACCCGTACTGGACATCTCCGGGCTGAGGAGCCCCCATGTTTCCATCAGGACGAATAAAATCTCTTGACTTCTTTAGATATTTAACTGTAGAGTAGAATAAGCTAATATTTAAACAATAGTTTTAGACACATTGGATGCTCGTCCCGGGTGAGGGATCACTCTTTCATGTGGATCCCCACGAGGTTTCTTATTTTTTCCCCACTGGTGTTTTTTTTTTTTTTTTAGGAGTTTTTCCTCACCGTGAAGGAGAGTCTAAGGGGATAAATGTGCTAGTCTTGTTTAGTTAGCGTTTGTTTGTTAGTTTTCTTGCTGTTTGTTTGTGTTTATACATAACTGTTTTTTCTTGTTTTTCTTCCTGAATTTGCGAAGTGAAGCCCATCGAAACAGAAATTCGGTGATTTTGGGCTTTTCAAATTCAATTTGAATTAAAATGGATGCAGGTTACGCCCAAACGTCTGTGACGTCATGAGCCACTTTTTTTTTTTTGCTTATTTCCATGACAAAAAAACCCCCCAATTTTTAATCTTGTTTTTTTTTGTTTGAACCCATTTAAAGCCCGATTCAAGCAAAAAAAAAAAAAAAAAAGGATTTAAATGATAAAAAAAAAAAAGAAAACTTCTGCTTTATTTTGGTGAGAGTGAGTTGTAGAACAAACATCGTTTTTCAAGGCGCAGTTTGAGTCTGACATCCTGCTGACGCTAGTTGGGTAAAGGTGAAACTAGACAAGAACACATTGCACAGGGGGTTCGGTTGTCCCGTGGGCGGCCAACCGACGGCCTGCATAGGTCCGGACTGGTCCGCCTGCGGTCGCCGATTAGGTGGGTGGGTTGATGGAAGTTGACGGGGGAGTGTGCGGGGGGTTGGATGGTCGGGCGGGGGAGGTTGGTGGTGGGGAGGGGTGGTCTACTAAGGGTATTAAACGGAAGACTTGTCTGTCAGGAGGGGATGATGGCACGGACAGGGGGGAGGGACAGGGTCGCGGAAGGATGGGTGTGTTTCACGTGGTGGTTGGCATGGCTCCATCTTACATTAGTGAACTTATAGTACCTTATCAACCAAGCAGAACACTCCGCTCACAAAATGCAGGGCTGTTGGTGGTTCCTAGGATTTCAAAAAGTAGAGTTGGAGGTAGAGCCTTTAGCTACCAAGCTCCAGTTTTATGGAATAAGCTCCCAGCTCAAGTGAGAGAGGCAGACAGTGTTCCTACATTTAAAGGGAGGCTTAAAGCATTCCTGTTTGAACAAGCTTATCAACAGGCCAGATAGAAACAGATTCAATTAGCTGATATAATTAATAGTTGGCTGCTAGATAGTAAAAGCTGGGGAAAGTATGGTACATTGGGGTTCTGTCCTCTAATTCTATCTACTATTCTCTGCCAGACTGTCTTCGCTCTTTCCCCGTACCCCCTACTCTAACCCTCTACCCTAAACCCCTGGCTTGCTATCTCATTCATTGTTCTAAATTGTCTGTTTATTTAGAATTACACTGCTAGTTGGTACAATACAATTCACATGTTGTCCACCTCTCTCCCTCCTCTCTGGGAGAGAGCCCCATCCAGGACTCTGCGTTCCTGTCCTGGGCATGGCCACACCGAGGAGACCTCCGCGCTTCTTCATCCCCGCTCCATCAGGACGAAATCCATCTACTCATCTCTGCCGTGGGCATCGCTGGGCTGAGGAGTCTCCCGTGTCTCCATCAGGATGAAGAACATCTACTCATCCCCGTTCTGGACATCTCCGGGCTGAGGAGTCCCCCAGTGTTTCCATCAGGATGAAGAACATCTACTCATCCCCGTACTTGACATCTCCGGGCTGAAGAGCCCCCCGTGTTTCCATCAGGATGAAGAACATTTATTGACTTCTTTAGATATTTAGCTGTAGATTAGAATAAGCTAATATTTAAACAATAATCTTTGACACATTGTTTGCTCGTCCCGGGGGAGGGATCTCTCTTTCACGTGGATCCCCATGAGGTTTCTTATTTTTTCCCCACTGATGGGTTTTTTAGGAGTTTTTCCTCACCGAGAAGGAGGGTCTAAGTGCATTAATGTGCTAGTCTTGTTTAGTTAGCATTTGTTAGTTATTTTTCTTGTTGTGTATTTGTGTTAATACATTCCTCTTTTTCTTGTGAAGCCCATTGAGACGGACATTCTGTGATTTTGGGCTATACAAATAAAATTGAATTGAATTGGTTAGGTTTGATGGGGGTGAGGGATTGAGGGGTTATGATCCTTTGAAACTGACCAAGGTTTTGAAGGACAAGGTGGGGGACGTTCGGTTTGCTAGGGTGTTGGATGATGGGAATCTTTTGATAGGATGTGGGGATGTAGATCAGGTAGGTAAAGCTATGAAATTGCAAGTGGTAGGGAAGTGTAAGGTTGTCAGAGTGGTTAGGGTGGGGGATAGATCAGGGGGTGGGTGTGCTGGGGTTATATCAGGGGTTCCGGGGGGGGGTCAGTGAGGAGGACCTGGTTAAACACTTGAGAGTGGATAGGGGACGGGTGGTGAGGGTGGAGAAGCTTGTGAGAGCGGGTGTTAGAGCAGACACTGTGTCAGTAAAGGTATTGTTTGAGGGCAAAGACTTGCCAGGGATGGTGTATTTTGGATTAATAAGGTACAGGGTGAGGGAGTTTGTCAGGGCGCCTATCAGGTGCTTTAAGTGCCAGCAGTTTGGGCATATGGCCTGGGCGTGCAGGAATGGTAGGAGGTGTGGTCGGTGTAGTGGTGACCACGAGGAGGGGCCGTGTGGGGAGGGCGTGGGGCTTAAGTGTTGCACTTAAGCCCCACGCACTGTGTGCAGCTGTGATTTTTCTGCTCAGAGTTGCTCTTTAATCCAACAAAAATCCACAGAAATGAATACCATCTAACCGGAATATGACATTACTACTCTCATAGTAATGTTTGTAGATTCATCTCTGGGGATATTGCTCAACAATTAACAAAGAGAGAGGACTTTTGAGAGCACCTGAAGAAAGACTAACTCAGACCTGCACCTGATTACTTCTGTGCAGCCCTTTTAAAGGTACCTTGGATCTTACTTTGTGGCTTTAAATACAGACTAAATGCCGACTGTTTCAAAGAAGATGGCAGAGGAATTTGAAGAAATAAAAAAGTCTCTGAACTTCATGAGTCAAGAGATTAGTAATATTGGACAACAACAAGCAACTCTAATTAAACTTATGTCTACTGAGGAAACAACAGAAAATCCAGTCTATGTGGACAAGAAATGGAAAAATCTACATGAAGTTAAACGAACAAGGAAAACCCATAATGATAAAAAGTCTAAAAGAATTAGAGAAATATAAATGAACTGGATCATTACCTCTATCATAAGGACTGTTTGGTATGTTCAAATGATTATTTATATTGAAAAGGATTGTATAATTTAAATACTTATGAAGAGTTTATGTTATTTACTTATATTTTTTTATGATGATAAGTGATCATTTAAATTTATCTGATGAAGAAGAAAACATTTTGGAGAATGAAGTTAATGATGTTGAAAAAGGCCTTCGTGAGCTAGATTTAAGTTATTTAAAGCAAAATGATGTAAAAAATACTGATTTTGATATAGATATTGATCCAGAAACTCATATATTAAATTTAAAAAATATGAATGCTTCCTATTATTCAGAAGATCAATTGATGCTGTTAAATTTGACAGGATTTTCAATGATTCATTTTAATAGTAGAAGTCTTAGAAAAAATTTTGAAGAGATTAAAACATGTTTAAAATCATCAACATGTACATTTCAAGTTGTTGCCATTACAGAGACTTGGTTAACTGATGAAGAAAGTGAAAGATTTATGTTAGATGGATATGATTTATATTATGTAAATAGAAAAAATAAAAAAGGTGGTGGTGTTTATGTCCAAAAAGAATATTGGTGTGAAATGATAGCCAGTTTAGTTATTGATGATGTTTTGGAGAGTTTGATTATTACAGATTAAAATAAATAAAGAACAAAGTATATTTATATGTTGTATTTACAGGACACCAGGTGGACATATTGATCATTTTATTCATTTATTACCAACATTATTAGAGACATTGAGTAATAAGAAGTCCGTGTTTGTTTGTGGTGACTTTAATATTGATTTATTAAAATGGAAGGTACATAAGTTAACTAGTGATTTTATAAATGAGATGTTTGGTTATGGATTAAGACCGATTATTGATAAACCAACACAAACAAGTGGTGATAGTGTTACAATCATGGATAATATTTTCACAAATATATATGAAATCACAACAAGTGGAATATTGTTAAGTGATATTAGTGATTATTTTCCTGTGTTTATAAATAGTCAAACGATAAAACAAAAAAAAAATCACAAGAATCAATATATAAGTTTTTAAGACTAAGGAAACCTGAAAACCTTGAAGCATTTAAAAATCATTTAACACAATGTTCTTGGGAAGGTGCTTATGTTGAAAATTCAAATCAGGCCTACCAGGCCTTTATGGTAAACTTTCAGAAACTATAAAACTATTACTGTCCAATCATAATGTACAACCAAAAAACTAAACGTTTAAGAAAACCATCAATGACTTTTGGCCTAATAAAGGCCTGTCAAAAGAAGAAAGACCTGTATAAGAGGGATTTACAAAATAAAACCAGTATAAAAACTATCAAAATAAACTGACGTCTATTCTAAAAAAGCAGAGACAATTGTATTATAATAAAATTTTTGAGGATAGTAAAAATAATATTATAAAGACATGGGATGTTATAAATCATGTATTAACTGATGGACGTAAAAACACAGACTTCCCAAGTTATTTTCAAAATGAGAAAAATATAAAAGTAGAAAACCTGGAAAGTATATCTAATGAATTTAATAATTATTTTATAGACATGGGACCAACTTTAGCTTCAAAAATAAATACTGGTTATATAAATTATGACAAGTATAAAATTAAAGAAACGGTAAATACAAGTGTAAAGTCGATGTTCCTATGTGGAGTAACCGAAGTGGATGTAAAAAATATAGTTAAAGCATTTAAAAATAAAAAATCAACAGATATAAATCAAACTGATGTGATAATAATTAAAGAAGTTATAGATCAAATTGCTCAACCGTTGACTCACATATGCAACCAATCTTTTTATCATGGAGTTGTACCAGATGACATGAAAATGGCAAAAGTTATACCAATATTCAAAGGTGGTAACAAACATCTCATTTCAAATTACAGACCAATCTCACTTTTACCACAAATTTAAAAAATATTGGAAAAGATTTTTGTTAAACAGTTAGATCATTTTCTTGAAAAAAATCAGTTAATTTCACCGCAACAGTTTGGGTTTAGAAAACAGTTAACAACTACCTACGCAGTGACGAACATGATTGAGGAGGTCAGTTCCTCTATGGACAGAAATGAATATGCAATTGGTATCTATATAGACCTAAAACGAGCATTTGATACTATAGATCATAAACAATTACTAACAAAATTAGAAAAATATGGTATTAGAGGAACTGCACATTCCTGGATAAAAAGTTATTTAGAAAACAGAAAACAGTGTGTTGAAATAAATAATGTAAGATCAAACTTTAGATCGGTAACTTGTGGAATACCACAAGGATCTGTGATTGGACCAAAACTCTTTAATATATTTATTAATGATATATGTAATTGTTCAAATTTATTTAAATTTATTATGTTTGTCGATGACACAACAATAGTCTGTTCAGGAAAAAAACTCCAGGAATTATTGAGCAACATTCAACATGAATTACAACCACTTAAAGTCTGGTTTGATTTAAATAAGTTATCACTTAATACAGCAAAAACAAAATATATGATTTTTGGTAATAAAAAGGATATTGATAGTGATACAAAACTTAAAATAGATGATGTTGAAATTGAAAGAGTTTATGAAACAAAATTTTTAGGAATTATAATTGATGCTAAATTAACATGGAAACAACATCTAAAATATATAAAGACAAAAATCTCAAAAACTCTAGGAATACTGTATAAAAGTAAAGATTTTCTCAGTTCTAAGTCTTTATCTGTTATTTACTCTTCTTTAATTCTTCCTTATATGACGTACTGTGTTGAACTGTGGGGTGGTACATATAAAACTTTAATTAATGAGATATTTTTATCACAGAAACGTGCAATAAGATTAATAAACAAAGTTGGGTATTTTGAACATACACATCCTTTATTTATTAAATCTAAATTGATTAAATTTAAAGATTTACATCATTTCAAAGTACTTCAATTTATGTTTAAAGCTAAGTTCAATCTTTTACCAGTAAATATACAAAAATACTTTAAACTTCAACAAACTGTTTATGATTTCAGAGATGACTGTAAATTTATTTTACCCCAAACCAGAAAAGGGTTCAGACAAAGGTGTTTATCTTATGTTGGACCTCATTTATGGAATAATTTTATAACTAAAGATATAAAAGAATGTGTTTCGTTTCAAATTTTTAAAAAGAAACTCTCACAATTTATTTTTGAAAGTTACTAAACTTTGTGATTTGTGTAATTTTTTTTCCTTTTTTCCATCTTTTCTGTAAATTTATTTCAAGGTAACCTATATTGTAAAAGCTAGTTTTTTTGGGCACACAAGCATTTTTTTGCTTCAGCCTGTTCTTGGTCACCTGTATTATTTGAGTATGAGGATTTGTTTTTGTTAATGTATATAGTAATGTTATAGGAGACTGAGTCCGAAATAAAAAGTTTCAAAGTTTCAAGTTTCAATTGTGGAGGGGGACATAGTGTTTCATTTATGGGGTGTGAGGCCATGAAGAAGGAGTTGAGGGTGCAGCAGGTTCGTCGGGAGGGCAAATTGTCTTATGCGGAAGCTGTGAAGGCTGTTGGGGGTTCTGAAGTGAGGTCGTCTGGATTGGGGACGGTTAGTGATGTTGTGGGAGTGTCTGACGGTGGTCAGGTAGGGTGGGTGTCACCACGGACCCTGGTGGCTTTTGTAGCAGGGGTGATAAATGCTACTGCTGGTTTAAAATCTAAGACGGAGAGGTTACAGGTTGTGGTTAAGGCGGCTGTACATCTCTTTGGTCTGGTTGGTTTGACGTGGGAGGAAGTTAGGGATGATTTGAATGAGCAGGCAGGGTTAGACGCGGCAGTATCTTCAGGTTCATTATGTTAGTTCTCCAGTGGAATGCAAGGAGTTTGTTGGCTAATGGTCAGGATTTCAAGGCTTTTATTGCGGGTGGCATGGTTAAACCTGATGTTGTTTGTGTTCAGGAGACGTGGTTGAAACCGAGGTTTGATTTTGTGTTGCGTGGATTTGTTGGGATTCGAAGGGACAGGCTCGAGAGAGGGGGTGGTGGTTGTGCGACCTTTATAAGGGAGGGGTTGCCTTATCAGGTGGTGGGGAAGGGTGTGGAGGGGGAGTATGTGGTGGTGCGTGTATGGGCAGGGAGTAAATCTGTTACCGTTATTAATTATTATAACCCAGGGAAGGAGCTGTGGACGAGCTGGATGGTGTTGAGGGACAGGATGATGGTTCTGTACTCTGGTGTGGGGATTTTAATGGGCATAGTGTGCTGTGGGGAAGTGACAGGACGGATGCTAATGGTAGGGTGGTGGAGCAGCTGCTTGAGAGGAAAGGCTTGGTATGTCTGAATTCTGGTGAAGGGACGAGACTGGATGTTGCCACCGGGAGGGAGTCAGTGCTGGACTTGACGTTGGCGTCTTCTGGGATGGCCCATTTGTGTGAGTGGTGGGTGCATAGGGATGGCACAATGGGCAGTGACAATTATCTAATTTGGTGCAGGTGGGGGATAGGGGTAGGGCCACGGGTGGATCGGGGTGGGGGTAGGTGGGTGTTAGATAAGGCTAACTGGAGGGGGTTTGCGGAGGAGAGTGATAGATTGTTGGGAGTTGTGGATGGAGATTTGGATGTTGAGGAGTTGCATAGACGGATTAAGGGGGGCATATTGGAGGCGGCGGGGAAATTTATTCCAAGGAGCAGGGGCGGAGGCGGTTGGTGCCGTGGTGGAACAGTGAGTGTGCTGTGGTTGTTAGGGAACGGAACCGGGCTTTACGCTTAGTGAAGCGCTCACACAACTTTCAGCACTTTATGGAGTATAAGAGAGCTCAGGCTAGGGTACGCAGGACGATTCGGGCAGTGAAGAGGGGTTATTGGAGGGGCTATTGTGGCACTATTGGAAGGGACACTCCGGTGGGTTCAGTGTGGGGTATGATTAGGAGGATGAGTGGGGGTGCACGGTGTTTTGATTTACCGGCTCTACGGAATGGGGACCGGATTGTGGTTGGGGACCAGGAAAAGGCAGAGGTGTTGGCACAGCAGCTTGTGGAAACTCAGAATGTGGAGGCTTTGTCGGTGGAGGGGCGAGCTGTGAGGAGGCAGTTGGAGGAAGAATTTTCTGGGGACCTGGGCAGGGATGATGACGTAACGGAGGAGGTAAATGATGTATTTACAATGGGGGAGTTGGAAACAGCTTTGGCGAAAGGAGGTCAGTCGACGCCTGGTAAGGATGGTATTTATGGCATGCTCAGACAGCTAGGTAGTGTGGGTAAAGGGAAACTTTTATTTAGAGTTGAAAAATCATAAAAAAGCGAGACTGAAATTTGCAAAAATGCATGTTGACAAGCCACAAAGCTTCTGGGAGAATGTCCTTTAGACAGATGAGACCAAACTGGAGCTCTTTGGTAAGGTACATCAACTCTGTGTTCATAGACTCAAAAACCAAGCATACGAAGAAAAGAACACTGTTCCTACGGTGAAACATGGAGGAGGCTCAGTAATGTTTTGGGGCTCCTTTGCTGCATCTGGCACAGTAGTGGGGCAGCATAGCAAACCTATTGTGCATTTTGTGATACAAGCACCAAATTTGGCATGTATGTACATTAGCATACTGTGAACATTTTCAGATATTGGGCCACTTAGAATTCTCACTTTATGTCTGCCATATTGGATTTCAAAATGGCCGCCATTTGAAATATACATTTGCGAGTATCTGTGGGTCTAATGCTGCTATTGACTTGAATCTGGTGTCTAAATGCATGTTTTTGGGGGTAAGAAATCCAATGGTAACAATGTGCTTGCTTATATCTTCCAATGGGCTGTCATACTGGTTTTCAAAATGTTTTTTTTTTAAATTACATGGCCCCTTATCAATCTACAGTTGTCATTATCATGTGATCTAATGACTTGATTTAGGTGGTGGTGGTGGTGGTAGCTGTTTAATTTAATTGTGTCATTCCAGGTTCATTATTGACGTTGCTGGTTGTTGTGCTGAACACAGTTCCACCATGTCCAAGAGGTTCAGACTAGCTAATGCTGAGCTAACTTTTCCATCAACATCATCACACCGCACTACAACTGACTGGAGGTTATGCCTCATATGTCAAGAGGACAAGTCTGAGACACTGACCAAACCTGACCAATCAAAGAGAAAAGACATTGGTAGTGGGTACAGTTCACTTGCAGAGAACTTGATCAAATTCAGTGAACTTGGAGAGCTCCCAGGATCATTTCACTTGGAAAGACTCGATGATGGTCATGGAATTGAAGCTGCAATGGTTGCACATGGTGCACAATGTCACCAGACATGCAGGCTGCAGTACAACAACACCAAACAACAGAGGGCACAAAACAGAGCACTCAAGAAAGAAGGTCAGAGTGATGAGCAACAATCTTTATGCAAACGCACCAGGGCACATTCACGTTCATCTAGCACAGAGAAGGTCCCAGAAACTTGTTTCTTCTGTGGACAACCTGCTGGGGCTAACAGTCTTCGGAAAGCTGCAACATTCCAAATGGACAGACGAGTGCGTGCCTGTGCAACCCTTCTTGGTGATACGGAACTGCTTGGCCGTCTCAGTGGTGGGGACATGGTAGCACTGGATGCCCAATATCACCCACAGTGCTTGATAGGACTTTACAACCGCACAAGAAAGGTCCAGTCAACAGGACCACAGGACTCAGACCAAGAGCGAGCAATGTCGGCAGTTGTCTTCGCTGAACTCACCCTCTACATTGAAGAAAGCAGACAAGATGAGGATATGGCACCAGTATTCAGATTGGCCGATCTTGCCCACCTCTATCAGTCTAGGATGGAACAGCTTGGAGTGCAGATTGACATGAGAGTTCACTCCACACGACTGAAACAGAGACTGCTATCTCAGTTTCCTGACATGCGGGCACACACCAAGGGGAGAGACATCTTGATGGTATTTGAAGAAGATATCGGTGCTGCTCTTGACAAAGCTTTAGAGCTGGAAAGTGACAGTGATGCAGTCCATCTTGCCCGTGCTGCACACATTGTTCGCCGTCACATGTTTGGAGAAGCCAAGCCCTTCATAGGATTCCCAGAAGGATGTCAAGAAGAATCTGTGCCACCGTTGCTGCTTGCCCTAGTCAGCATGATCCTAAAGGGACCCAGTATCAAGGACCAGAGGGCAGACACTAATCCTGCAGCAATCACTGCAGCTCAGATACTGAAGTTCAACAGTGTCAAACACAAGCGAACACGTGGCACCTCATCATCCACCTGTGTCAGGCACAGTGTTGCACAGGAGACCCCACTTCCAACATACATAGGGATGATGTTGCATGCTCACACATGCAAGACAGAATTGGTTGACAGACTGTCACACCTTGGCCTGAGCATCTCCTATGATCGAGTGCTCCAGGTCTCAGCACAGATGGGCAACAGTGCCTGCCAACTGTTTCACAGAGAACATGTGGTCTGCCCTCCAAAGATGCGTGGCAAAGTGTTCACAACTGCCACCGTGGACAACATAGATCACAACCCTAGTGCAACAACATCAAAAGACTCCTTCCATGGTACCGCTATCTCCCACATACAACATCCTTCATACACTGGTGAAGGAGTGAATCGGAGCATCGTTGTTGCTGGAGAATCTGGGGATGCACGGTCCAAGACTGTTGCCCCTTTGCCACACTATTATACTGATGTACCCCCTATCACTAGCAGCATCAAGAGGTCACCTGTCCTAGCTGCTGGATTTGTGTTGCTGACCAGAGGAGACTTCGAACAACAGACTGATGAAGAATACCAATGGCTAGGCAATGTGAAACAAGTCCTGGAAGACAACACTGGTACAGTCGACAATGAAAACACATCTTGGGCTGCATTTCATGCCAGCCGAAAGCCACCAGAGGCTCGAGTCATCTGCCCAACGTCGCTGCTTCCACTCTTCCTGGAAAGTGCCCACACTGTGGCCATGATCCGGCATTCAATGGATGTTGTGAAGATTGCAGTAGAACACCTGAATCCTGGACAGACTCCAGTGGTCACCTTTGATCAGCCACTGTTTGCTTTGGCCAAGCAGATACAGTGGAAGTGGCCAGAGAGTTATGGTGAAGACCACATAGTGGTGATGTTTGGTGGTCTCCACATAGAGATGGCAGCACTGAAAACAGTGGGGGACTGGCTGAAAGGGAGTGGTTGGGTGCAAGCGCTTGTGCAAGCCGAGATTGCAACAGCAGGGACAGCAGAATCATTCCTGCGAGCATCCCATGTCTTGCGCACAAGAAGAGCACATCAAGTGACTGCAGCAGCACTGTACATTCTGCAACACCATGCCTACAACCACTACTGTCAGGGAGAAACCAGGGATGCAGAGGACCTTCCCACATTTGAAGACTGGTGTCGCAAGAGACAGGACAACATCCCCCAGTTTCGCTACTGGGCAACTGTGCTGGAACTAGAACTTTTGGTTCTAGTGTATGTGAGGTCTCTCAGGCAGGGATCATTGATGATGTACCTCGATGCTCTGACAGAGCTAGTCCCCTGGTTCTATGCACTAGATCAGCGGTCGGCAACCTTTGACACCGAAAGAGCCATTTGAACCCGGTTTCCACGGAAAAGAAAACACTGGGAGCCGCACATCTAAAATGAAAAAAAAAAAAAACTTCTACTACTTTTTACCGCAGCATGTTTCTTATGAAATCCACGTGCTACAGAGAAAATGACATTTTATTCATTTAATGAACACATTTTGAATTCTTGAAAAATAATAACAATAAATGTCTCTTTCAAATAAATTAAAAAGCTGAATTTAAATTGTCCATGTAGCAAACGAAAGCAGAAAAATGCCATGAGGCGTCATCCTTATATCCATTTATCTAAAATGAAGATAATACTGTATATATTACTTTTTCTTACCTTTACACTTTGTATAAACAACTATAGTGTGGTTATGTCTTATGAAGTGCTACGGAGAAAATTAAATTTACCGATGTAATGAACACATTTTGAATTCTTGAAAAAATAATAATGTCTGAATGTCTCTTTAGAATAAATTAAAAAGCTGAATTTAAATTGTGCATGCAGCAAACAAAAGGGAAAAATCCGTGAGCCGTCATCCTTATATCGCCTTGGGCTTTCAAAGTATGCCGCGGAGCATACTTTGTGATATTTCAAGATCACAATAATCTTCAAATTTAGAACTAAAATAATATAAAAACTAACACAAATAAAACACACTTCAATTAAATACAAAAAAAATTTTTTTTAGTAATTTATTTTCCCGAGCCAATCAGAGCCGCATTATAAGGATGAAAGAGCCGCATGAGGCTCCGGAGCCGCGGGTTGCCGACCGCTGCACTAGATCATACCCACTATGCTAGGTGGATACCAGTGCACCTGAAGGACATGGCCGAACTCACTACCAAACACCCCAACATAGCCAGGAAATTCAGTGAAGGCCACTTCACAGTTCAGAAAACACAGAGGGTCTTCTCGTCAATCCCAATTGACCAGGCACATGAGCAGAATAATGCCTGCATTAAAGGAGATGGTGGTGCAGTTGGGCTCACTGACAACCCTAGTGCCCTTCGTCGCTGGATGGTTGCAGGACCAGAAGTTGCAAGGGTGATCGAGGAATTCCAGGACGGGAACCAATACTGGAGACGGCAAACAGCAGACACACATCATCATGATCAGATGCCAAGTGTACAAGCCTCATTTGTAAAAGATGTTCGCTCTCTCATCTGTGTAATAGAGGAGATGGGCAACCCATTCGAGGAAGACAGTCAGGATCTAGTCATACTGGACACAAAAGACATCGCAGATTCTGCTGCTGTGGAAACCGTGATGAATGCCAAGAAGATTGGCCAACAGCAGTTTGAGGCTTTTACCAGAGAGTGTCTGCTGGACAGAACAAAGGCAGTGGAAGACCCCATTCCTCGTAACAAGCTGAAGGTGTTCAGCACTTCCATTCCAAGAAGCCAGAGCAAAGGTCAGCAACAGTGCACCTCCATCAAGAATGACTGTGAACTCTTCTCACGTCTGTATATTGGCTGCCAGACGAGGGATGGAAACCTTGAAGAGTTCTTTCATCACGAGAACCAGGCATGTCCTCCTGCACTGTCTGATGGTGAAAACCTCTTCATTGGTACCAAGAGTGATCTTATCACATGCTTGGAAGAAGTCTCCGACGCCAAGACAGAGACTCCTGTCACTACCTGTATAGTGCTTGATGGAGCAGCCATTGTCCAGATGCTGAAGCCAGCTGGATCAAAGACCTTTGAAGAGTATGCACATCAGATCTTCATCCAATATACTGTATGTCTACGAAGCTGCAAACAGTGTCACGCCTAGATCTGGTCTGGGATACTTATCTTGCTGATTCACTGAGAGGTAGCACACGTGCAAGACGGGGACAAGGCGTGCGGAGACGTGTAGTGGCCAATGCAGCCATACCAGGAAACTGGCAGAACTTCCTACATGTGGACAGCAACAAGACCGAGCTGTTCAGGTTCCTCTCAGCAGCTCTCATGGAATGGTTTGACCAGGAGAACAAGCAACTCGTCATTACTGATGGAGAGGCAGTGCTCAGCAAGCCACTACTACCAGATCTGACCTCTGTCGCCCCATCTAACCATGAAGAGGCTGACAGTCGGATGTTGCTGCATGCATCTCACGCAGCGAAGCATGGACACCATTCAATAGTCATTCGGACTGTAGACACCGATGTTGTAGTGCTGGCAGTGTCTGTGGTACAGGAGATGCAACCAGAAGATGAACTATGGCTGGCCTTCGGAACAGGCCGAAGTTTCTGATACCTAGCAGCACATGAAATAGCAGCTGGACTGGGACGAGAGAAGGCTCGTGCACTGCCAATGTTCCACGCTCTAACTGGATGTGACACTGTGTCCAGTTTTGTCAGACATGGCAAGAAGACTGCGTGGGCAGTCCGGATGGTATTGCCAGAACTCACTGAGGCGCTACTGCTGCTGTCCTCCGCACCACGTGACATACTAAACAATGCAATGTGCATTATCGAGAGGTTTGTGATCCTTTTGTATGATCGAACCAGCAAATGCACGGACATTGACAAGGCCAGGAAGAAACTCTTCGCAAGGAAGAACAATGTGCAGCTGATCCCTCCAACAAAGGCAGCTTTAGAGGAACATGTCAAGAGGGCAGTGTATCAAGGTGGACATGTGTGGGGTCAGATACTGCTGCCAGCACCCGAGCTTCCTCCACCCACCAACTGGGGTTGGTCAATGGCTGAAGGACGGTACACACCATACTGGACCAGGCTACCTGAGGCGGCTCACAGCTGCATTGAGCTGGTTTCTTGCAAGTGCCAGAAAGGATGTGTGGGGCGCTGCAAATGCAAGAAGGCTGCCCTTCAGTGCACCGCCCTCTGTGTGTGTGAAGGGGACTGCACAAGACGATGAGTCCACAACATGTAGCTGTGGGATTGCTGAACTTGATAACATGACACCGTTTATGTACACAATATCTTCAGTACCTATAATTATATACCTAGCCTCAGATATTAGACTATGTAGCATATCAGAATTGTAACTAAGACATTTACAAACCTAATTACACTCATTTAATATGCTTTCTTAAAATCATTCTTTTCAAAGTATCATTTTTCAATTAAATATTTGCCTAGATAATTTCAAAATACAATTATATAACAGACTGTAAAAGATAACATTAAGTTAAAATTACCATTGAATTGTGCATTTGATTAGATTTGCATTGGATTATATCTGTGCCTTAGAATTTTAGATTTTTGCATTTGATTTTGATTTGTGCATTCAAATTATGCAATAAATTTGTACCATTGGACTGTGAAATTGTTACCATTGGATTCCTTGCCTCCAAAAACATGCATTTAGACACCAGATTCAAGTCAATAGCAGCATTAGACTGTAAGATAAGCTCAATTATGAAGTATTTGTGTGTTTTTCACATCAGACATAACCATGTGTTTAAAATACTAAAATGTGCAAAACATCAGCTAACTCTCCCACATTACTGTTCACACGCTTGTTTATCATACTCCGGGACATTCAAGGCCACTGCTGGCTGCTCGTCTTATCTCAGTAAGGAGGGGAGAAGGGGAGGGTGAGCAGAGAGTTTTAGGGCCAGCGAGCGTAAGGGCGCTCGCGCTCCTTCTCTCCTCTTTCTCCGCTGAAAAAGACAATTTATATCTCTGTTTTGTGAATTTTTATTGTTGGCTTTGATTCTGAAACTACTATCTTGAATAAAAGTCTTTTTTGGACTTAACATTTGGTGCTGAAACCCGGGACCCAAGATCTGGGCTTCGATCCGACGTGGGAGCAGGGAGGCCAAAGAATCTGTGCACAGCGTCCTCCCTTGACAGGACGGGCCAGGTTCCTGTGCCTGCGCCAGGTCGCGGTTCCAGTGACGGGTCCAACTTGGACGAGATCATCCCAACAATAAAAGGTAGGCTTGGCTGACCATTTTGAAACATAAATTTATCTATGCTTGGAGTAAACGACTCAGCATATTTGTGGCACTGGTTAGAGCAAACGGACTCACCAGTTGCAGGCACTGGTTAGAGCAAACGGACTCACCAGTTGCAGGTTTTGGTTAGAGCAAACGGACTCACCAGTTGCAGGTTTTGGTTAGAGCAAACGGACTCACCATTTACAGATAGGTTAGAGTAAACGACTCACCTTTTGTAAAACTTTTTTTTCCAGGTTAGAGTAAATGACTCACCATTTACAGATAGGTTAGAGTAGACGACTCACCTTTCGTAAAACTTTTTTTTCCAGGTTAGAGTAAATGACTCACCTTTTTACAGATAGGTTAGAGTAAACGACTCACCTTTTTACAGATAGGTTAGAGTAAATGACTCACCTTTTTACAGACAGGTTAGAGTAAACGACTCACCTTTTGTAAAACATTTTATTTGTTGTCTAGAGAGGTCAGCCAACCTACATGTTCACCAGAGAGAAATTTGTGGTTGAAGGAATTGTGTTTTTTTTTGGTTTGAAAAATGGTTCTGATTATGGATTTCGATCATCCTGATTGGAGGAAAGTTTTGTTGTTGTGATGTTCATTCTGTTTATGCATTGTGAATTTCCGTGGCAAGATAGAGAAATTTGTTAAACGAAGGACAAAGGTTACGTTGTTTTAACTGGTTGTGCGCGTTGAGAGAGGAAAAAAAAAAGACAAGTGGAGCACATCGCTGCTCTGCAGGCTGTGTTTGTGTGGCTGTCTGCGCAGAGTGTGTGTGCGTTTTAGATCTGTATTAGTGAAGTCAGATAGTAAAGAAAGTTGATTGTGGTTGTAATTATACAAAAATAATACAACATGAGTAAAAATCTGACCAAGGAAATAAAAAACAGTCCAGATGTTAAGTTTATGGGGAAAACTTGCCCAGGCAGTTGTGACTTCCTGGAGAAGTGGGTCACTAAACATGGGTTCCAGCCCCACTTGAAGAATAGTGAAGGCATCACCACCATGATGAGAGCTCTGCTCAAAAGGCGGGAGGAAAAGGTGAAAAGGGGCTGAACCCGAATGGCGTCGTGGACCTCGCCCAGGACCTCGACCAGGTCCTCAATATGGACCCCTTCATGGACCTCGCACCGGCGATGTCTGCTACAACTGTCACCAATGCAGTCATTACTATAGAGACTGCCCACATCCTCCAAAGTCTCAAGGTCCCTCAGAACAGAGAACCCAGATGTGACCGTAAACCCAGGGATCTCAGGGGTCCTCCCTACAAACAACAGCAGCAGCCCCCATACAACCCAGGCTTCAATCCCCTCGGGAACAAGTGACGAGGCTCCTCTCAGCCTGACCCTCCTGAGCATGACCAGAAGGGTCCTGAGTCTGATCAGGAGGACCCTTTGGTCCCAATTCCTATTTTCGACCTTTCCTCCTTACCTGGCTCCTACCACAACACTCCTGAAGCTCGCCTCACCCTTCTCATCGGTCCCAACTGCATCCCAGTCACCTTCCTCTGTGACACTGGAGCTGAGGTCTCCGTCATCAAATACAAAATTCCAGGCCTCCGCCCCACAAAGAAAAAGATCATAGTTATAGGCGCAGGAGGTGATGCCAAAGTTACTTTCTGGTCCGAAAACACCACAGTAGTTGATGAAGATGGAACAGAAATCTCTGCCCCCTTTATTATCAGTAACTGTTGCCCCATCAACCTCCTGGGCAGGGATTTACTTGTCAAACTACAACTGAACATAGTGGTTGGGCCTAGAGGCCTACGTGCTGAAAAAGTGGACTTTTCTACTGATGTCTTTGTGATGGAGGGGCAAGGCACCCCCGCCACTTTCTACAGTCTGAATCTAACTCCCACTGGTCCCTCCTCTATTACTGAGGACCTACAAGACAAGACTACAGCCCTCATGCAAGGCACGCCCTGGACTCCGCAAAATAATTATCCTCTACATATCACCATGGCTTACACCAGAACCCCCCCTTCTGATAAGTACATACATCAGTTCCATGCTTTGGGCCCTCAAAGGGTGACAGCTACACATTTCCTCTGGGGCCAAGGTTGGGCCTGTGCCATCATGTCATTATCTATCGAAGCATCACTGCTGGTCACAACCTTCACTCCACATGTGTCTCTGGCGAAAACCCCCTCCATGAGATGGAAAGATCTGCAGTATATTGCACAGGAAGCTATGGTCCACAACCACACCCTGTGGACTAAATTATCCCCCTCTCTATACCACAGACAACATACCAGGTACAATTCAATTTTATATGTATAGCCCAAAATCACAGAATTTCCGTCTCAGTGGGCTTCACAAGAAAAAGAGGAATGTATTAACACAGATATACAGCAAGAAAAATAACTAACAAATGCTAACTAAACAAGACTAGCACATTTATGCACTTAGACTCTCCTTCTCGGTGAGGAAAAACTCCTAAAAAACCCATCAGTGGAGAGATGTACATGTCCCCTCTACACTGGACCACCACAAGCATCCCACAAACACATCTTGATGCATGACAACCTTATCTCCTCCATGTAGCTACTGATTTTCCAGACATTCCTGCCAGCCTATGGGCCACTTCCAAAACTGATGTTGGCCTCATGACCACAGCTTCTCCAGTCACCATTGAACCAAAAACCACCTACAGACCTCGGCTGCGACAGTATCCTCTCAAACCTGATGCAAGAGATGGCATCAGACCAGTTATCCAAAATATGATCTCTGCCAGGATCATTATTGAGTGTCCCACTGCTCAGTGTAATACTCCTATATTCCCTGTGAAGAAAGCAGAATCTGGCAGCTGGAGAAGGGTCCAGGATTTAAGAGCTGTTAATGCTGCCATCAAACAATGTGCGCCATGTGTACCTGATCCACATGTACTGCTGAATGAACTATTACCCGAACAGAAGTGGTTCACAGTTATTGACCTCAGTAATGCTTTCTTCTGTAAACCACTGTTGTGTCCATGTGTTTTGTCTTGTGTGTGAAGGAAAGAACTGAGTGTTTTAAAGATTCTAGCAGAATCTCACCAGTTCTTAATTTTTATTGTTTTGCCTGTAAAGAAGGACGTATTGGTGACTTGTGGATAAAGGATGGGTTTCATCCCTGAAAACTGATCCCGTTGTGTGAGTAGCACACAGTAGAAGGCTGGATCAGTGTCCTCTCTTCAGTCTCATGCCAAAGAACTTCTTTGCTGGACTTGTATAAGTTTTAAATGAACTAAAAAGCATAGTTTTGCAAGAAATTTGGTTATTTCCAAAATTTTTAAGATACAGGGAAGTCTAAAGTTAGAGGTCGTTCTTAGAATAAGAAAAAGAGAAAAGTAGAGTTAGTGATCTTAGAATTGAACAAAGAGACAAAATAAATAATTGGGAAAATTTGTGTGCTGCACCACACGCAGCAGGCTGCCAGCACGGCGCCAGTAACAATGATAGAAAATACATAAATAAATAAAATAAAAAGAAGCACAGATCTGTGAGACTGGCACATCATCTCGCTGAATGACTGTCCACAGTGTTTATAAATTGACCCTGGCCAGGTTAATTTTTGGGACTCAGAAAGCCGGTTTATGATGCCAGTTTTTGAGATCAAAAGAAGTTTGTAAAATTATTACCTCATCAAAACCAAATTAGTGAAAATGACTAAACTGTAGTAAATGAATGAATAAACTGTGAAAGTTTGTAGTAAAAAAGAGCCTTAAATTTGGTTTAACTGTTCTGTTACAAATTTATTCTGAAATGGCTCAAAAAATGCTAGTTTTTCACTAAAGTGTGTGATAAAAGATGGATCTTTGTGTGTCTCTGTTTTTTTCTACAGCTGGGTGCATGTGTGTCTCTGTTCCGCTGCAGCTGGGAGTGTTTGTGAGCGTGTGTGTAGGTGTGTGTGTGTAAGTGGGTGTGTAAGCCTGTATGTGTAAGACTGTGCATGAGTGTGCAAGGTTGCATGTTCTCCCCGTGTTTGCGTGGGTTTCCTCCGGGTACTCCGGTTTCCTCCAACCCTCCAAAGACATGCATGTTAGGTTGATTGGCCACTATGAAATTGTCCCTAGAAATGAGTGGGTTGTGTGGATGGTTGCATGTGTGTGGCCCCCCGACAGGCTGGCGACCTGTTCGGGGTGTACCCTGCCCTTCGCTTTAAATCAGCCGGGATGGGCTCCGGCACCCCCCACAACCCTGTTACGGGATAGACGGATAAGATGATGACTGACTGACTGACTGACTGACTGGTTACATGATAGGATGCAGTTTGTTTGTTTGTTTGTTTTGGGTAAAGAAGGAAAAAAAAAAAAAAAGGGAAAAAGTGAATGAGAGAAACAGTTTAACATTGATTGTTTTTATATTTAGTAAAGATCATTTCTTTATATTTCTTTTTAAACATCATCAGATTGGAACATTGTGTTAGATTTGAAGTCAGGTTTGTCCATAATTTCACAAAACTTTTTGTCTATGCTCTGCCACCTGGTAAAGGGAAGTTAGTATTGCTGTCTCTGAGATCACTGTGGTGGTAGATAAAATGTTTTTGGATACTGAGACAGATTCTTTTTGATGAACTTGAAACATAATTTGAACAATTTTAAATTATATCTTTTAAGATCAGAGCATTAGTTTGATCCAAAACTTCAGCCTTAGCAACAATTATGTTTTTCTCTAATCAACTAATTTGCAGAGTCGATTTTTCTTTGTAATTGACACCCCATATTTCAGCAGAGTAACTTAAATATGGTCAAATATGAGAATTGTACAAGATGAATAATGATTTTTACTGAGGAAATATTTTGATTTGTGCTGAACTTTGTGCAGTTAATAAAGAGATTAATGAATTAATGAATTAATAGCAGTAGCGACTAATAAAGGAAGTTTAGATCTGCAGATAAGTGTTTATGGTGATAGTCAGACGTGACTACTAATTTTATGTTGTAATCATAGAGGTCTCCCCCTATATTTCTGATCCCACCTTTGATGCCATGCTGTACTGAAGGTCTAACCTCCTCCAAAATAGTTCAGATAAGATGTTCCTCGTTAGTGCACCTGGCGTTCCAGATAACAGAGAGACCCAGTAGAACACAGGAACATTGTTACACTATGATGAGAAACTAAAATGTTCAAATTTTAACGATCAGCTAGTAATGTTTGCCAAATACTGCTGTTTAATATAACATTTCCATAACAAAGAACAATTAACTTTTGTGACCTTTACTCATCAGACAGATGATGTAATTTTTGAGGCTTTGTAACCTCTGCAGAGCAATCCTATCCAGACTTCTGTAGCCGCTTCAAGTCGTAATATTTGGCAGGGTCTTACAGTTAAGAGATGAGATAACGTGAGATTCACAGGCTGACCAGGCCTTTGTGTTCAGCTACAAAAGATCATTTGGGGAGCATAAATTTGGATGTGCTGCGATGACAGAAACAGAAATAATTGAATTTAAAACTGTTTAACACACTTTGCAGAACCTCATGCAGTACTGGGAGTTTGGGACTTTTTATGGGACATGAACCCCACACGTACAGATAGCCCAAGTGTGATTTCAAACTGTAACTATAGTGAGCCACGGGCTTAGCCATGTCTCAACAGGGGGGATGCTGAGAATAGTAGGGGAGGTATTTCACATTACCAAAGGTCTACACACCTACTTTAAACATTTTTGTAGCAGTTGTATCACATGTTGTAGACACAATACGCAAGGAAATGTCAGACCACAGAGAGAAAGATGCCCAATTGGCACTTACCCGTTTGAGATCATTCACTTAGATTTCATTGAATTGAGTAGAAGTGGTCCCTACACGAACTGTTTGATAATAGTTGATTCTTTGACCAAATGGGTCGAGCTGGTGCCATCCAACAAACTCAGCTCCTTTTGGATCTTATGTACACTGAACACTTTCCCCTGAACTCTGTTCTACAATGGACCCCAGCAGCAGATGCGGCCTTCGATGTTTTAAAACACCTCATCACCTCTTCAGGAGTTCTAAGTCCACCAAACTACTCCACCCTCTTTGTCCAGACAGTGGATTGTAAACAGGGATTTATGACTTCCCTGCTACTCCAGCCCTACGGCTCGGAACTAAAACCGGTGGCCTATTACTCAAAGAAACTTGATCCGGTTGCTGCTGCACTCCCCCCATGTATCCAAAACGTCTGTGCTGCAGCCATGGCAGTACATGCCTCAGCTGAGTTAGTTTTATTTCATCCCCTCACTTTCCAAGTGAGTCACGCTGTTGATGTTCTCCTTCCACAAACAAAGATGTCCTTCCTGTCTCCTGCGCGCCACCTCAGAATCACAGCCACCTTTTTGTCACAACTACACCTTACCATCAAACGTTGCGACACGCTCAATCCTGCCACCCTACGCCCCATGACGGGGACGTCACCATTTACACTGACAGTCAATATGCACCCGCCAAGGGGGCAGCCTCCGCTCCTACACAGATCCTCGCCTCCACCAGTCAACAATCACACCCCGACCCACCAACCATCATCCCCCTACAAGTACTGCGAGACATGCAGCATCATGCCCCGCCCTCTGAAACAGAACAGTGGACTACAACCGGGGCCACCCCTAACCCCGACGGACTCTTTCAACCTTGCCACCCCAGGAGCCTATTCTCTGCTGTAGCTAAATTGAGCCACAACGACCGACGGGGGTAGCAGTGGAAGTCCGTTTCGAAGAGGCGGGAAGCCACCAGGGGCCAACGTCTCAAAACGGTGAAGAAATCAGCTGAACTGCGCCCCGTTTATGGTTGGCTTATTTTGTCTTTTGCCAGAGACATTTCCTGGTTGCTCTGTGTCTCCAGTTTCTCTCACAACCCATAGACATTTTTGGGACTCCTGAAACCGGGCGACCAAATTAATTAATTAATTGGTTGATTGATTAATTCGTTCATTCATACATTTTATTTAACAGCGCCTTTCTAGAGGACGAATGGACAGGATTGAGGACCGAATGGCTTTGGTCTTAAGCCTTGCCCCCCAGGGTGGGGTATTTGCTGTGATTGGTGATTCTTGTTGCGCTTACATCCCTGATGACAGCTCCACCATTTTGGATGCCATACAGACTATGAGGTACCTTCGCCAAGCCACGCCTCAAGACTTTGTTCCTGCTCCTGGTTGGCTTGACTGACTTTTCTCAGGCTCCGGGTCCCAATTTCTCCCGAAGGCCATCCTACCCTTCGTTGGCCTTTCAGTGTTTCTGCTCCTCTGCTCATGTTGCGTCATCCCTGTGGCAGAATGAACTGACCGCAGAATATTTCTGGCCCAGGTCTACCAATACAATCTGCTCCCCACTCAAGACTTGGATTTCCATGACCTTGCCACCACCTCTCTCTAAGCCCCTTGTCCCTATTCCAAGAATATGTGCTAGAAACCTCTGTTCTTGGGTCACTCGTTTGGACTGTTTGCACAATAGGTGCATTCTCAGGGTGCCTGGCTTCCTGACCATGACCCTGCACCGTGGTATCCCCACCAACAAGCACCTGCAGGAGTTTACCCGTTGTGGCGCCCCCAGTCAGGTTTTTCTTAAAGTCACCCTGTTGTTTTGTTTTTAATGATGATGTATCTTAAAGCTAATTTAATTGTGCTATTTCTGGTGCTCAAAACTCACAACAGGGGGGAAATGTAAAATAAGCTCAATTATGAAGTATTTGTGTGTTTTTCACATCAGACATAACCATGTGTTTAAAATACTAAAATGTGCAAAACATCAGCTAACTCTCCCACATTACTGTTCACACACTTGTTTATCATACTCCGGGACATTCAAGGCCACTGCTGGCTGCTCGTCTTATCTCAGTAAGGAGGGGAGAAGGGGAGGGTGAGCAGAGAGTTTTAGGGCCAGCGAGCGTAAGGGCGCTCGCGCTCCTTCTCTCCTCTTTCTCAGCTGAAAAAGACAATTGATATCTCTGTTTTGTGAATTTTCAGTTGAATGCCTAAAAGGCATTCAACTATAGTGATCCTGTTTTGCTTTCTAGAAATCTTCCGTATTCTTCCGTCCCGTTTTTGGCACGTAAAATCTCAAGATCCGTTTGCCCGAGCGCAGCCGTTCAGGGCTCTAAACGACCGGCTCGGAAATGAGATTTACGGATCTATTCAACTTTTTGAAATTTTAATCGGTTTCCGATTTATCGTAAAAAAACACGAAAAAAAAAGGGCCCCATTGGAAATAATGGGATTTTGGCCAAAAACCACATGCTCTTCAAAGCTTTCCAGCTCTGGCATACTTTTACCTAGAAACACCATTTAAAGTTTAAACGGGTCACAAGGGTTTGACCTCTTTACCATCCGAAGGACACTTTCATACCTTCTACGGTTTCAGAGCAATCACTTTATAAAAAAAGTGAAAAAATGGAAAAAATCAGGTTTTTTTTTTTTGCCTCGCTCGCACTGTAAAAACAGAGTGCGAACAGAATTCACAAAATTTGTCTTCAAGGAGCGTCAGAGCCTACATTTCTGAACCGATCTGCAAAAACTTTATATCAAAACGAAGGAAATTTCGTTGCGAACAACTTTGGAATGGAGCATTTTTTTCGTCAGAGCGACGGTTTAGCCGCTACGGGCTCCCGAAGGTCGAGAAGTCACGTCTATTTTTCGTCCCTCTGACCGGATTTTAAAATTTTACCCTTCCAAACAAATTTTTATAACTCTTTGAGTTTTTATCCCACAAACATAAATTTTAGCTCAAAACGGAGGAATTCTTGTCCTCTTTCATCCAAGGTCACTCTTGAATCTGTCAGACCAACAGATTTTCCTCTATGGTCCTCAGAAGGAGACCTCCCCCCAAAAAGTGACATTTTTGTGACACTAAAATGGCTGCCATTTCTTTTCTGAATTACCATCGCAAACACAATTACATCCCCAAGTAGATTTCATCGTCCTGCTTCTAAATCTGAAAGAATTTTTTTTCTATCTATTACCGTTTTTGCGCAATTAGCATTTGTTTGCCTTTTCAGAAATTCTCTGTCCCACCTGAGCAGGTGTGTTTTGCCGCCCAATTAATGAGCTCTCAGGGGCTCATCTCCTTATAAGGTAATGAAGGAGTCTGTGTGATGTCACAGACATCTCCTTATTTGGAAGTAGGCTGTGCTGGCTGTATGCAGATTCTGTTTCTGTGGTCTTGTGACCTGCATCAGGTGTGTTTTGAGGAGCAATTAAGGAGCTCTGATGGGAAGACAGCTCATTAGAACTTTTCAGTTGTTTTGTTTTCTTAACTTTAAAGCCTAATTAGACAACTTTAATGAGATTTTCACAATAAAAGACCTAAAATAATATAAAATTATTATCTTTTACACACTTTTACATTAAAATAATTTTTTTTAAAATAACTTTAGGGTTGTTTTGTTTTCTTAACTTTAAAGCATAATTAGACAACTTTAACGAGATTTTCACAATAAAAGACCTAAAATAATAAAAATTACTATCTTTTACACATTTTTACATTAATTTTTTTCTTTTTTTAGCAATTCTTCGTCTTTTTTTTTAAATTCATCTTAAAAGCATATTTAGCCATTTTTAATGAGATTTTCACAATAAAAGACCCAAAATAATGAAAAATTATTATCTTTTACACACTTTTACATTAAAATTATTTTTTTTAAAAAACTTTAACGCTGTTTTGTTTTCTTAACTTTAAAGCATAATTACACAACTTTAACGACATTTTCACATTAAAGACCTAAAAAATTAAAAAAATATTATCTTTCAAACATTTTTACATTATTTTTTTCTTATTTTAATAATTCTTCGTCTTTTATTAAAATTCAACTTAAAAGCAATTTTCGCCATTTTTAATGAGATTTTCACAATAAAAGACTCAAAATAATGAAAAATTATCATCTTTTACACACTTTTACATTAAAATTATTTTTTTAAAAAAACTTTAACGCTGTTTTGTTTTCTTAACTTTAAAGCCTAATTACACAACTTTAACGAGATTTTCACAATAAAAGACAAAACTTTATAAAAATTTTATGTGTTTGAAATCCTTTTCCAGCATATATATACATTCAGGTTTATTTTTAGCCAGCTTTCAGGTCATTTTCAGCATCAGAGGATGAAAAAAAAACAAAAAAAGGGCTTCGGCGTCCTCGCCCCCCGCGAGCAGGCATTCAACGCGCTGTTTCTCCGAAACAGCATACTCTAGTTAGAACTTTTCAGTTGTTTTGTTTTCTTAACTTTAAAGCATAATTAGACAACTTTAATGAGATTTTCACAATAAAAGACCTAAAATAATAAAAAAATACTATCTTTTACACATTTTTACCTTAAATTTTTTCTTTTTTTAATAATTCTTCGTCTTTTTTTAAAATTCATCTTAAAAGCATATTTAGCCATTTTTAATGAGATTTTCACAATAAAAGACCTAAAATAATATAAAATTATTATCTTTTACACACTTTTAAATTAAAATAATTTTTTTTAAATAACTTTAACGCTGTTTTGTTTTCTTAACTTTAAAGCATAATTAGACAACTTTACCAAGATATTCACAATAAAAGACCTAAAATAATAAAAAATTATCATCTTTTACACACTTTTACATTAATTTTTTTTTTTTTTTAAAACTTTAACGCTGTTTTGTTTTCTCAACTTTAAAGCATAATTACACAACTTTAACGAGATTTTCACAATAAAAGACTAAACTTTATAAAAATTTAATGTGTTTCAAATCCTTTTCCAGCACATATGTACATTCAGGGTTTTTTTAGCCAGCTTTCAGGTCATTTTCAGCATCAGAGGACGACAGAAAAAAATAAACTGGCTTCGGCGTCCTCGCCCCCCGCGAGCAGGCATTCAACGCGCTGTTTCTCCGAAACAGCATACTCTAGTTATTGTTGGCTTTGATTCTGAAACTACTATCTTGAATAAAAGTCTTTTTTGGACTTAACATAGACCCACAGATAATCAATTGAATGCCTAAAAGGCATTCAACTATAGTGATCCTGTTTTGCTATATAGAAATCTTCCGTATTCTCGCACACTTTATACGGCGCGTAAAATCTCAAGATCCGTTTGCCCGAGCGCAGCCGTTCAGGACTCAAAACGACCGGCTCGGAAATGAGATTTACGGATCTATTCAACTTTTGGAAATTTTATTCGGTTTCCGATTTATCGCAAAAAAACACGACAAAAATTGGCCCCATTGGAAATAATGGGATTTTGGCCAAAAACCACATGCTCTTCAAAGCTTTCCAGCTCTGGCATAGTTTTAGCTAGAAACACCATTTAAAGTTTAAACGGGTCACAAGGATTTGACCTCTTTACCATCCGAAGGACACTTTCATACCTTCTACGGTTTCAGAGCAATCACTTTGTAAAAAAAGTCAAAAAATGGAAAAAATCAGATTTTTTTTTTCCCCTCTCCCGCACTCTAGATTTAGAGTGTGGAGAGTATTCACAAAATTTGTGTTCAAGGAGCGCTAGAGCCTAGAGTTCAAAAATTTTATATCAAAACGAAGGAAATTTCGTTGCGAAAATTTTGCGAGGCGGGTCATTTTTTCGTCAGAGCGACCGTTTAGCCGCTACGGGCCTCCAAAGGTTATGAAGTCAGGTTTTTTTTTTGACCTTCTCACCAGAAACAGAAATTTCCGCCATCCAAACAAATTACTATAACTCTTTGAGTTTTTATCCCACAAACATAAATTTCACATCAAAACGGAGGAATTCTTGTCCTCTTTCATTTAAGGTCACTCTTGAATCAGTCAGACCAACAGAATTTCCTCCATGCCCCTCAGAAGGATACTATCTTACAAAAACTGACATTTTTTGACACAAAAATGGCTGCCAAAAAAGTTGTGTTTGAGATACAGACATAAAATTACATCCCCAGGTAGATATTTTCAATGCGCTTCTAAAATTGAAAGAATTTTTTTTCTATCTGTTACGGTTCTCCCGCAAGAGCCATTTGTTTGAGTATTCTGTTAACTGTCAGTCTCCTGTTTCAGTTGGGCTGTTGGCCAATCACAGCTCTCCATGTGAGCTCTCACAGGAAGCATCTCCTTATAAGGAAAGCAGGCTGTTTAGACTGAGCTTACTAAATGGAGGTTTTAATGGAACTTTAAGGAATATTTTAGCCAGCTTCAGAGGATGAAAAGCAGGCTTCAGTGTCCAGGCACAGGCATTCAACTGCGCTGTTTCTCCGAAACAGCATACTGTAGTTCAAATGGTGGCCATTTTGAAATCCAATATGGCGGACATAAAGTGAGAATTATAAGTGGCCCAATATCTGAAAATGTTCACAGCATGCTAATGTACATGCATGCCAAATCTGGTGCTTGTATCACAAAATGCACAATTCTTTTAGATATTTGGGCTAAACTGCCCCACTACAGGGTGTCTTGAAAGTGTGCAAGGTAAAATGAAATCTGAAGACTATCAAAGCGATCTGGAGAGAAATGTGCTGCCTATTGTCAGAAAGCTTGGTCTCAGTCGCAGGACATGGATCTTCCAACAGGACAACGATCCAAAACACACAGCCAAAAACACCCAAGATTGGCTGAGAGAAAAGCATTGGACTATCCTAAAGAGGCCTTCCATGAGCCTAGGTCTGAATCCCATTGAACACACGTGGAACGAGCTGAAACATGCCATTTGAAGAAGACACCCATCAAACCTGAGACAACTTGAGCTGTTTGCTCATGAGGACCGGGCCTAAATACCCGTTAACAGCAGCAGATCGCTCATTGACAAATACAGAAATCGTTTAATTACAGTGATCGCCTCAAAAGCTTGTGCAACAAAATGTTGAGTTATGGGTACCATCATTTTTGTCCAGCCCTATTTCATTAGTTTGTTTTTTTTAAAATAATTATGTTAATCAGTTGAATGCCTAAAAGGCATTCAACTATAGTGATCCTGTTTTGCTTTCTAGATATCTTCCGTATTCTCGCGCCGTTTTTCGGCACGTAAAATCTCAAGATCCGTTTGCCCGAGCGCAGCCGTTCACCGTTTGTTTGCGTATTCAGAAATTCTCTGTCCCACCTGAGCAGGTGTGTTTTGCCGCCCAATTAATGAACTCTCACAGGCTCATCTCCTTATAAGGTAATGAAGGAGTCTGTGTGATGTCACAGACATCTCCTTATTTGGTAGTAGGCTGTGCTGGCTGTATGCAGATTCTGTTTCTGTGGTCTTGTCACCTGCATCAGGTGTGTTTTGAGGCGCAATTAAGGAGCTCTGATGGGAAGACAGCTCATTAGAACTTTTCAGTTGTTTTGTTTTCTTAACTTTAAAGCATAATTAGACAACTTTAATGAGATTTTCACAATAAAAGACCTAAAATAATATAAAATTATTATCTTTTACACACTTTTACATTAAAATTATTTTGTTTAAATAACTTTAGGGTTGTTTTGTTTTCTTAACTTTAAAGCATAATTAGACAACTTTAACGAGATTTTCACAATAAAAGACCTAAAATAATAAAAAAATTATTGTCTTTCACACATTTTTACATTAGTTTATTTCTTTTTTAATAATTCTTCGTCTTTTTTTTAATTTTCAACTTAAAAGCATATTTAGCCATTTTTAATGAGATTTTCACAATAAAAGACACAAAATAATAAAAAATGATTTTCTTTTACACACTTTTACATTATTATTTTTTTTTAATAACTTTCGGGTTGTTTTGTTTTCTTAACTTTAAAGCATAAATACACAACTTTAACGAGATTTTCACAATAAAAGACAAAACTTTATAAAAATTTTATGTTTGAAATCCTTTTCAAGCATATATATACATTCAGGTTTTTTTTTTAGCCAGCTTTCAAGTCATTTTCAGCATCAGAGGATGAAAAAAAAAACGGGCTTCGGCGTCCCCACCCCCCGCGAGCAGGGATTCAACGCGCTGTTTCTCCGAAACAGCATACTCTAGTTTTTAATAATTTTTTATTTTTTGTTTCTTTTGTGAGTTTCAAGTGATTTAAGTGAGATTTGTCAGTTTTTCGTTCTTTAACTGAGGGGTACCAACAATTTCGTCCACGTCTGTATACCGGAAAGAATAGGATTCTCTCTCTTTTTTAATGAGGTATTTCTAGGTCTTCGGTAGAGGAGTTCTTGGTTCTCCTTAAACAGGGATTATATTTGACAGGTGTTCTGATATAATTCATAAAACCTTGACAAGGGTTATTAAGGAGGATTTAAGGTCCATGACAGTCAGTAGATGGCGGTAATGCACCCAAGTTGGTGCTTCATACAGCACACTAGAAGAAGAAGAAGAGTGAGTTGTACGCATGCGCACAACTCAGTATTTGATGGCATCTGGAAACCCGTTGTTTAATCAAGGATTTAACGCTAGTTTTGACGCGAAATTTTCTCCAAGAACTCATCTACTGCAAAAATGATTGAAAACAATCACAAAGCCGGATTTGTGTCTTCAATCTGTGATCAGACTGGAGAAAGAGAGGAGAATAATCTTCAGGCTAACGCTATAGAAACAAGGTAAACTTCCATTTGAGAGTATTTAAATTATTTCGTTCAAACTTAATTGAAATATGTTACTTTTCCCCCCAGTTTTTCCACATTTTATCAGAAAAAAGCGACACGTGTTTTGGGGGATAACAGCGCGTTATTCAGGATTTTAAAACAGCTTTTGTCTGATTGGTTGGTTGGGGTGGGGGCGGGAGGAGCGAGTCTCTTCTCGAGATACCAGGATGAACAACGGGAACATACCAGAAATTATGAAGTCAACACGATACCAAGTACCCTAAAGAAATTTAAATCAATATCGATACCAATACCGGAAGTAAATAAAAAAGCACCAAACAAACGACTAGTTAAAAAAAAATTAAATAATCAAATTCCAAAACTAAATTTATTTAAATATTGAAACAAAAATACATCAAATACTGTGTAAAAAAACAAATAAAAGTGTCTGTAAAAACAAAACAACAACAAAAAAATATGGCGAATAAACTTTAGGTTTTTAACATAATTAAAGAACAATTTCACGGCATTTTAAAGCTTTTTTTTTTTTTTTTTTTTTAAATGTGGTAAAATTTATATCTTTATATATATTTTCGACTTGAAAAATGCGGAAGTAAAACTTTCATCCTCCAAAATAAAAGTTCGCTTTTCTAACGTCTCAAAAACGTACATATTATGTTTTTATTTATTTGAGACAACGTTAGTTAGTTACTAATATTAGTTTCTTAAAAGAAAATTTTGTCTTTTTATACTTTCCACAAAAACTACGACGTTCACAAAAAAAAGAGACAAATTAGTCGCCGGTGTGACGTGCTTTTTTGTTTGTTTTTTTGACGTGCACTAAAAAAAAACGTATAAAAACTCTGTTTTACTCCCTTAGATTTTGTCAGGAACTCCATTTTGTATCTATATACACTCAACAAAAATATAAACGCGACACTTTTGTTTTTGCTCCCATTTTTCATGAGATGGACTTGAAGATCTAAAATTCATTCCAGATACACAATATTACCATTTCTCTCAAACATTGTTCACAAATCTGTCTAAATGTGTGATGGTGAGCACTTCTGCTTTGCTGAGATAATCCATCCCACCTCACAAGTGTGCCACATCAAGATGCTGATCCGACATCATGATTGGTGCACAGGTGTACTTTAGACTGCCCACAATAAAAGGCCACCCTGAAATGTGCATTTTGTTTTTGCTTTATTGGCGGTCTGGGGACTCAGAACCAGTCAGTATCTGGTGTGACCACCATTTGCCTCATGCAGTGCAACACATCTTCTTCGCATAGAGTTTATCAGATTGTCTATTGTGGCCCGTGGAATGTTGGTCCACTCCTCTTCAATGGCTGAGCGAAGTTGCTGGATGTTAGTAGGAACTGGTGCACGCTGTCGTATACGCCGGTCAAGCACATCCCAAACATGTTCAATGGGTGACATGTCCGGTGAGTATGCTGGCCATGCAAGACCTGGGACATTTTCAGCTTCCAAGAATTGTGTACAGATCCTTGCAACATGGGGCCGTGCATTATCTTGCTGAAACATGAGGTGATGTTCATGGGTGTATGGCACAACAATGGGCCTCAGGATCTCATCACGGTATCTCTGTGCATTCAAAATGCCATCAATAAAATGCACCTGTGTTCTTCGTCCATAACAGATGCCTGCCCATACCATAACCCCACCACCACCATGGGCCACTCGATCCACAACATTGACATCAGCAAAGCGCTCACCCACACGACGCCACACACGCTGTCTGCCATCTGCCCTGAACAATGTAAAACGAGATCCATCCGTGAAGAGAACACCTCTCCAACGTGCTAGACGCCATCGAATGTGAGCATTTACCCACTCAAGTCTGTCACGGCGACGATCTGGAGTCAGGTTAAGACCCCGATGAGGACGACGAGCATGCAGTTGAGCTTCCCTGAGACGGTTTCTGACAGTTTGTGCAGAAATTGTTTGATTATGCGAACCAATTGTTTCAGCAGCTGTCTGAGTGGCTGGTCTCAGACGATCTCGGAGGTGAACCTGCTGGATGTGGAGGTCTTGGGCTGGTGTGGTTACTCGTGGTCTGCGGTTGTGAGGCCGGTTGGATGTACTGCCATATTCTCTGAAACGCCTTTGGAGACAGCTTATGGTGGACAAAATGAACATTCAATGCACGAGCAACAGATCTGGTTGACATTCCTGCTGTCAGCGTGCCAATTGCACGCTCCTTCATGCTTGTGGCATGTGTGGCATTTTGCTGTGAGACAAAACTGCACATTTCAGGGTGGCCTTTTATTGTGGGCAGTATAAGGGTACACCTGTGCACTAATCATGATGTCGGATCAGCATCTTGATGTGGCACACTTGTGAGGTGGGATAGATTATCTCAGCAAAGCAGAAGTGCTCAGTATCACACATTTAGACAGATTTGTGAACAATGTTTGAGAGAAATGGTAATATTGTGTATCTGGAATGAATTTTAGATCTTCAAGTCCATCTCATGAAAAATGGGAGCAAAAACAAAAGTGTTGCGTTTATATTTTTGTTGAGTGTATGTTTATCCTCAAAAATTCTCAAACAGCGTTCGCTGTTTTGGGACTGGAGCTGAAAAGACAGACCAGGGGCGGATCCATGGGGTGTGCGGGCGTACCCCCTTTTTGGTCCACAAAAATAAAAGTGTTCTTACTACTTTAATTATTATCAACTTTGGTCAAAATATGCACCAAAATGTGGAAAAATTACTTATTTTTCAAAATGTCCCCCCCTTTAGAAAATCCTGGATTCACCCGTGCAGATGCTCCCTCAGCTTTATCAGCCTTCTGTCTTTTTTCTGTTTCCGTGTACGTCTCTGAGTGAACACATCTTAAATGTTTATACTTAGGTATCAGTATATTGATACTTGGGTATCGATATATCTTAGGTATAGACACTTAGTTATCGATACATCGATACTCGGGTACCAATTTTTAGGGATAAGTATCAAGTATCGAGTATAAGTATTGATTCCTAAGTGTATATCAATACTTAGGTATTGATATATCGGTACTTGGGTATCGATACTTAATGATAAATATCGAGTACAAGTATCAATACCTAAGTATATATTGATACTTAGGTATCAATATATCGATACTTAGGTATTGATATATAGATACTAAGGTATAGACACTTAGGTATCGATATATCAATATTCGTATAGATTTTTAGTGATAAATATCAAGTATTAAGTATACTACGATACCTAAGTATATATCAAAACTTAGGTATCAATATATTGCTACTTAGGTATTGATATATAGGTATTGATATATAGATAAACACTTAGATATCAATACACCAATACCTACTTATCGATACCCACAATACCTACTTATCGATACCCATTAAGTATCGATAAGCAGGTATCGATACTTAGTGATAAGTATTGATAAGTAGCTATACCTAACTATATATTGATACTTAGGTATCGATTTTTAGTGATACCTATCAAGTATTGAGTATAAGTATCGATACCTGAGTATATACCAATACTCAATATATTGCTACTTAGGTATCGATATTTTGATATTTAGGTATCGATACTCATTACTAAGTGTATATCAATACTTATGTATTGTTATATCGATACTGTGTAAAAAGTACACAGTATCGATACTTAGGTTTTTATATATCGATACCTGAGTATCGATACTCCCATCACTAACAATAACCAGCACATTAAAGGAAAAACATAGCACACAGAGCAGTGGTCCCCAACCACCGGGTCATCACCAATCATTCTCTACCAATCGGCGTAAACAACAATGTCGGAACTTGCGGAAAACATCGTGTTTCATCAGGTCTTCTTGACATGTTTTGTTCTCCAGACTCCCATACGAGATCTGGGAGATGATTATGCTCCATCTGGACGGCACATCTCTTTTCTGCTTCGGCCAAGTCTGCCAATTTTTCCGCCATCTTTCCGACAACAAGTGAGTCAAAAAAAGTGGATGAATTAATACAGAGTTTTATTTTGATGGTTCAAACTGATTGATAGACTTTTTTTTTGTTTAAATCAAATTCATAAAATTATATTTATTTAATATTTTTAACCTGTTTATGTGGATTTTGGGTTTTCTGCAGCGCCATTTGGCACAAGGTTGTTAGTCGTGAATTTGGCACATGGATGCCAATGTTGCCAGACAGCGTGCCGTTGGATTGTAACCAACCAAAGACTGAGACGGTTTCCGAGATGAAGAAGAACTATATGAGATTGTTGATCGCAGTCGAGGCGAAGAACTGGAGACGGAACGTGTATGATGATCCCTTCTGTGGCGTGCCGATAATAACCTCAGCGAGTTTTGGGTACAAAACTAAACACCAAAGAATGTCGTTGATAAATGGAACAATATTTGAAGTTACCTGGGCTTTGAAGTTACCTCATGCTCACTCCTAAATATTTTTATTTTTTTTACCATTTCTGATGTTTTTCAGAAACCTGAATGTGAACTGGGAGCTGACGGTTTGCAACCACTCGGGGCACAAAACAACCTTGCATTCGAGCGAAGTTCATTTTTTAAAATACTCTGTGATCGTTTGCTGGTTTGGATTCGAATTTCTCAAATACCATAACATCAGCAACATCTGGCTGTATGGAACAGAGAAGAAGACACCACCAAACTTTGAAAAGTAATAAACACTTCTCTTATTACTGTTCTAATTTTAGAAAATAGTACGTGTTCTAGCCTTAGAGCACTCGTTTAATAAAGAAAAAGCAAATTCCCGGGGGTCACTTGGGCTCCCCCTGGCATCGCATGGGAAGCTAGCCCCTCTCAAAAAAAATTTATCAATTGTTTGTGCTACATTTGTGCTGTAAAAATTTTGGTTTGTGCTATTTGAGTTTTTATTTTTAGATATTTACGATTCTTTTATAGGTCAATCTGAGGTCATCCAGACCCTCATTTTGCTTAAAAATTTCTAAAAATTATGTCAATCGTTTAAGCTTTAAAATTTTTTGTTTGTGCTATTTTATTTATTTATTTATTTTTTAAGAAATACGATTTGAGCGATGACTTCATCCAGCTCCTCATTCTGGCAAAACAAAATGGCGCCACCTAATTGTAGCCGGAAATAGGAATGTAAACCTTCAAATTGTAGTTCTTACAAAAAAAAACCTAAAGTAGCATAAACAAACGTTTTATAGTACAAACAATTGACATTGTTTTTTGGAGCTTTCTCGCATTTTATAGGCAGAATGAAGGGCTGAATGACGCCATCCTCCAAATCGTATTTCTGGGAGAAAAAAACAAAACTAAAATAGCACAAACAAAAAATTATACTACAAAACGTAGCCCAAACAATTGATATATTTTTGTGTTTATTTTTGTTTATATATTTTTTAAGAGGTGCCAGCTTCACAGAGGTGGCGTTCCCCACAATTTGAATAGCACTGCATTAAAACAATAAATTGTTGTTTGGTGGATTCTCAATCAGCTATGTATTGGCTATTAGTTTGGTATGTTAGTGCCTGTATGTGTGGATGCGTGGTGTTCCTCGAGGTGCAAAGTTTAGCTTTATGTCCAAACCACACAATCAGGCTCCAACTAAAGGTGTCGTCAGCACAGCTGGCAGGGAAAAACTCAAAAACCTAATTCAAGAAAAACTCAGTCTTGAAGGGTTTTCTGAAGGAAGTCTGGATAGGAAGGACAAATGCTGAAGCTCTGGCAAGGGTAGAAATAAAAAACAGGTATCATAACTCCCTCTTGTGGGAGAAGGATGCGGGAATACTCATGACTTCACATTGCAAGTTTACTGTTAGCGGGGATTGACTTGTAAAAGGAGACCTCTGTCTTTGGTTCCGCTCCAACTTTACAGCTACAAATTGATAGTTTTTCTTTTTTCGTCTTTTCAGAGGTTTTATTTTCTGTCCTTTCTTTGTTTTCATGTCTTTTCTGTGATCCTATAACGGCTTGTGCCTAGAGGGAATCAAACCAGGTTCTCCCAGTCGAAAGACAATATCTCTACCACTAGGCCAATGCCTCCTGGGACCAGTTGAGTGTCTTGTAGAGATTCTAGTCCAGGGGTGGGCAAACTTTTTGACTCGCGGGCCACATTGAGTTCTAGCATTTGGCAAGCGGGCCAGATCCAGGAGGGTGGGGGGGAATTACTCATCATATAAATAACAAAATACCTGGATAGCAAGGTATTTTGGAATGCCCCCAGACATCCCTAAACTGGCAAGCACCACAAGTGCTCGTTTTGTCTATGACCTCACGCCCTCTCACCTCCCGCCCCCCTTTAGAAAATCCTGGATTCGCCCCTGGGAACAGTATCAGATGGATGGTATGCTTTTGTAACCGCTAGATTAGACCAATAGAATGGCGCTAGATTTTAAACAAGCGCTAAATGTTACATCAAGAGCGTTAAATTTCAAATGTAGCGGTGCTAGGTTTGAAATCTAGTGCAATAGCACTTAAAAATGTGTATTTAGCGGTGCTAGGTTTGAAATCTAAGCGCATGATGTAATATTTTGCTTGTTTTAACATCTAACACTTGTTTACGTGCGTGTGTTAGGCCAGGTTGCCTTTTATATCTGTGCACACTATTTATTTTGAAGGTGTGCACATCACGGAGACACACACATTTTAATGGGAACAGTGTTGTTGTTTTCTCAACACAGCCAATATGTCATGAGTTCCCCATCTAGTGACAAAACGACACAATTGCAGGGAAAATTGTGTTTTCTAGTTTGGCGGGCCGGAATAAAACCTTTAACGGCCGCATGTGGACCGCGGGCCATAGTTTGCCCATGCCTGTTCTAGTCCTAGAATGATAATCCTACCTTTATCATTTTCAGGTCGAGCTGGCGCTCTCTGATGTTAGCGCTCGACACAAAGACCTGTTCACATCAGGTCATTGGCGAAGACGATCTGATCACAGTGTTACTATTACCGTCAAGTGTCATCGTTGGGATCCTGAGGGTAAGAACCTGTCTTTTTACTTTGACTATAAAAGGGGGGGATCGTTGTATGAAATTAACACGCCATTTCACTCACTGTTATCTGCCTTGTGGACGGTGTCACGTGTCGTGGTCGGATTTATGTTTATTTACCAGCTTACTAAAAAAAATTCTATTTTTGATTTGTTTGATTTTAACCGCTTGACGTTGGACAGGATTTTAACTCCCTGGCCTTCATCATGATGAGTCTGCACTTCTACAAGTTGATGGAGAGAAGTCTCATGGGGTCTCAAGCATGGTGAGCTTGTTTATTTTACTGTTGACTGTTCCGAACAAGTCGATCTTTTCTGGAACCGTAAGTTCAAGTGATTCCAGTTTCCTAACTTCAACCACTTCCTACAGCCCTTACTTAGAAGTAATACGTCCTGCACCTGATGACCCAGACCCCAAGTTGGGTCTTCACGGGTACGAATTCCACTTCAACCTGCACAACACCAAAGAAATAACAATCAGAAGAAACATGGCCCAGCTGTCCCACTGCAGCCCAGGTAATGTGATTACAGACAACACTGTCTTGTGTTATTCTGGGACCTATTTTGTTGGGGTTTAATGACCCCTGCTAGGGCAAACAAGTTCTCGATGAGGGGCCAGACGAAGCGCGGCTCGCTTATAAATCCTATTGAAAATTACAACTACCACCAAGTTGTATTCTTGCGCGAACTTGGGTCACCAGGGCCCTGTCTGAAGCCAGGAATAGGGGTGGGGCATGGGAGCGAGCACCTGGTGAGACAAGGGCCATGAGAGACATGAGTGGGCTCACCAACGTTTGAAGCAGCGAGGATAGGAATCAGTGCCTCTAAATGAAAGACCATAATCGCCGCCCAGCTTAGCCAATACGTAAAGCTCTCGATTTACTAGTCGGTCCACATTTCGACACTCACCTATAGTCACAAGCTATTGGTGGCGACCATAGGTGGTGTAGAATTCCGGGCATGTGCCACCATGGGGCGACACATGGGCAGACCCAGGACCAGCAGGAGGAACGCTGTCTTTTATCTGGACAGGGAACCCCTTGGGATTGTCCCGGTTGAGCTGAGGGATGCAGCCGGGGTGAGAGAAGCCTGGGTGTCCCCGCCTTGAGGCTGTTGACCCACGACCCAGCCTCGGATTAACGGAAGACAACAGAATAATTTTTTGCTGGTGCGACTTATACTCAGGTGCGACTTATAGTCTGAAATATGGTCATTGCATTTTCACATTAAGTTTTTAGTTATAGGTTTTTTAAAAGTCCCTCAGCTTAATTTAAGCCATAATCTGAGGTTTAATTTGTTTTCATCTTAATTATTGCGTTAATTGTTATGTTTAATTAAATTTGGAAGAAAAAGTCGAATTTCAACGTTACTTTGCTTTTGTTAAAACTTCTTTCACATTTGTTTTGGGACAAAAAAGATAACTCTATGTTTCGTAATTAGCTAAGATCCGAGACGGACTTGTGGAGCTGAAGTTCATTGATTCGACCTCCACTTCACGGCACAAACCACTTTCTGGGCGTTTGGAGCTGCCCTGGAAGTACGAGCGGCTGCATGGCGCTATAAAGGTGAACCGAACTAAACAAATCCTTCCCAAAGCTTTGATCTTTGTTTTTTTTTTTGACTGCTTACGTTTTCTTCTTTGTCGCATTTAGAACTGCTGCATAATGACCTTCACGCTTCAGGACGAGTTTCGGACGCCTTTCTGGTGCGTCAGCTCGTTCGTTTCCGTGAAAGTGATAAATGGCCCGTCGCCGACTTTGGATCCCAGGTTCCTTGTCATCGAGTACCAAAACAGTGACGGTCATGTGAGGATGAAGATGGTCGAATCAGAAAGCACGAAGGAGTATCAAGTCATCGATCTCACGATTGATATTCCTGTTGCAAAAATCAACGAGCGTTTCAAAAGAACATATAAATGAATTCAGTCACTCAAGACTGCCCCGGATTTACCTGGCAGGTGTCCCCCGCTTGCAAGGTGCAGTACCAGTAGCTGGTAAAAATCAGACATTTCCACCTGGATCAGGTACAAGTACTGATCCACTTGGTATTCAACGCTATGTACAAACCGGATTCCGAAAAAGTTGGGACACTTTAGAAATTGTGAATAAAAACTGAATGCAATGATGTGGAGGTGCCAACTTCTAATATTTTATTCAGAATACAACATAAATCACAGGTCAATAACTCCATGAATTTAGCGTACAACTCATCACCGTCTTGCACTGTTCCGTAAGCTGAGTCTAATACTTGCAAGTAAGCCGATGGAAGTGAATTTGGCTTAAGATGTCTAACCATATCGACCGCAGGTGGAAGAAGACTATCAAATATTTTTCTAGAACGCTGTAAATCAGAAACAGCGGGGTCAGCTAGTAAAAGTTCAACACCAGAACACCATATCTCATGATCGGTTTCATGTTGGGGTCTTGGAGTTCGACCTGAGAACGATCTTAACTTATGAGACGACATTGAGGTTTCTGTATCAGTTTTCATAATATGTTCGACTACATAGCGTTGAATACCAAGTGGATCAGCACTTGTACCTGACCCAGGTGGAAATGTCTGATTTTTACCAGCTACTGGTACTGCGCCTTGAGGTGGACGGAAGGTGGTAGTAGTCGGCAAAGTTGGTTCTGGACAGGGAGAGGTTATACCTTCTTCGTCCTCTGGGGGAGATTCGAGTTCACCATCTTGAAGCTTGGAGATGGACTGGCCCAGCAGAGACATTGCACCTTTAAGGACTTCTGCATAGTCCTGCCCCGTCAACTTAGCTATGTTCCTCAGTTTACCAAGATAACTTTGGGTTTTTTGTGTTCCTTCCAACTCTGAACAAACGATTGAAAGCTCACAAATATCATACATGATTTTACCGTTACGAAACGTAAATTTATGCGGTAAAATATCTCTTAACCCAGCTAATGCATTACCGGATTCAAACTCAACAACAATACAATCACGGAACACACTACTGGGTTCAGAAATAAGTTGAACCTTCGTAACTTTACCATAAGTACTTAGAAAATCAACCACTTCATTATCAGAGTCATCACTGCTAGTGTATTTGACTATAACTGAGTTGGGAATTTTAATGCCTTCTTTTTCCAGAATGAAGGCAGAATGAAGGCATACATTTTAGTTTTAATTTAATATAGTTTTTCATACTTCTGTTTATGGTTTTGTCATGTGGACAGGTAACAGTGCGTCGGATTGTGGGGAAATCGTGTTAAGAATGTCTGCAATTGTTTTTTCGGTGAGTGGGAAAAAACGATAAAAAACAAACAAAAAAAACGACTGTTTGGTACCAAAACAGTGTAAAAAAAACAACCTGTGGGGTCACTTTCATCTCGAGCTTTGATCTTTGAAGGACACGATTGATTCACAACTTCTCGCGAACACGTACTCTGGTCGAATCTGGTCGAACACGTACTCTGCACCGCGATCTTTTACTTCCTTGCGGGTTTTTACCAGAAGCAGAACCTGAACTGCCAACTTCTATGCCTGTTCGCAAACCCCAAACTAGGAGTTTAAACCAACCGGTTGTAGAGCCTGAGTGTCCGAGTGATGATGAGTGCGAAGACATCCTTGATGTTGTCCTTCCTGCATCCACAACTTTCGCTGTCGTAGATCCACATCCTGAAATGTCTGTCAGAACTCCAGAATCACTTACCATACCAACCGACAACTTACCTGTTAGGGAGTCCTCTGGAGAGTCCACCGCCGTTATCAATCCATCTTCATCCGGAGAGGAGGAAAATCCTGGAGGAGCTATGGAGGAAGTTCACACTGATTCCCTTTCTCCTGAGGCTAGACCAATACCTGAGGATCCAACGGCTGGGGGCCCAGCAGAGACGTTCCCTGATTTAGCTGATGAACCGCTGATTTCTGTTGAAGCGCCTGTTGTTGCTTCTGACAGGATCAAGGAAAATCCTGGAGGAGCTATGGAGGAAGTTCACACTGATTCCCTTTCTCATCCATCTTCATCCGGAGAGGAGGAAAATCCTGGAGGGGCTATGGAGGAAGTTCACACTGATTCCCTTTCTCCTGAGGAAGGGAACTGGCCCCCTTCCTCAGGAGGGGGCCAGTACCTGAGGGCCAGTACCTGAGGATCCAACGGCCGGGGGCCCAGTAGAGACGTTCCCTGATTTAGCTGATGAACCGCTGATTTCTGTTGAAGCGCCTGTTGTTGCTTCTGACACGGATTCGGCAGTGTCTAATGCACCTGTACTGCTTGTACGTCGTTCAACGCGTTCGCAACATCCACCTCAGCGGTTAGAATATTCCGCTTTAGGTAATCCCTTGATTTCTGTCGTGCAAACTCTTTTCCATAGTTTAGGAGATGCTTATGGTGAAGCATTTATTGCTTCTAAGTCTGTTCCTTCTGGTTGTTCTAGTGTCCATGTGGTCTAGCATGCATCGGAGTTGCATGGTTTTAAGGGGGGTGGGTGTAACCCAGGTGGAAAAACTAGGTCCTCCTGTCATTTTTCTCCCTGCCTTGTAACTTCTGCGGAGTGATTTGTGCACGTGTTATTGTCAGCCAATCAGAGCTTACGCTGCGTGCAATCACGTGACCCATTGTTCCCTGCCGCGTCTCCTTAATAAGACAGCGTTAGCAGGTGTGCGGCAAACTGAAAAGCTGGGTCACAGGTCTGTTTCTCCATGTCTTTTATATCATTTCTTGAATATATTTTCGTGATACCCACTGATATAATCATTCATAGGAGCCGTCGGCTATCGGTCCTTTTAGTGGGGAAAAATCACGCTGAATTTGAGTCTTGTACGTGCGGAAATCGGTGAGTGGGAAAACTGTTGCTAACGTTAGCCTAGCCTAGCCTAGCTGCTCCCTTTGTTGTATGGAGCTGATTAGCATGTGTTTCTAATGCCTAATCCTTGTTCTTTCAAATGTAACGCACTTTTATAATGACATGTAATGTTTTGTACAATTTTCTGAAGCAAAATGTCTTTATACTTTGTTGATGTTACTGAAGTTATGATGTTACTGAAGTTATTATTGAGCCAAATCAATTCAGTTTGGTTAATATTTGTCCATGTATATATGATTCATTGGAGCTTTGGTCCTTTTATACAGGCCAGGTTTCCCGCATTGATTGATTTTTTATGATGGCGAGCCAAGGAGCAGGTTAATCCTGAAACTTCTGATCCGGAATACTCAAAGTGTTTCCAATCCACCTTGCCGGACCGGTAGGGGGCTCAGTGGGCCGAGGATCTCTCAACCCCCACACCCACACTTAGATGGCCGGACTCTTTTGGTCCCAGTTTCTTTTGATGAACATTGCATTGTACACTGTAAACCTTTATGTTGTGTGAGCTTTGAAAATTGCAATGCTTTATTGTCGAGTTTATGTGTAAATATCATGAATGTCCATTCTCTTGTACACGTGTGTTTTAAATTCAATACACAGTGAAAATACCAAAAACATTGTTTGTTTCAATCTACTCTCTCCCAGAGCGACATCTAATCTTCTGATACTAGCCCATTACAATCTTATGCATTAGCACATATGCTACACTGAGTTAGTGCCTCCGTTATTTATCCAAGCACAAAAGTACGGCAGGAGTCTCTCGATGAAGTAGCAATCAAAAAAAGTGTAAAGAAGACCTGCGGTATCGACACTATAAAACGAGACCAGGCGTTTTTCGTAATCCAGTAACACCCCGACCTTCTTAAGATGTGCTCTGGGATGTACACGCACCACAGGGGTGTCGTTTGCCTCGTATTCGCAATCATTCTTGAATTAAATAGTCCAGAAACCATTTTCAGGTTGGACTGTGATGTCTCCTTTTCTGAAAATGGACGTAGTGGCAACGCCGACGGTCCAGCTTGTTTTCCCCTCTACTTGAACCTCGTAGTAGAATTTTTCGGAGAAACTCTGCTTTCCTAAAACACTTACACAAGAATCAAATCTCTCGGGGTTGCTTGGGAGGTCTTTCCGAACATCGCTGTGGTGGACTTGTTTGCCATCGTCAGACAGGACCAGATTAGGATGCGCAGTATCGGGATCTAGAATCACCTCAGTAGCAAATCGTTGGACCGCCCTTAGGGCGGCCATGTTTGACTTGTTAACCACAGGACAGATAATCAATGGAGCGCTATTAGTGCCAGAATTATTATTGTAGGGACAGAAATATGAAATCAGATTACCTCTGAAGGAACAATCGGTGAAGGAGTAGAGATGATCCGCGGTATCCACGTTAAAAAACGAGACCAGGCCGTCTTTGTAATTAACGCAAACCCTCACCTTTTGGAGGCGGGACTTTAGCTGAAGACAAACAGACGAGTCATCCGCAGCTTCATACGCTTTGTTTCTTCGAGAAATTACCCAGAAGCCTTTATCAGGACTTTCATTGATGCTCTCCTTCCTGTTGATGGACTCTCTAGCGACACCTACAGCCCAAGCTGACTTGTCTTTGACCAGAACTTCAAAGTACAACCGGATTCCAAAAAAGTTGGGACACTTTAGAAATTGTGAATAAAAACTGAATGCAATGATGTGGAGGTGCCAACTTCTAATATTTTATTCAGAATACAACATAAATCACAGGTCAATAGTTTAAACTGAGAAATTGTATGATATTAAGGAAAAATATGCTCATTCAAAATTTCATGGTGTCAACAAATCCCAAAAAAGTTGGGACAAGAACCTATTAGAGGCTGGAAAAAGTCATTTGAGCATACAACAAACACCTGGAAGACCAATCAGCACTAATCAGGTCAATTGGCAATATGATGGGTATAAAAAGTGCTTCTCAGATTGGCAGTGTCTCTCAGAAGCCAAGATGGGTAGAGGATCACCAACTCCCACAATGTTGCGTAAAAAGATAGTGGAACAGTATCAGAGAGGTGTTACCCAGCGAAAAATTGCAAAGAGTTTGCAGTTGTCATCATCAACTGTGAATAATATCATCAGAAGATTCAGAGAATCTGGAAAAATCTCTGTGCGTAAAGGTCAAGGCCGGAGAACCATACTGAATGCCCGTGATCTCCGGGCCCTTAAACGACACTGCATCAAAAACAGGAGTGCTACTGTGAAGGAAATCACAGCATGGGCTCAGGAGTACTTCCAGAAACCATTGTCAGTGAACACAATCCACCGTGCCATCCGCCGTTGCCAGCTGAAACTCTATTCTGCAAAGAAGAAGCCATTTCTAACAAAGATCCACAAGCGAAGACGTTTTCACTGGGCCAGGAGTCATTTAAAATGGAGTGTGGCAAAATGGAAGACTGTTCTGTGGTCAGACGAATCACGTTTTGAGGTTCTTTTTGGAAATCTGGGGCGCCATGTCATCAGGACCAAAGAGGACAGTGACAACCCAAGTTGCTATCAACGCTCTGTTCAGAAGCCTGCATCTCTGATGGTATGGGGTTGCATGAATGCGTGTGGCATGGGCAGCTTGCACATCTGGAAAGGCACCATCAATGCAGAAAAATATATTCAGGTTCTAGAGCAACATATGCTCCCATCCAAACGTCGTCTCTTTCATGGAAGACCCTGCATTTTTCAACAAGATAATGCCAGACCACATTCTGCATCAATCACAACATCATGGCTGCGTGGGAGAAGGATTCGGGTACTGACCTGGCCAGCCAACAGTCCAGATCTTTCACCTATAGAAAACATTTGGCGCATCATTAAGAGGAAGGTCAGACAAAGAAGACCCAAGACGATTGAACACTTAGAGGCCTGTATTAGACAAGAATGGGAGAACATTCCTATGTCTACACTTGAGAAGCTGGTCTCCTCAATGCCCAGACGTCTGTTGAGTGTACTAAGAAGAAGGAGGGGTGTCACACAGTGGTGAAAATGGCCTTGTCCCAACTTTTTTGGGATTTGTTGACACCATGAAATTTTGAATGAGCATATTTTTCCTTAATATCATACAATTTCTCAGTTTAAACTATTGACCTGTGATTTATGTTGTATTCTGAATAAAATATTAGAAGTTGGCACCTCCACATCATTGCATTCAGTTTTTATTCACAATTTCTAAAGTGTCCCAACTTTTTCGGAATCCGGTTTGTAAAAATTCCTGTTGAGAACTTCTCTTTTCCGAGGACACAGACACTTTTGTTGAACCTCTTGGTGTTATCTGGGAGATCCTTTGTTACATCGCTGTCGTGGACTTGTTTTCCGTCTTTGGACAGAACGAGATCAGGATGAGCGGTATCGGGATATAGAGTTACATCCACCGCAAACTGTTGGAGTCTCTCCAACTCGTCTCTTTTTGTCACAACTTCATCCGGACCATTCACGGACCGGTGTGTGTTAACGTCTGAAACAAAAGAAAGAACAAGTTGAGTCTCGTTGGAGAGTTATCTAATAACTTAATCAAAGAAAATACGAGAAAATGATAACGACAAGAGGGTCGCAGGTTTTGTTGAAATGACGACAGAGGTGCTCTGATTGGATAGCTCAGAACATACGTTTACACCAATACTGCCCACTACTGGTCTGGCATGCTCAAAACCGTACTCAGAAGCGTATTGATACGACTTCGTGTGGACGTGGATATTTTGAAAACGGTTATGTGTGGACGCAAGCGTTTTCCTAAAACGGAGGACAGCAGATATGTGTTTTCAAAAATACCCTGCTACGTGTGGACGGGGCCTTAATCATGATTCCAGTCTTCACAGGTCACAGAAGTCACTCATTTATACCCACACTTAGCATGTTCACATCAAACAGGGGGTGTTTTGGGATGGATTCACACAGCTGGGTCTCCAGAAGTTTAGAAATCAAACGGTGGCGAGGGCATAAATAAGGCTCAGGATTCAGACAGCCAATCACAAGACTGTATACGGGTATAATCCTGTAGGGTGAGCTGTGCTCACGGTCGTCACTGACATCAGCTGTCTCCACATCAGTGTGTATTTATATACAGTATGTATACCAATCCATGTCAGTATATATGCGTTATTCAGTTCTATTTGTTTAGCCCAAAATCACAATTTTTGGTCTCAACGAGCTTCACATTAAAGATTTAAAAAGAACAAGAAAAAAGAAGAATGTATAAACGAGATAGACAGTTAGAAGCTAACTAATAAATGCTAGCTAAACAATTTCAAGACATTTCTACCCTTAGACCGGGCATGGGCAAACTGTGGCCCGTGGGACACATGCGGCCCGTTAAACGGTTTAATACGGCCCGCTGAACTAGAAAAAAAAAAAATTAAACCATGTTAGTTTGATTTTTCTTGATTTTTTTTTTATGTTCATCACTACATGCACCAAAAATACAACAACACTGCTTCCATTAAAATGTGTGTGTCTCCGTGATGCCCACACTATGGAAAGCCATCGGGGCCAATACACACACGTAAACAAGCATGTTAGATGTTAAAACAAGCAAAATGTTACATCAAGCGTTTAGATTTCAGACCTAGCGCCGCTAGATTTTAAATTTAACACTCTTGATGTAACATTTAGCGCTTGTTTAAAATCTAGCTTCATTCTATCGGTCTAATCTAGAGGTTACCAAAACATCCCATCCATCTGATCCTGTTCAAAGGGGCGAACACAGGATTTTCTAAAGGAGGGAGGTTTGGGCATAAAACGAGCACCTGTGGTGCTCGCTGGTATAGAGGGGTCTGGGGGCATCCCCCCTCGCCCCACAAACCTTTTTGAAAAATAAGTATTTTTTCTGCATTTTGGTGCATATTTTAACAAAAGTTGACAATAATTAAAGTAGTAAGAACAATTTCTTTTTGTTGACCTAGAGGGGGGGACGGGGTAAACATGTTCCTTCGACACACTCAATGGTTGTTCCACATTATTCAGCAAATCAATTTTCAATCAATCTGGGAAAGAAAATTGATCTCTGCTGCTGGAAAAGCAGGATATAGGAAAGCATTCCATTTCCCACCGTCAAAGAGATGTGTGTCTGTTTCAGAGCCCACACTGTGCCGTGCAGATAAAGACATGACGAGGAAGGATTCTACCGGACAAATATGCAGCTGCTAAAATGACATTACAAAGCAGCGTAAAATCCTCCTTTGGAACTCAGTGTTGTGGTTTTTTTTTATTTTTTTTTTTTATAAAAGTGTCTCACAAATGAGAATCATGAATAAAAGTAAATGTTTTTTTTAAAAAAAGGATTAAAAGCCGCTGCGTTGGAAAATCCAGCAATCAGAGGATTTTCCACAAATAAAACACAAGTTTTAAGTGTGGAAACAAATTTATACACATACTCAGATGTATGTGAGTCCATCGTGGTAAAGAGAGACCTGAACCGAAAAGCAAAGCTCTCCATTTACAAGTCGATCTACGTTCCTACTCTCACCATGGTAACCAGGATCTACGTTCCTACCCTCACCATGGTAACCAGGATCTACGTTCCTACCCTCACCATGGTAACCAGGATCTACGTTCCTACTCTCACCATGGTAACCAGGATCTACGTTCCTACCCTCACCATGGCAACCAGGATCTACGTTCCTACCCTCACCATGGTAACCAGGATCTATGTTCCTACCCTCACCGTGGTAACCAGGGTCTACATTCCTACCCTCACCGTGGTAACCAGGATCTACATTCCTACCCTCACCGTGGTAACCAGGATCTACATTCCTACCCTCACCGTGGTAACCAGGATCTACGTTCCTACCCTCACCATGGTAACCAGGATCTACGTTCCTACCCTCACCATGGTAACCAGGATCTACGTTCCTACTCTCACCATGGTAACCAGGATCTATGTTCTTACCCTCACCGTGGTAACCAGGGTCTACATTCCTACCCTCACCGTGGTAACCAGGATCTACGTTCCTACCCTCACCATGGTAACCAGGATCTACGTTCCTACCCTCACCATGGTAACCAGGATCTACATTCCTACCCTCACCGTGGTAACCAGGATCTACATTCCTACCCTCACTGTGGCAACCAGGATCTACGTTCCTACCCTCACCGTGGCAACCAGGATCTACGTTCCTACCCTCACCGTGGTAACCAGGATCTACGTTCCTACCCTCACTGTGGTAACCAGGATCTATGTTCCTACTCTCACCATGGTAACCAGGATCTACGTTCCTACCCTCACCATGGTAACCAGGATCTACGTTCCTACCCTCACCTATGGTCACCAGCTGTGGGTGGTGACCGAAAGAATGAGATTGTGGATACAAGCGGCCCAAATGGAGCACGTCAGGGCACTGTGTTATCCCCCCTTCTCTTCACACTCTACACCACCGACTTCCAGTACAACTCAGATACATGCCACATGCAGAAATTTTCGGATGACACTGTAATTATTGCATGTGTAAGAAAAGGGGAAGAAGGAGAGTACAGAGACCTAGTTAAGAGATTTGAGAGCTGGTGTGAACTAAATAAGCTCCAGCTGAACATCTCCAAAACCAAGGAGATGGTGCTGGACTTTCAACGAGCCCCCTCCACCGTACGCCCTATTGCCATCAAGGATGCGGAGGTGGAGGTGGTGAGCTATTATAAGTATCTGGGTCTTCAGCTGGACAACAAGCTGAACTGGGCTAATAACATGGAGTCTGTGTACAAGAAAGGCCAGAGTAGAATGTACTTTTTAAGGAGGCTGGCCTCCTTCAAGGTCTGTCCCACACTGCTCAACATGTTTTATTGTGTCCAGTGTTTTATTTTATTCAGTTGTGCGTTGGGGGGGCAGTGTGAGGAAAAAGGACGCTCAGAAGCTGGACCGTATCGTTCGAAGGACTGGCTCTGTGGTTGGACTTGGTCTGGACTGCGTGGAGAAGGTGGTGGAGCAGAGGACATTGGCCAAGTTAAGATCTGTCCTGTCCAACCAGAGTCACCCGCTGCACACTGTCTTTTCCAGACAGAGGAGCTCTGTGAGCACCAGACTGCGCTCACTGAGATGCTCCACAAACAGACTGAAGAATTCTTTTGTACCTTATGCCATCAGACTTTTTAATGCAGCCACGTCGGGAAGGAGCAGTAGAGAGCTGCAGTGATTTTACTGATTGCTACTTTTTTTTATTGTTTTTACCGATTGACTTTTTACATTTTTGAGAAGCACTTTATCATTTTTAGTCGTTTTACTTGTTTTATTCTTTCTTATCTGTTTGAATCTTTTATTTTGAACTGTTGTAATTGTGTGTCCTGATGTGTGAATGGGAGCAACAGATGCCAAGACAATTTCCCTCGGGATTAATGAAGTGTTTGTCATTGTCATTGTCAAATGAGCTTCCTACGCAGGGTGGCTGGGCTCACTCAGAGATCGGGTGAGGATTTCTGCCATCTGGGAGGAGCCCGGTGTCGAGCCACTCCTCCTCCAGGTCGAGAGGAGCCAGATGAGGTGGTTCTAGCTTGTCCCACTGGGATGTGACCAAGAGGCAGACCCCGGACCCACTCGAGAGACTATGTCTCACAGTTGGCCGGGGAACGACTCGGGATCCTTCCGGGTGAGCTGGAGGATGCAGCTGGGGTGAGAGAAGCCTGGGCTTCTCGTCTGAGGCTGTTTCCCCCGCGATTCGGCCTCGGATGAGCGAAAGACGACAAAACGGAATGGAACATACATGTGTACAGAAATACGGACGCACAAAAAAACCGTATACATCATTTTTTCTAAACATATACATGGATGTGGCGTCTATTAATTTTTTAGACACAAAATAACTTTCTGTAAATCCATCAATGTTTCGGTCACATATTCCCTCCAGCTCTGATGTTTTGTTGTTTAATAAAACTGTAAAACGTTTAAAACCAGTAAAAATGTATAAAATAGTCAGGAGATACAGGTGACCTTTGACCTGGAATACACAGTTTAGCTTATCTGGGTTTTTTCTGTTCCAGTTTTTAAAAAAAGACACCACAGGCTTTTATTTACTCATCTTCTAATTTGCATAAATTCTTCTTCTTATTTCATTTCCTGTTTACAGTAGAATGTTTTAAACCGGCCGTACTTTCAAAACCTGGAATCAAATCTCCAAGATAAATGTCCAAGATATGCAAATGAGACAGAAGTGGGTGTTCGTGTGCAGAGATCCTGAGGTGAGGGCGCCAGTGTGATGCCAGATTTTTTAATCTCCAGCACTTCAGCGGCACAGTTTGGCAACCCCCTTCTTCACAGCGCCTGCTGGTTCCGCCCAAATTACTGCTTATAATCTGTTTGGCAGAACAACAATTCAGAGAGGAGAACCCCCCTTCCCTACATCCCCCCCAAAAAAACAGCGGGAAGCAATTTTATAGAGAAATAAAGATTTTAATTAGCTGTTTGTCACTCTGATAAATTCATAAACATCAACAAGACGCATCGAGGACTTTAAGAGTGACCTCTGTGACGAGGGCAGGACCCTGGAACCAGTTTAATAAAACCACCTCGTCAGTGGTTTGGGAGATTTGGGATTCTGTGAACAGAGGCATCAAACGTTGGAAAACAAGCTGTTTAGATGCAGATTTACATCCAATAATCTGAGACATTAAGTTATCATTTTAAAACTGCAAAACTTTAAAATCACTTAAGGCTCTGATTGGTTCCAATAAATACGTCTCTTACATGCTAGCGTGGTCGTTTTCTCGTGTGTGGAGGTAGTTATTGCACGTAGCGTAGAAAGCACTGTTTGATTAAATATTAACAAATAAAAAGAAAAGACAGATTGTTAAAGATCTGAGGTTAGTTTGAAAAGGAATTTATACTTTAAACGTTCTGTTAATGTTGACGTCTTCATTTACCGGCCACTTAATTAGGTCCACCCGTCCAACTGCTCGTTAACACTGCATTTATAATCAGCCAATCACATGACGGCAATTTAGTGCATTTGGTTCGTCAAGACGAACTCCAGCAGATCAAATCGAGCATCAGTATGGGGAAGAAAGAGGATAAGAGTGACTTTGAACGTGGCATGGTTGCTGGTGCCAGAAGGGCTGGTCTGAGTATTTCAGAAACTGCTGAGCTACTGGGATTTTTACGCACAACCATCTCTAAGGTTTACAGAGAATGGTCCGAAAAAGAAAAAAATATCCAGTGAGCGGCAGTTCTGTTGGTGGAAATGCCATGTTGATGCCAGAGGTCAGAGGAGAATGGCCAGACTGGTTCGAGATGAAAGAAAGGCAACAGTGACTCAAATAACCACCCGTTACAACCAAGGTAGGCAGAAGAGTATCTCTGAGGCAGATGGGCTTTAGCTGCAGAAGACCACCCTGGGGGCCACTCCTTTCAGCTAAAAACAGAAAACTGAGGGTACAATTTGCACAAGCTCATCGAACTTTGCCTGGTCTGATGAGTTTCGACTTCTGCTGCGACATTCGGATGGTAGGGTCAGAATTTGGCGTCGACAACATGAAAGCATGGGTCCATCCTGCCTTGTATCAACGGTTCAGGCTGGTGGTGGTGGTGTCAAGGTGTGGGGAATATTTTCTTGGCACTCTTTGGGCCCCTTGGTACCAACTGAGCATCGTTGCAACGCCACAGCCTACCTGAGTATTGTTGTTGACCATGTTCATCCCTTTATGACCACAATGTACCCAACTTCTGACGGCTCCTTTCAGCAGGACCATGTCAGGGCCATGTCATAAAGCTGGAATCATCTCAGACTGGTTTCTTGAACGTGACGATGAGTTCACTGTACGGCTCCGCAGTCACCAGATCTCAATCCAATACATCATCTTTGGGATGTGGTGGAACGGGGGAGTCGCATCATGGATGTGCAGCCGACAAATCTGCAGCAACTGTGTGATGTCATCATGTCGATATGGACCAAACTCTCTGAGGAACGCTTCCAGGACCTTGTTGAATCAAAGCCACAAAGAATTGAGGCAGTTCTGAAGGCAGACGGGGGTCCAACCCGTTACGAGCATGGTGTACCCAATAAAATCACCGGTGAGTGAAGATTTATGTTAGAAAGTATCATTTTTTATTGTTTTTGAGTTGCTATGCTCTCATTGGTTTAAATTGTTTTCACAAGTTTTTCTCTGAAACAGATTTTTATTCACTAAAAAGTCAGTTTCCTGATTTTTTTCCTCTTGTTTCCTGGTTCTTCCACTCGCTTCCTTCAGAAAAAAAAAAGAAAAGAGGAAGTTGGATTCTTTTTCTGTCTTTTCACAGCTTGTCGTCCTCGGACAGGAAGCAGATCAAATCAAACGTTTTACAGCTGAGTGAGAATCGGACTTTGTTTCAGATTTTTGTTTCTTTATAGTTTCCTCTGAAAGAGTCTCTGATGGACATCAGACCGGAAGCCAGAAGGTGTCCGCCCACTTCGCTGTGCCACTGTGGAGAGCGTCCTCTGGAACAAAAAAAAAGTTTGAGGGTCATTCTGAGAAGAACTTTTCTGAATCCTAAAGCTCTTTCCTCATCTCCTTCGTTCCTAGGACACTGTATCCTAGAACATTGAACACAGTCCTACGTTCCTCCACTCATATTTACGATACTTCACTCATTAAAAATATTCATTCACATTAAAACCTGAAAAGAGGAAGAGCAAGTTTATTTGTAACAAAATTCAAACAAAATGTAATTCAAAGTGCTTCAAAAGAAGGAAAAAAAAATCAATGCATTAAAATCACAAAATATAGAATCAAAAAGTTTAAAAAATAAAATCATTAAAATAGATAAAAAGAGTAATTAATCAAAAGCACAGTTAAACAGAAGTGTTTTCATCCTAGATTTAAACATCGTCACAGTCGAGGCCTGTCTCATGGCCTCAGAAAGCTTCTCCATGTTTAGTCCTGACTCTAGACACCAGCAGGAGGCCGGTCCCAGAGGTCCTCAGAGTTCTAGATGGTTCATGTTTAGTCCTGACTCTAGACACCAGCAGGAGGCCGGTCCCAGAGGTCCTCAGAGTTCTAGATGGTTCATGTTTAGTCCTGACTCTAGACACCAGCAGGAGGCCGGTCCCAGAGGTCCTCAGAGTTCTAGATGGTTCATGTTTAGTCCTGACTATAGACACCAGCAGGAGGCCGGTCCCAGAGGTCCTCAGAGTTCTAGATGGTCCATGTTTAGTCCTGACTCTAGACACCAGCAGGAGACCGGTCCCAGAGGTCCTCAGAGTTCTAGATGGTTCATAAGGTACTAACTTTGGTGCTAGACCATGGAGAGACTTAAACACAATCAGAGCAGCTTTAAAGTCTATTCTCTGAGCCACAGGAAGCCAGTGCAGAGACTTGAGCACAGGACTAATGTGATCATGTTTTTTAGTTCTTGTTTGGATTCGAGCAGCAGCATTTTGAATAAACTGAAGCTGTTTTAAGACCTTTTTGTTCAGACCATTAACAATAATCTAACCTACTGGAAACAAATGCACGGATGAGAACCTCGAAGTCTGCAGTATAAAGCCTCCATCTTCCTTTAAATTTCTGTGCCATCCTAATGAGATCCTTCATGTGCACTTTGAGGAGTTAATGGATTTATCAGGACTGATCCTGGGATGTTTACTGATCCCTGGGACGCTCTACTTACCGGGTGTCTGTTCTACACATGTGTGTCAGGCGGGTTTTGATGGATCCTGTTTTCTCCAGCAGGTAGAGACAGAAGTGCACCCGCACCCTGATGCCTTGCCCCTGCAGCTCGGGGTGTTCCGTGGAAACCGATGAGATATACAGGGAACCAGTGGAGAGTTCCTTCTGCCAGGTCCTGAACAGGAAGATGAAATGTTTCAATGTGTTAACACGTGGTATTTTTTTTTTGGTTCTAAATGAAGCTTTGTGATCTGTGTGCTGATTGGCTGCATAAAGTAAACCAGAAAAGAAACCACGTTTCCCACTGACCTGGAATCTTTTCTCAAGTCAAGGATAAATGGTACTATTTAAAATTTTTGTGCCTGAAAAACATTTTTTTATCTTTTTCTCTGAACCTTTTTAAGGTCCCAAAACCTCTAACATGTGCTGTTCCTCTGATCCTGTCCATCCTGGTCACTCCCAGAGAGATCCTCAGCATCTTCATCTCTGCTACAAACATCTCTGCTTCCTGTCTTTTCATCAGTGACACTGTCTCTAGACCAATCAGCATGGCGGGTCTCACCACACTGTCTCTAGACCAATCAGCATGGCGGGTCTCACCACGGTTTTGTACACTTTTCTTTTCATTTTAGCTGAAACTCTTCTATCACACATCACACCTGATACTTTCCTCCACCCGTTCCAGCCTGCTTGAACACACTTCTTCACCTCTTTTCCACACTCTCCATTGCTCTGGACTGTTGATCCTAGATACTTAAAATCTTCCACCTTCTTTATCTCTTCTCCCTGTAACCTCACTTTTCCATTTGGATCCCTCTCATTCACACACATGTACTCTGTTTTACTCTGACTAATCTTCAAACCTCCACCTCTCCAGCTTTTCCTCCACCTCTTCCCTCCTCTCACTACAGATCACAATGTCATCTGCAAACATCATTGTCCATGGAGATTCCTGTCTGACCTCGTCTGTCAGCCTGTCCATCACCATAGCAAACAGCAAAGGACTCAGAGCAGATCCTTGATGCCGTCCCACCCCCACACTGAACTCCTCTGTCTCACCTACAGCACACCTCACCACTGTCTTACAGCCCTCATACATGTCCTGAACCACTCTAACATACTTCTCTGTCACACCAGACTTCCTCATAGTTCTTCTTTAGGTACCCTGTCACACGCTTTCTCTAGATCTTATGAATGTTTAAAATGTGAAATAACAACAGCAAAAGGTGTGAAAATATTGCTGCTTTTCAGAGAAAAGACTACAAAGTGTGTTGTGAAGAGTTTCACAGCTTGAGGGCTTCCCATTCTGCGGGCGGATTTCGAATAGTAGAAAAAAATAAAGTTGGCATCCTGCCTGAGGTTGGCCTTACCTGAGCAGCACGTGCTCTTGGGCAGGTTGGGATCCTAAGGGGTAGCCTTGACCCTGTAACTGAAACTGGTAGACCTCAGTGTTTTTGGACAGGGTCTGGATCACAGCTGCCTGGTGGAGGTTTTTCTCCCACATGTGCTGCTCTGTAAGCAGCCGCTGGAGCAGCTCCTCCTGGGGAGCGTCTACTTCTATGGAGCCGCGCCACGCCAACAGCGGGTAACCATCGCTCACCTGGTGAGATAAATTCTCTTAGTTATGGAAAACCCTGGTGAAAAGGGAAGTATGACGTAGGAGGGTGACGAGAGGGAAAGGAATTGTTTTGCAAACAGAAGTGAATCGCATGACAAACAAGAACAAATCATTTCCCAGCGGAGACTAAATCGTTTATGTATCAACGTTCACTTTAACAAGAAAATGGCCCGTTGGCGTTGAGAGGACGCAAAAGTAACGTTAAAAGTAAAAAGAAAGACTCCAAAAACATGAATGTTACATGATTGGCTGCTATAAAATTGTGCGTGTGCCCCCCGCAACAGACTGGTGACCTGTTCGGGGTGTATCCTGCCTCTCGTTGCCAGAGCCGGGATAGGCTCGCTGGGATGAACGATTCAGAAGATCAAACGAAACATTAAAACATTCCAAATGAAACAATTGCAAATCAAAAATGAGCAAGTCACTGGTGAACAGGAGTGAACCGAGTCGTAAATTAACGAGATGGAATGATGTCGTGAAGAAAAGTGAAACCTATCAAAAAAAATGAGGAAAACAAGAGTTGAAATTCATCCCAAACAAGATGGCGTTCCGAACATGAGTTAACAACGTTGTAAACCAGTGAGAATCACGTTGGGAATGACCGGGAGTTTTATCGCAAACACAAGAAATAGAACCGGATTGTTTCACGAAAAACAACAACTCGTGTCCCAAACAGGTCTGCACTCTGAACTCGTTAATCATCAGAATGAATCACGCTGCAGACATTCTAGTGAAAGTCAATTGCAATCTAAAGTCGTTTGTTGTATCGAGTCAATTAGTAGTGACTAGTGAACTAGAGGGGAGTGTCTTGTGAACACTAGTGAACTGTATGACCAATAAGATTTCGTTGTATCGTAAACAAGAGGAAATTAAAAAGCAAATTAGAGAGAACGATATCACCAACAAGAATGAATCACACTGCAAACACAAGTGAATCGTGTTGTTCTTCTCGTTTCTAAATGTTTACCTTTTTGAAGGCCAGCTCTACGTTCTCTGGTCCCGGATGAGCCTCCCAGCCCGGACTCTCTCTAGCTTCTTTCAGGAGTTCTTGGGTGCTCAGATAGAGCTCATCTTCTCCACTCTGAATGTGGGGAGCTGGTGCTTCGCTGGACTCAGTGCCCATCAGACCAGGCCAGAAGTCTGGAAGCTGTAGAGAAGGTTCGTTAACACGTGTTCTTTACGTTTGCTGCTCTGATGGTTTGGTCAGACCTGGAAGAGTTTCTGGGCCTCAGTGATCATGTTTGCCAAACCCTGGGTGGCAGCCAGGTTCTCACTCAGATCCCGTTGGTCTGGACGCCCAAGGCTGTACTTCCGGTGACCAAACCTGCAACAAAAACAAGTTCCTAAAAGTTCTTTTTATAGAAGAAAATGTAGAATGTAGTTTAATTGATTGACCAGCAGGTGGTGGTAAAGGTGCGCCGGTATTTAAAAAAAAACATTAAAATTATCGAATTAAACGGAAAATATTGATGGCAAAAATTCTTCCAGATAAACCCGTCTTTTAAAATCGTAACAGGAGTTTAAGATAGTTTCCTAACATACAGCCTGGCCGATTTATAGATTGGACAATTTTACGAAATATTGTTAAATCGACAAAAATGTTGCCGATTGGCCAAATAAATTTCTGTCCGCCAAACATTCAGAATAACAAAACTTCTGTGAACACACAACCTTGGGGCATCACTTTTCAGTGCTACAACTCTGCTCACCGATGGAGGAAGAAAGCAGAAACAGACTTGTTCATTGTTTTTTATGAGTTATATGAATAAATAAATACGTTTTGTTATGTTTTGTTATTTGAATGTTAGAATACTTCAAATCAAATCTCTATAAATGTGTGTTTAAAAGAACGACACGGTCAGAAGGACGTAGCACGTTAGCCAATACGAACACTTTGCTTGTCCTTTGTTTAAACAATTCAAGTAAATAAAGTTTGATATGAGTAAGAAGTGCAGTGTGCAAAACGAACTGAAGTCCGATCCCTACGATTCGGTTACACTCACACTTATAAATGAATAAATATCGACTGATTATCTATTGACCAGATCCAGAAGTGTTTCATTATTCACACCAAAAGCAGATGGTGGAAGCTCTTTTCATGATGGCGGGTCGTCATGTTCCAAAACAAAACCAGATTAGAATGAAAAGAAATCAGAGCTGCTTCAAAGTGAAAGTTTGAACATATTTTAAAAATGAAAGAAACCACACCAAAAACCCCCGAAGAGGACGATCAAAGAAAAAAAAGCTTTGAGTTTGATCGGATTTGTTAAACAAACTTTTACAAGTTAGAAAAACAAATAAAGAAAAAAGCTTTTTTTTTTTCAGGAGGTGAATTAGAGGCCAGATGGAAATCTATGGAAATTATGTAAGAACCAGTAGGTGTGTCCAACATGGACCCCATCCAAGAGTGATGTGATGGATGTGACCGAATGGATCGGAAATGGAAATCCAACAAAGGAAGGAAAAACAAAAAAGCATCTCCATCACAGTAAAGTAACCACTTGAAGAATTCAGGAAAAAATCAACTTGAGAAAAATCTTTATGTAAACAGTTTTTGGCCTGAAATCAGTTCAACGAGCCGCTCAGAAGAAGATAAACGATCAAAGAAATCTATCTTTCATTTTCAGCCCAAACTAAACAAGCTACTCAGAGATGGAACGATCTTCAGAAGAAACACCCGCTTATGTAACCGCTTATGTAACCCGTACGATGACGCTCAGCTTCCATTGAGATGATGGAAACAAAAAAACCCAAAAAGATTCAATCTTAAAACATCAAAGACCTTGAACAAAACGACTCGGTCATGGTGTTAACACACGCTCGCTCACAACGATCGTCATTGTAACCTCAGAAATGTCTGGACTTAGTTTGGTTTGATTTTGGATGCATTACTTTGGCTTCGTAGTCATCTCTGTTGTTTTTGACACGGTCCTGGTTTGTTCTTGGATTTGTCTCGTTTGTGACCTCGACTTGGCTGGCCTTGGATTGTTCCTGGTCTTTATCTTCACCTCACTGCTCACTTTGACTTGCTCCTGAACTCAGACTTCATTCTTGAAGTTGACTGATTTGTCATTTCTGGTCTCGGTGCTGCTCAAAGTGTTGTAAAAATGGTGGAGTATTCAGAAACAACTGCTAAAAACTGGCATAACAAACCTTATTGGTGGCCTTGACTCTTATTGATACAGGTTTTCAGTTCGTTAACGATCTTGATTTTTTTCGGAGACTCAAATCGTTCCTTGTTTAGATTCTAGACTAAGTTTTGTATTTTGCAGAGTAAACAAGTTAACTCCTTCATATCCATTTCGTTTGTGGGCCTCGTTCCATTTCTAGCCTCCACTCATTCATAAACTCAGCTGTTTATTGACTTGTTTTCTTTGTGGGTTTATATGTTCTCCTTTCGTTTCTGGTCTTTGCCATGAGGAGGTTTTGAAGGGGCTAAAATGGGGACACCATTTGAAAATAACTACCATCTCGTACTACTGTCGTACTGTACTAAAGCCTCTTTTTTTTTTTTTTAGCCTCAGCTCGTTTTTAGCACTAATTTGACGTCTAAGCTTTTTTTTTTTTTTAAACTTGATTTTTTTGCAGACTCAGAACTTTTTCTGTTTGTGACCAGTTTGTGACTTTGTCTTGTTTGAGGCAAAGTCGAAAACACTTCTTCAGTTTATTGACTCGACTAGTTTATGGTTTCAATTTGTTTGGAATATTGACTGCTTTTTTAATTTGGTTTGTTGACTTAACTAATTAATATCTTCAGCTCTAAAATGGACTTTCTGAAGGGCCTCAGTCCCGGTTTTGTCGCTGGGGCCATCGGACCAATTGGCTTTTTTTTACCCTCCATCTCTCTGAACTGAAGATTAGAGTTAGTCTAAAAACAAGATCAAAATTCCTCAAATGAAAATAAACAATTCATAAACTTGTTTAATTTATGTAGATAAAAACATTAAGAGGAAAAGAGAGCAGGACATTGAGAGTGTGCTTTCTGCATGGATTACTGTTGCTGTGCCTGATTTGTTTTATGAAGCACCTTTTTTAATTGATTTAAGACGTACAGTGACTCTGAAAAATATTCACAGTATCTCACTTTTATGAGTTATAAATCGTCGTCCCAGTCTGAGGTCTAGAACACTCTGAAGCAGGTTTTCAATGGAATTGTCTCTTTACATTGCTGCATTCATCTTTCCTTCTGTCTTGACAAGTCTTCCAGTACCTGAAAAACATCCCCACAGCATGATGCTGCCACCACCGTGCTTCACTGAATGGATGGTATTGTCTGGAGATGAGCAGTGCCTGTTCTTCTCCAGATGAAACACCTGTAATTCACTCCTAACAGTTCAATGTTAGTCTCATCAGACCAAAGAGTTCTATTTCTTATGATCTGAGAGTTGTTAGGGTGTCTTTTGGAAAATTCCAGGCAGGCTGCCAGGTGCCATTTACTGAGGAATGGCTTCCACCATACAGACCTGAGTGGTGGATCCCTGCAGAGATGGTTGTCGTTTGGAGGGTTCTCCTCTCCCCACATAAGAATGCTGGAGCTCAGATAGAGTGACCTTCGTGTTATTGGTCTGACGCAGGTCCTTCTCCCCCAATCACTCAATGTAGATGGCTGGCCAGTTCAAGGAAGAGTGCTGGTGGTGCCAAACTTCTTCCACTTACAGTTGATGGGGGTCCCTCGTGCTCAGTGAAACTTTCAGAGCAGCAAAAATGTTTCTGTATCCATCTGCAGCCTTGGGCCTCGACACTACCCTGTCTAAGAGGTCTACGGACTATTCATTTGTCTTCATTCTTGATTTCAGCTTCGACATGTACGTCACTATTAGAACCTCATACTGACAGGTGGGCGGCTTTTCAAACCAAACTGAATTTACCAGAAATGAACTCCAATAGAGCAGCTGAATCATACAAAGGTGTGGTAAAAGTGAAGCGCTGTGAATACTTTCCGGAGGCACTGTTTATGGGTTTGTTACCCTAAAACCCACGGGTGAAGATTTCTACCAGGAAGCGTGCTGACGGAAAAGTACATTTGGTCTAATGTTCTTCTGAAAGAAACAATGTAATCACTCTTTACTTTTTGTGTGAAGAAAAACAATAGTCCAGAAACACATAAATGGTCAAATTTGACCAAGTTTTTTTTTGTACTAATCTTTGCTGTTCAGTGTTTCCTTTCAGTCCAATTTATTTGTAACACATGGCATCGGCTCACCTGGCATTGGCGTCTCTCTTTACGGTGTTGAGATGGAAGAGAGATGGCGCCAGACAGACAGCGATGTTTGTCGGGGTCATCTGGTTTTCATCCACGAAGGCCACTACGTCTCGAAGGAAGAAGAGCAGAATTCGAAGAGCCTCCCTGTTCTCAGACGGAAGAAGCATCATGGCTGCCTGAGCCGCAAGCAGCTGCTGATCCTTCGGAAAATCTGTAACCAGAAGCCGATATGATGCCTTGGAACGTGGAGGAGGCACTAACGCTGTCTGGATCAGAACATCTGTGAGTCTTACACTGATAAATATGGAGGAAGGTTTCACACAGCTTGCTGGTGAAGACGGGTTCCGGCAGATCTCTAAAATATTGCTTAACCAAGTCGGCCACATCAAACGCTGAGTGACCGTCGTATGAAATTTGGTCAGGATTGGACTCTACAAGCTCACGGAGGACCTGGATCCGAGACTTGACCCCAGACTTTCGGAAGAGACCCACCTGAGGATGGATGAAACAAGATTAGAGTTCAGTAATTTGATTTTTTGCTCCAGTTCCTGATCAATAGAAATACCTGATCCAAACATTTGGTTCTCAGGTAAACCAGTGCTCTGAGGATGCTGGGAGGAAGCGGTTCTCTGGTCTGCTGGACACTGAAGAGCAGGGGAACCCCGAACACTCTGTGACCTTTCATCTCTATCGTGTTAGCCATCCTCAGAAGTTTAGGAACAGTCCTGCAAACAATGGATCGGGCAGCTGTAAGCAGGAGGAACCTGGTTCTACCAGTAGTGGTTCTTAGACGTCTCTCATATTCATGTTCTAGAGTTTCTAAAAGTCTATTGACGTGTTTCAAAGAATTAATTAGTAGCGCTGCACAATATTTTACTGTCAAATTAAAATCATGATGTCAACACCTGTGACGAAATCATTTTTTTTTAGCAACTAGTTCATATTTAGAAGGAACTTTTTGTTTGTAGCTTTATTTAATATTAAATATAGTTTCACAACATCAAATAGAAAAATAAAAAAGTTAATGTTTGGTGTCATACAACCCGATCGAACAGCCGACTAAACCCAAAAAGTAGTTGGGTTTAGTCGGCTAAACGTTTTAATGCGGCCTAAAAAAAAAATCGAATAAAACATGTTAATGTTTTATTTCTCCTGCTATTTGGATGTTTCCACACTAGATGGCACACTCTACATATATATTGGCTTTGTTGAGAAAACAACAACAACACTGCTCCCATTAAAATGTGTGTTTTCGTGATGCGCACGTTGTCAAAATAGATTGTCAGATGATTTCAAACCTACATTTTAAACCTAGCGCGCTCGATGCACGGTTTTTTTAAGCAATAGGGCGCTTAATTTTAACATTAACACGCTAGATCACGTGCCTGTAGCGGCCCAGATAGCTTTCCATATCTAGTGCGCTTGTTTACCAAAGCATGCCATCCATCTGCTCCTGTTCCAGTCCCCTGGTCAAATCTTAGAACTCAATGTGGCCCCCAAATCAAAACGTTTGCCCACTCCTGGTCTACTGGCAGTTCCTCGAGTATCTGACAGTGTAGCTCGTTCAGACTAATTTAGCCCATGCTAATGATCCACACGAGTTAAAAGATATTTATGCCTCAACTTTACCTCGTTCCCATCTCCGTTCTGCTGGTTTTTTTCTCTTAAGTTGAGAACATAAATAAAAAGTGTCTCATGGACGGCCGGCTCTGTGTGGGAAAGTGTTTTTCTTTTTTAATGCTTCACCTGAGTTATGAATAATAACTCGGGAGCTCTCCACACCGCTCTGCCTCTGGGTCTCTTCCGCGACCTGAACTGAACCCTTCCCAGCATTCTTCCATGCGTGAACCCCCGTCTTCAACCCTTTGTGCCTCACCAGCTCCAGCCCTGCTTGCTGGATGGAGAGAACTTGTCCATCAGAGCGGTGAGTTTAAGCAGCGAGAGCTTCTGCAGGAGGAGGATTTGGGAGGTTGACTGGCTCTCTACTGCTGGACCGGAGAACAGGCAGGGCGCACCCTGCTCGTTGGACCAGGGCAGCATCCGGTTCACTCTGGTGGGCACACAAACACAAGCCAAAATGGTCAGGCATCCAAAAGCAGGATGGAGAGCTTTGGTTTAAGCTCAGAAAACAATGCAGCAGAAAATTAAAGTGAGTATTTTAGAAAAAAGTCTGAATCGATTAACACTGTAAAAAAAAAAAAAAAAAAAAAAAAAAAAAGGAAACCAACTTAATAAAACAATCAAAGATTTAAAATAAAAGACATGTTAAGAAAACAAAGCATGATGAAAACAAGCAGTTACCAAATCAGTGCATCAGTGGTTTTGGGAATCGTTAACGAGTTCTTCATTCTGTTTAAATGGTCGTACGGCAGAGAGTAAAACGATGGGGGAAGTTTTCCAAAATATTCTTGTCTTTGGTCGAACATCAGATTTTAAAAATGTGTTTGAAAGTCATCACATTATATTCTAATCATTTTTCAACATTCTTTGATCGTACTAATCTATGCAAATGACCACGGTTTGTTTAACCTGACAAAAGAAAAATTCAAGACTGCCTCAACAAAACATCTGTAAAACATCAGGAAAACTTGATCTCCATTCAAATCTGAGCTCACATTGAAATTGCATTCTATTTTGGGCTTTTTGCACACTCCATGAACTTGGGGTTAACAGTAGGACCCCCATGTTCTAAACCTACCTGCAAGCGCCCTGACCGTCAATGTGACTGCTTATGTAATTATTCATGTTTTGCATGAATAAACTTTTAAACCACTCAATTTTTAAAGTAATAATAATGATAAAATGTTAAATATTTTTAAAAACTAGAATAAAAAAAACAAACACCAAAGTAAAATGATCTAATTCGTCAAAAGCCTACTTTTTTTCGCAATTTGTGATGCTGCTTTAAAAATGTCCTCGTTATAAATTGGCTCCAATATTTTAACCTGAACTTTGAAGACTTATCTAGAAAACATGGCCGACTTTATTCAGACTCTCTTCATGGTGTCTCTTCAATATTATCTCACTCAACCTTTCAAATGGCATCAGAGTCCTCCTTGTCTCTTTCCACAAATATAAACACACACACACTAATGTGTGGCCATAGCAATGTGTTTGTTGCCATAGCAACAACTTCCACTGTGCACTTCCTCCCAGCTGCTGCGGGGCGCAGCAGGTTAGAGGAGATAAAATGCTTATAAATTTTGAAATGTTCATTTTTAGAACACAAAAACTACATAATAAAATAGAAACATGTTTATATTAAAAGTTGTAAAAGGTCATCCTCCTAGGTTGTGTTTTATTTATTCTAGCTAGCATATTAAAATAACGTGGAGTCATACTGACGGCTGCGGCAGTCCTAGTGTAAAACGTGAGTTTATTTACGATATGAGCACCCGAATCCTTTTTCTTCAGCTTTTCATTGGTCAATATCTCAATGGTCACATGTCTTTAATGTATGAGGAGTTTTCCTAAAATTAACAAACATTTATTTTGTTTTTGTGACGGTATGCATTGAACAGATGAGTCACCACAAAAAAATGTGAGGAGTCACCCCCTTAGTGTTAACGACAGAAGGACCAAGTCGTCTGCAAATTTAAGTATTTGATGATTCAGTAAAGGTTTGTTTAAAGCTCAAATAACAGGAGCGATAAAATGCAGCCTGTCGATGTCTGACCTTCTGTTGGTCTCCTCCACCTCCAGGTCGACGTGGCTGGGGGATGAAGGGCGGGGCGACGCAGCCGTGGAGTCGTTGTCTGGAGAGTCCTGAGAGGAAGAGGAGCCTCTCTGGCAGTCGTCCTCAGATAAGTTCTCAGACCAGGAGGTGAGGAGCTGCTGGAGGTCGCTGATTCGCTCCAAGACGGAGTCCAGAGCCGAGAGGACGTCCTCACCTGCTAACAGACCGTCCACCTGGAGCAGGAAGGGGCGGGAACACAGGTCAAATGGCGGAGTCCATTCAAATATCCAACATCCATACAACTAACATCCTACCAATCGACCATCATGTTTACGACAAACAGATGAGCAGGAATGTCCAAACTGGTACGAATTAAACCAGTTAAAAAGTGGTTACGCTTCCATCTAAAAGCTAAAAACATTTAAGATTTGCATAAAATAAAAAAGCAAACATTCTATGTCTTTTTAAATGGGTTTATAATCGAATTAGCAAACAAACTTGTGAGAGAAACGAGGTTAAATAAAAGTTTGTTTTCAAATAAAATTCTGCTTTTCTCAGCATGCAGATACCGGCTTGATGCCGCTCACCTCACACGGAGCTCTATAAAAACAGAAGTAACTCAATCAGGGGGAAACATTCTGCTTAGCTCAGCTCCACGAGGAGTTTAGACTTTCTACAGAAAGACCGGGTATTTGCTACCAGCTTTTTTCACAGAGGAAACTCTGCAGGCATCTACGACAACGTTCATTAATCTCCTCAGGATGTCATTTGGTCTGGAGAGGAAAGAAGTCTTTTGGATGAAAAAAAAAACGAAAGAAGGACAAGTTGTAATGAAGTTTAGAGACGTGAGTAAATTTTTATTTTTGGACTTTAGAGAGATTATAGATAGAAAAACACTTCTACCTCCGTGGCCAACCTGATATTCTATAGTAGGTATGAGCAAACGACAGCCCGCGGGCCACATGTGGCCCTTTAAACGTTTTAATCCCCTGCAATTCGGATGTTTCCTCCTTAGGTGGTACACTCTAGACATATTGGCTTTGTTGAGAAAACGACAACACTGCTCCCATTAAAATGTGTGTGTCTTCGTGATGTGCGCGCTGTCAAAATAAACAGTGTACAGATATGGAAAGCCATTGGGGCCGATACACACACGTAAACAAGTGTGTTAGATGTTAAAACAAACAAAATGTTACATCAAGCGCTTAGATTTCAAACCTAGCGCCGCTACATGCACGTTTTTAAGCGCTATCGCACTTGGTGTTCTACCTAGTGCGCTAGATTTGAAATTTAATGCGCTTAATGTAACATTTAGCGCGCTATTCTATCGGTCTAATCTAGAGGTTACCAAACCATGCCATTCATCTGCTCCTGTTCCGGCCCCTTTGTCAAATGTTAGAACTCAATGTGGCCCGTGAATAAAAAAGTGTGTCCACCCCTGGTCTGTAGTGTTACTTATGTTATATTGGCATGTATCCACACACAAACAAACATTCTTCTCTATTCTTTTCCTTTTGCCAAGAAACGTAGTTTGAAGCTAAAAATCAGTGGGTTGTTGGGATTGATGGATTTGATAGGTTGATGGATGATGTGTGAATGTGGGTACTTTTATCTCCTCCCATTTAGTCGGACCATCACTACAGTAGACTATCGTAGTAAACGTCCCACCCACAGAAACAGTCACCATCGCAATTCTGCATATTCTCCTCACAAAACCACCAAAATGGGCACGTCTGTTTCTCGCACTATCCTGGTTATCGTAGATTAAAGCACTTCTTGATTGTCATAGACACCATTGGACTCACGTCTTGTTCCTCATTGGGCACGTTGTCATAGACGCTCAGCCTGTGATCCAAATCAACGAGTCTGTTCAAACCACAGGACAGTGATCCCGGACCTCCACCGGCTGCAGACGATGTACCATGTTGGCAGCTCTGTCGTCCACGGTAACCATGGAAACTCCCAGTCCTCCAGTTGACTGAGGTATCATCAATGATGGTGGACAGCATGGGGTGTTTGTGTGCGAGGGACATGGGGAACGTCCCTGGTTTATGTCCCTGTGGAACCTGAAGAATCAGACTCTGGTTGACTTGATTCTTGTAATCCTAAAAGGAAGATGAAAATGTCGTTTTGGATCCAGATGGAAGAAAGATGACTGATTTATTTATTTTTTTGGCTGACCTCTGTCTCAGTTTGGTTGAAGTTCCCTGCATCGCTGTTGGATTGTTTGCAGTTACTTCTAACCCGGGTAATGGGGCTCGGCGTGCTGATGGCACTGCTGGTCTCTGATTGGCTGTTGCTGCTGCTAGATGATGGTGCCGAGGACGAGCGACTGCTTGGTCGAACCTGCAGACTGAACACATTTTTGACATTTTAGGAATTCTTAAAATGGAGAAAAAGCATTGTGTTCTGCATGTTGAGAGATGTGGTTTTTTGTCATGACGTGTGAAGCCCTTTGGGGTCACTTTGTTTGGAGACAGTGTTATAAAAATAGATTCTAATTCACCAATAGGTAGAGAAAATCTTCCATAATAATAATACTTGTACTTCATTAATCCCTCATGGTGAAATTTCCGTACTGCACAAAAGCAATATTTGGCTTACCCGACTGGACCGTGGATCCGGTCTACATCTGAAACCAGAATCGGCCGACTGATGACTCGCCGTTTCTGACTCCGATTATGATGTCTACTGGGATCTGATGGGAGGAGTCTTGGTGCCCTCTTCAACCGAAGTCTCTCCATCTTCCTCAGCAAAGCGCCGCACTTCTTTCTTGGTGGTTTTTCCAGGACGCAGCTCTGATCCAGACTCATTGTGGAGGATCCCTCTCCAGGTGAAGGGGGTTCACTAAGCGACGTGTCTAAGGACCTGGTTTTGTTTGAGGAGAAGCTACGTGATGAGCTCCTGCTGTTCTCCTGACTGTCCATCGTTCCGGTGGTAGTGCGGGGGTGGCCTTCGCTCTCGGTGCTGCTGGAGCTATGGATGGAGCAGACGTCATGGTGGTCGCTAACATCACAAGACGAGGTGTCCTGGAAACCGGACGGGGGGTTGAGCTGCCTCCACTGGGCGCTCTGCCTGTCAAAGGTCCAGTTGGGGCTGATGGCACAAAAGTCTTCTTCACAGTCATCTTCCTAAAAAATAAATCCAAGTATTTAATAACTGAGCAAGTATTTTTTATCAGCTCATTCGCTTTGCTTAAACCACACAAATTTGGAATTTGTAAAAACCTCTGACTCGCTTCACGTAACCTCAGCTTTACAGATCACACCTTAACAAATTGTTTTCCATCCTGGTCCAATCACACCTCAAGAAATATGGATCACACAAATGACGTAATGCATGTGCAATGGTCTTCAAATGAGGCAGTGCCGACTGTTATTACTCATGCAGAAAGGTGAGAGTCATTTCACTGGAGCGGAGAGGGGCATTCTGATCTTTCAAACATAAAGCACTGCTCTCTGCAATCCACAAGTGTGGTAGCGTCCCCCACGAGTGAAAGACAGAGGAGTGTGTGAAAGCCACAACGGCAACTCTGTAAGACAGTAACCCTGCTCGAAGAATCCATGTCAGCCACTCAAGACGTTCCAAGCTCGATATTTGAATCAAAGTATTAGTAATTATTTTTATGTGTAGGATGTAAAATAATGCATGAAAGAAGGTGCACCAAAACACACAATTTCAAAATGAGTTCAAACATGATGATGATCAATATGTAAATATCCTAATTGACAGTCTTTTCCGTGATCGGTTCCATTTTTATTATAACAGGGATTTATGTGTGTTTTCTAATTGGATCTTCGCTGCTTCAACTGCTTTATTTTGTTTTCCCCAGTTCACTTCAGGACACGTACAGAGGAGAGTGAGAGAGTACATCAGAAGAAGGATGCTGGGTTTGGAACCACCAGGAAAGAGGACTAGAGGAAGACCAAAGAGGAGGTTCATGGATACAGTGAAGGAAGACATGAAGATAGTTGGTGTGACTGAAGAGGATGCAGAAGATAGGGTTAGATGGAAGAAACTGACTTGCTGTGACGCCCCCTGAAGGGGAATGCTGAAAGAAGAAGAAGGAGTTCACTTCGGCTTCTGTCCAAAAGTGTCCCCCTCCCCCAAGTCTTATCATTTGCATTCAGTACCTTCTGACTTTGCTTAAGTGTTTTGAAAAACTCCACTAACTTTATGGTCAGTTTGTGTGAAAGCTGGCGTGTGCACAGACTTTAGAATAAGCAGGCTTTATGATTGAGACCCCTCGATATCACACTGCTCACAATAAGAAGATGAGGATTCAGGTGATCTCTGAAAAACTCACCCTGAGTTTTAACCTGCGGAGCTCCAGCCTCATCTCTATGCATTTGTTTAACGTGATTACCCTCCTGGAAAATAGAGAAAGGAAAAGACACTTAAAGTTAACGTTTAGATTTCTTACTTTTATCTCATTTCATGTGTTTTTCTGACTTTAGAAGCATCGAAGTGTAAAGGAAACAAAAAAAAGGTATTTCTATCATCTGGATTATTTTAAAGCAGATGAAAAGAGAACCAATTATACATTTAACACTAACTAAGAAAATGTGAGAAGAGTGTGTGTATAACCAGTAGTCATCACCAAAGGATCCTACGTTCCTACCCTCACCATGGTTACCAGGATCTACGTTCCTACCCTCACCATGGTTACCAGGATCTACGTTCCTACCCTCACCATGGTAACCAGGATCTATGTTCCTACCCTCACCATGGTAACCAGGATCTACGTTCCTACCCTCACCATGGTAACCAGGATCTACGTTCCTACCCTCACCATGGTAACCAGGATCTACGTTCCTACCCTCACCATGGTTACCAGGATCTACGTTCCTACCCTCACCATGGTAACCAGGATCTACGTTCCTACCCTCACCATGGTTACCAGGATCTACGTTCCTACCCTCACCATGGTAACCAGGATCTACGTTCCTACCCTCACCATGGTAACCAGGATCTACGTTACTACCCTCACCATGGTAACCAGGATCTACGTTACTACCCTCACCATGGTAACCAGTATCTACGTTCCTACCCTCACCATGGTAACCAGGATCTACATTCCTACCCTCACCGTGGTAACCAGGATCTACATTCCTACCCTCACCGTGGTAACCAGGATCTACGTTCCTACCCTCACCATGGTAACCAGGATCTACGTTCCTACCCTCACCATGGTTACCAGGATCTACGTTCCTACCCTCACCATGGTAACCAGGATCTACGTTCCTACCCTCACCATGGTAACCAGGATCTACGTTCCTACCCTCACCATGGTAACCAGGATCTACGTTACTACCCTCACCATGGTAACCAGTATCTACATTCCTACCCTCACCGTGGTAACCAGGATCTACATTCCTACCCTCACCGTGGTAACCAGGATCTACGTTCCTACCCTCACCATGGTAACCAGGATCTACGTTCCTACCCTCACCATGGTAACCAGGATCTACGTTCCTACCCTCACCATGGTAACCAGGATCTACGTTCCTACCCTCACCATGGTAACCAGGATCTACGTTCCTATTCTCACCATGGTCACCAGCTGTGGGTGATGATCGAATGAATGAGATCGCAGATACAAGTGACAGAACTGAGCTTCCTCTGCAGGGTGGCTGGGCTCTCACTCAGACATCGTTTGAGGAGCTCTGCCGTCCGGGAGGAGCTCAGTGTCGAGCCGCTCCTCCTCCAAGTCGAGAGAAGCCAGATGGAGTGGTTCGGGCATCTGGTCAGGATGCCCCCCGAGCGCATCGCTAGTGAGGTGTTTCGGGCATGTCTCACCGCGAGGAGACCAAGAGGCAGACCCCGGACCGGCTGGAGAGACTATGTCTCACAGCTGGCCGGGGAACGACTTGGGATCCTTCCAGGTGAGCAGGAGGATGCAGTCAGGATGAGAGAAGCCTAGGTTTCCCGTCTGAGGCTGTTAACCCCGCGACCCGACCACAGATAAGCGGAAGACGACGGAACCACCAAAGGTTTTATTTGAAAATCTAGTGTTACATATTTTCGGCGGTTATTAGATATTTTTAACTAATTGTTATTGATTCATTCATCGTTACCTGCAGAGTGAATCGATTGCATCCTTATCCAGAAAGTGATGATCACGCTTTACCCATTCAATATCAATGGGAAACCTGCCGTCTGATAAAAATAAAGTTTATGTTAAAACATTCTTGATAGTTTAGAAAAGGAGGACAGTTTGATATTTACCTTTGAATAGTTGCACATACTGAGGGAAACCAGCAGCTCTCAGCCAATCACAGGCTTCCCTGGCTTCAATTTCTGGAAAAAAAGAGAAAAAAAAAACCAGAAATGATTATTCTATGTCTGATGTATTAAATCCAAGGTTTATTTAAACAACAATTCAAAGAATAGATATTAAGTGAATTTAAGCTGAAGAATGCTGTTGTCCATCAGAAAAAGTTCCAAAGCATAAATAATCCTATTTAATTTAAATTCTTCTTCTTCGTCCATCATTCCCCTTCAGGGGGCGCCACATCAAGTCAGTTTCTTCCATCTAACCCTATCTCCTGCATCTTCTTTGGTCACACCAACTATCTTCATGTCTTCCTTCACTGTATCCATGAACCTCCTCTTTGGTCTTCCTCTAGTCCTCTTTCCTGGTGGTTCCAAATCCAGCATCCTTCTTCTGATGTACTCTCTCTCTCTCTACTCTGCACATGTCCAAACCATCTCAGTCTGGCCTCTCTGACTTTAAAACCTATAACATGTGCTGTTCCTCTGTCTTTGCACGTCTAGAGACCAAAATATCTGCAGTTTTTTCCTTTTCAAAAGAAATGAAGCTGAGTCATTTGTTTTGGTGAAGATGAAGAGTTTTTGTGGCTGTTTTCACATCTTGCAAAAATCTATTGGATTTAGGTCTGGACTTTTTTTTAACTATTCCAACACAAATGTGTTTTGTGCTGGACAAGCTACGTATTTTGTTGTAGCTCTTGCTTTCTGTTTGTCTACGATCAGAGTCGTAGAGTTCCTTTAGGGTTTTTTGTACTGGACTTCTTAATGGTGAAAGTCTTCCGTTTCTTCATCTTCCGTTCATCTAGGGCCGGGTCGCGGGGGCAACAGCCTCAAACGGGAAGCCCAGGCCACTCGCGGGATGGCTGCATCATCCAGCTCACCCGGAAGGATCCCAAGTCGTGCCCCGGCCAGCTGTTAGACGTAGTCTCTCCAGCAGGTCCGAGGTCTGCCTCCTGGTCTCCTCTGGTGGGACGTGCCTGAAACACCTCACCAGCGAGGCGCTCGGGAAACCAAATCATCTGGCTTCTCTTGACCTGGAGGAGGAGCGGCTCCACACCGAGTTCCTCCTGATGGCCGAAAGAATGAGATCGCTGATACAAGTGGCTGAAATTAGCTTCCTCTGCAGGGTGACTGGGCTCTCACTCAGAGATCGCGTGAGGAGATAAAGTCTTGTTTATTTAAAAGTTGCAACCTTTTAAGAAAAACCCTGAAAACCGAGTCTCTCCTTCTGAGATGTTTACAGATGATGGGTTCCACTGTGTTTTCCTGATCAGGTGAAAAATGATTATATTTGTTCTTCTATAATGTTTGCGTTCATGAGGGTATCTATCTGAAAGTTATGCAGACACTTAGAGCCCTGAATAACTTCCCCTCCATGTGAGCCCCACCCTGATCCATCACTGCCAGCACGGAAAATCCCAGCCTGTCACTCTGAAATCCCAGAGCTCACCAGTTAAAAGACCCTGTCATGTAAACCAATTTAACCGGTTCAAATATCCTGATTGAAAGTGCCTGAGAAGCTCAGCTTAGAGAATCTGATCCTGTAGGAAATATAGAAGATTAGAGGGTCAGAAAATGGAAAAATGAATCAATTGGCATTGCTAAAATTATTGAACAAAAATCCCAGACCATTTCGGCCAGTAGACTGAGTGATATAAGATCTACTTATAAAATACCTTCCAGTTAAAAGAATTTTAAAAACATTTAAAATATTCAATCTGGGACGTAGAAAATAAAGAGTGTTACCTTCATCGATACAGAAGCTGGGCTTAATGGGATGCATTGGGACTTCAATCTGGTTTCATCGGCTTCTTTTCCATCATTTCCCACTAATTTAGTCCGATAAGTATACTGGTCCCTACCTCTGACTGGTCCAGTGTTATCTCCATACTGTAGGAAATCTTCAGGTCTGATATTAGGTAGTAATAATAAACTAAATTAAAATATTTCTGTCAAATGTCTATTATTTAAGCCCCAAAGCAAAGCTCTGGATGTATGAAACAAACCAGTTACTCAGTGCCAACTGTGGATGAACTGATAATGCTTGTTATACCGAGCAGGTGGAAGGTTATTCGTTGGTGGATAAAGTACCCAAGTAAGATAGAATCCTCCTAAACCCTGGCCTTCAGCAGTCCCACAGACCAAGAAGGCTAAGTAAGGCGGGCTCACTGGTTGCCACCACAACAGGCATTGATGGCCTTGGGGCACTGCCCCAGCTTGCCACCTCGACAATAAAGGTGCAGAACAGAGTCCATTCCCTCATCTCCTCTGGGAGCCATGGGAAGCTTTGAAAGGGGTATAAGTTGAAGCTCTCTCTGGTGGAGGGATCTATTAGACGTTCCCAGTAGACCTTCGCTGAGCGTTTGGGCCTGCCAGGTCAGACTGGCTTCCTCCCCCACCCTCTAAGCCAACCCACAAAAAAGGTGGCAAAGCCCCTCTCTTCAGTCGAGTGTCCAAGACATGCGGTCGCAAGTTCAATGAAACTTCGGCCTAGAGTGTCCAAAAAAGTTTGTTATAATTTAAATAAATATATGAATGACTCTCTTCATCCCTCACCGGGGAAATTTGTGTGCTGCACTCCTTACACCGCAGCAGGCTGCCCTTTGATGGCGCCAATGGTGGGAGAAGCAGGGGTTAGGTGTCTTCTCCAAGGACCCTAGACGGTGGTCTCAGTGGGAATCGAACCTGTGACCTTCCGGTCCGCAGGCGAGCGCTCTAGCGCTAATCAACCGTCTCCCATTTTATTCATTAGATTAGATTAGAATTACTTTATTGATCACACACTTGGGAAATTTGTGAATTCATGTTTGACGGGCCGGATTAAAAACTTGATGGGCCACAAATAGCTCCCGGGTCGTGGTTTGCCCAACATCTGCTTGAGATCTTTCAGATTTTTGTGGTTTGACTTCAACAGCAGTTTGTTTTGAAAGCTTTTTGAGTGAGGGTCCACTTGGCTGTGCTGAACAGTATTTGAGGGGTTTCTATTTCAGACAAATATCAGAAACAAATCCTAGAATACCATCTGTGTAAAAACGTGAAGGTGACCAGTCATTGTTTGGTTGACATTGTGCGCTAAGCCAGTATGATCCGTTACACCGTACGGGTTCATTCTGGTCTGCATGTATTCCAGCAGCAGTGGTATAAAAATAAAAACACCACCAGCAACACGGTATTTCTTTCTATAAAGACACGGTCGAACTAACAAATAGCTTTAAAACCCACCAAGAAGCGACCCCTTCTGGTCTTTACAACAAACCACCTAATTCTAATCCCAGAAGGGAATTAAACCCCACCTGAGATTATATCCACAGACTAAGACCACCAAAGCCTGTGGTCTTTTCCTTTTCTAAATGTTTCTGTCTTTGATGAAGTTGGGATTTGGTCCCGTGGGATCCTGATAAGAGATGCAAAGTCTGATTGGGTGACTCCGCCCGGTTTGGGCGAGAAACAGAGCTGCATGGGTGAAAACAGAGGAGCTGTGGAACGTACGTGCTGCATGGATCGTTTCTTTGTCTAGACATGAAAACTTTTACTTCATTTGGGGGTGCATGGTGAGCCCCCCCAACCCCCCAAAAAACAAACATATGTAGCATATAGATATGAAAAAAGAAGAAGAAAACATCTTTAACTTGTCAAATAGAGCTGCTGTAGATTTTTAAACCAAAGTTTAAAGGACTGTAGTTCACTCACTGTTAATGGTTGAATAATAAAGTACTGAGTAACTGTAAGCAGTTTTATTTACAGCGCTTTACTGGTTTAGTAAATGTTGTGTTTGGATTTATGACTTTAAACTTTGGTTGCGTAAAAACAAAAATCCAATCAGTTCAACTATAGAAGGTAATGAGCGACTGTGGGCAGTTTCACGAGAATCCCTTCAGTGGTGGTGAGATCACGAGTTCACAAGAGTGTTACAAACGGACAGCCGGAGTGCGAACTACGAGATGTCGGACTGGATTCCCAGTCTGTTATCTTTCACTCATCCAGGATAACCTCTCATGGGCAGTAGCCTCAGCTGGGAAGTCAATACTTCCTCACCTTGGCCACATCTTCTAGCTCTCCTGGGAGGTGTTCCCTGGCCAGGAGACATAGTCTCTAAAACAGGTTCTGGATCTGCCTCTGGGTCTCTTCCTGATGGGGCGGAACACCTCACTAGTGAAGGATCCAAGGGGCCCGAACTACCCCATCTGGCTTCTCTCGACCCGGAGGAGCAACGACTGTACTCCAAGCACCTCTTGGAGGACCCTCTTGTTATTTCACCATGACGGATTGATACAGCATCCCAAATTTTACAGACGCTGCACGGATCCATCCGGTGATCTCCTGCTCTATCCTTTCCCCACTTATGAACAAGACCCCAAGATAATTAAAACTAGAAGACGTGTTTCCAACGTGTTTTAATCTTTAAGTCACGAAATTTTCAATTTTTGTAGAAACAACATTTTCCCGATTAAAACTGATGGTGTGAAACTACTTAGAAAAAAAACGAGCGACTTTAAAACCAAACATCTTGTTAAAGTTCTTAAAAATCACAGTTTTCTTTACGATAAGCATTCAGTTTCTCGTTGGTCTCATCAATCAAACATTTTGTGCACATCCACATAAAAGTTCTTCAATCCAAAGTGTTCAACCAATCAAACACGTACTTACTTTTGATCAACATGCTTCTAGAAAGACTTCAACATGTCCGTGTTTCCTTTGATTAAATCCAGATTTATAAATCCAGCCGAGCAGAGCCGTGAAATCCACTGATATTGTTCATGTTGGTTCTGACAGTACTGAAGTCATTGTTGAAGATTTCCTCTACCACTCCCCTTCCTCAGGCCTGGCCCAGACTATTTAAGAACCAGGGAGGGGTGGGCTTCCTTAAAAATACCCCAAAGTGAGCCATTCAGCAGAAATGACAAGATGTGGAAGTCATAGACCAGTGGGGTGAACGATGGATCCATTTCGACCATAACCTGATTGTAAAATTGTGACCAAATATCAACGTTTTGTATTTTTTTTCCCAGCGTTCCATCTGGTCTCACAATGGTTTAGTAGTTCCACAAAATTCTGCAGTCCAAAGTTGACCCTTACCCTTAGCAGTACTCATAAACCTCCATACTTAAAATTTTAAACAACTACAAAAAAGCTCCATAAGTAAGTAAAATTGAAAAGCCATATAGTGAAGTTTTGGGAAAGAGATTTCAAAGAGTTCGAGTGAGGACGGAAATGAGTGTGAACAACAACAACAACAACAACAACAAAAAGAGCACTACAGATACAGAATTTGCTCTGAGTAAATCGATAGAGACGAACAGGGGAAATCTTTGGGAACTGGATTGTTTGTCTATTAGAAAAATATCTACAATCTTAGCTTTTTTTGTTGTTATTATAAACATTATATTTTGCAGAAATAAAGTATGAATAGTTTAGACATACGTAGATTTTTTTTTAAAAGCCATTTACAGTTTAACAACTGAAAATGTGGATTATTTACAAATAAAATTCGTCTTTTTCTCGCAACTACTCTGCAAATTTTCTGCAGATGTGAGCTGCAGTTGGATGCCACTAAGAGTTTTTTACTTTGTTCAACTTTCCAAGAAAAGTCCATTTATAAAATGTTCAACCGTAAATTTGTCACCAAATTTATTTTGCGTCTTTGCGGGTTAAGGAGATAGCTTTTACACCAACAAAACAATAGTTCTATTTAGAAGTTTTCCGACTACCCAATCAGGCCACAACGTGATTGGTAAACGGTTTTACAGTGGAAATGGATGTTTGGAAGCAGCATAACTATTAAGGAAGCTACAAAAAAGAGCAATCAGAGCATTTAAACATATTTTATAAAAATTAATGGCTGATACTTTAATTAGAAGATGCCCGAAAAAAATACAAGTTGTTTCACCGCCTGCCTGTCCAAAAAGGACTGATTAATTCATTCAACTCTCAAACAAAAGAATGTAAACCTTCCTAAAACGTGGAAGGTCATGGCCAGGAATCAAACCAAACTCTTTTCCTCTTTCACGGTAGAAAATTAAAAGAGTTGGAAAATAAGCTTCAAAGTAACTCATGACCTTTAACTTGATGCATTCTGAGCGTCTCACATGTTCCATAAAATATAAATGTGACCAAATTTTACCTTAAAGCAACTCGACCTTAAAGTCTCAGGTTCAACTGATTTTGATGGTACAGTGATATTTTTTAAAAAAAAGAAAGCAGTAGAAAACAGTCAAACGTCAAGGCAGTACTTTGCTATTTAGAGATAAATAAGTCATCCAAAAAAAAAAAAAATTATGCAGCAGTAAGAAAACAATTATAAAGCACACTTTAAAGCCTGTACGTAAGAAAAATCACAAAAACGATTGTTGTGCACATGCTTCAACACAATATTTCGCATCTTACTCATAAGGATAAAAATTTGTCGTAATAACGTGACAAGGTGTCTTTTTTGTCACTATTTTAACGGCAGACCAGTTGTGTTTATTCCACTGACAGATCAGTGCACGTGAATCCCAAAGTGTCCGAGTTAACCATCTCCCCTCTACTGTCATAATATTAACACTTTGTCATTGTGGATGAGTAATAACTAATACTTTTACATTTGCGTAGTGGTATTTGCATAATCCATATTGGGGGTTTATTGTACGTGGCTGGGGCGAGATGGAGATCAAGTTAGCTTAGACTTATGAAGCTTAAGTTACGTAAACAGAGCAACTTTGGGATTTTTATGAATCTAGAGTTTGCATGGCATGAGTAAACGTTTTTGTCCTGTGTTTGAATGTTAATCCCACATCGAAAACATGCCCAAATTAATTTTTCTCCGTTCCATTCCATCGTCTTCCGCTCATCCGGGGCCGGGTCACGGGGGCAACAGCCTCAGACGGTGAAGCCCAGGCTTCTCTTACCCCAGCTGCATCATCCAGCTCACCCGGAAGCATACCGAGTCGTTCCCCGGTCAGCTGTGAGACATAGTCTCTCCAGTGGGTCCAGGGTCGGGTGGGACGTGCCCGAAACACCTCCCCAGCGAGGCGCTCAGCGGGCATCCTGACCAGATGCCCAAACCACCCCATCTGGCTCCTCTCAACCTGAAGAAGGAGCAGCTTGACACCGACCTCCTCCCAGATGGCAGAACTCCTCGCCCGATCTCTGAGAGAGAGCCCAGCCACCCTGCGGGGAAGCTCATTTCGGCTGCTAGTATCTGCGATCTCATTCTTTCAGTCACCACCCAAAGCTGGAGACCATGTGTGAGGGTAGGAACGTAGATCCTGGTTACCATGGTGAGGGTAGGAACATAGATCATGGTTACCATGGTGACGGTAGGAACGTAGATCCTAGTTACCATGGTGAGGGTAGGAACATAGATCCTGGTTACCATGGTGAGGGTATGAACGTAGATCCTGGTAACCATGGTGAGGGTAGGACCGTAGATCCTGGTTACCATGGTGAGGGTAGGAACGTAGATCCTGGTTACCATGGTGAGGGTAGGAAAGTATATCCTGGTTACCATGGTGAGGATAGGAACGTAGATCCTGGTTACCATGGTGAGGGTAGGAACGTAGATCCTGGTTACCATAGTGAGGGTAGGAACGTAGATCCTGGTTACCAAAGTGAGGGTAGGAACGTAGATCGACTTGTAAATCAAGAGCTCACTTTTCGGCTCAGTTCTGTCTTTATACGATGGACCGTAGTTTTTCTGTTCTCTTTAAATATGTTTGTGAATACTCTCGTCCGGTGGTTGCATTCTATTATAATGTCAGATTGTTCTTGGCCATAAATTTTGATCTCGGCCACACCCACATTCTAAAACTCATTCTAAGCCCCTAAAGAGGGTGCAAATTTATCTAGACGTAAAAAAATAGAAAATAAAAATACATATTGGCTAGCTTTGGTATCCCAATGCGTTTTACAACCTCAAACAAGATTTACGCCATGTTGTGCAAGCGTCAAGGAGGCGGGACTTAACAGGGAGCAAGAGGAGGGGGAAATTCACATAATCAAAACGGAAGTAAAACTGAATAAATGTATTTACAGTTTATGCTTTTTATAGACAATTTTTGCCATTTTGACCAACAAAAGGTACAATGTTTGTATAAAATATGAGATAAAAATAATTACCTTAAAAAAGCACAGCGGACCGTCTTTAAACAGGTTTTACAAACAAATTAAAGCAGAATTTTGGGCTCTTTGAACACACACACACACACACACACACACACACACACACACACACACACACACACACACACACACACAACCTCTCTGACTGTTTCCTTTTCCCATGTCAGAGTCTCTGAGGCGACAGAGGAAGAACCCAACAATGCGGCCAGCGGATGGGAGTTTCTGTGCACGTGTGGTATGTGGCCGACCACTGCACTGTGTGTCAGTTGTTTACACTTTCAACAGGCCGTGTGGAATACTAGCGTGTGATTTTCAGGGTGTGTTCCATCCATTTTATCTATAACTTCAAATCTGTGCAGGAGGACACAAACTCACATCACCATCAAATCAACATTAAACCGTCTCTGTGATAAACAAGAAAAAGATCATGTCACGAGTTTAAACGATACGCCTCTGCCTGCACCATCTTATGTAACCTTGAACTTTGTGGCCTTGACCTTTCCTTGACACTAAAAGCCTGTCAGTTTATCAAAAGTAACTGAGTAACTGTAGCAGTTTCATTTCAAGTTCTCTCACCCTCTTTGAAGGCCGTGTGGTGCTTTTTTTTTTTTAAAGAAAGCTCATTTCTATGATTTTTTACATTTTGTTGTTACTTGTATTTAAAAAACAAAGGAAAAAGAAACAGACAGAACGAATGGGATCGCGGATACAAGCGGCCGAAATGAGCTTCCTCCGCAGGGTGGCTGGGCTCTCGCTCAGAGATCAAGTGAGGAGTTCTGCCATCTGGGAGGAGCTCAGTGTCGAGCCGCTCCTCCAGGTCGAGAGGAGCCAGATGGGGTGGTTCGGGCATCTGGTCAGGATGCCCTCCGAGCATCTTGCTGGTGAAGTGTTTTGGGCACACTCCACCGGGAGGAGACCAAGAGGCAGATCCCGGACCCACTGGAGAGATTATGTCTCACAGCTGGCCGGGTAACTACTTGGGATCCTTCCAGGTGAGCTAGAGGATGCAGTTGGGGTGAGAGAGGCCTGGACTTCCCGTCTGAGGCTGTTGCCCCCATGTCCCGACCCCGGAACAAGCGGAAGATGACGGAACGGAAAAAAAACCCCACATTTGTTCATTTAAATAAATCCAAATTGAAATATTATTGCATTTTAATCGGGCAGCACGGTGGCGCAGTGGGTAGCACAGTGGCCTCACAGCAATAAGGTCGTGAGTTTGAGACCCGGGTGTGGATGAGGCTTGGAACACTGGCTTTTCTGTGTGGAGTTTGCATGTTCTCCTCCTGTATGCGTGGGTTTTCTTCAGGTACTCCGGTTTATTTCCCACCCTCCAAAAACATGGATGTAAGGTTGATTGGCCACGACATGATTGCCCCTAAGAATGAGTGTGTGTGTGGCCCAATGACACACTGGTGACCTGTTCGTGGTGTATCCTGTCCCTTGTATCTAATCAGCCAGGATGGGCTCCACCAGTCCCGTAACCCCATAGGGGATGGGCGGTTAAGAAAGTGACTAACTGACTACATTTTAATATTTTTTAATGATAAAAATAATATCTTATGACCAGAAAATTGAGATTTTCTTGTATGTGGTTTACCTTCCTGTTTATTTTTTTACCAGATCAAAGGATTATTTCTGCTGCTAATAATAGTTGGTCTTTTATTTTATCATTTATCATCCACCAGAACTGCCTCAGTGGCTGTGGGATTTCCTGTCTGCACTGAGCATGTGCGTGCTGTGGATGTATAATTAGCTCCGTGTGTCACATCAACATTCATTCATGTGGAATTTAGTATCAGACGAGAAAATTACCATCAAATTGACAGTAAAAGCTTGTCTGGAGGAGACGCTTCCTTTTAAGGAAGTGGGCTGTTTGGAATGAAATGCTATTGGGGAATAACACGGAACACGAAGCGACACGGAGAACACTTTAGGTTGAGTCTGAGACACAGATAAGTCAGGACCACCCACCCACCAGCAACTATTATTATCTGTTTCTTTTTATAACGGAGCAGATTGTGTTTGTTCTTTGTTCCATCATTAATAATATAAAAACACACATAAAAGAAACTCTGATGCTTAAAGATTTGATGTACGGTGAGATTTTTTAAAACATGCATAAAGGAAACAAAAAAAGATGAAAAGATCAAATTATGAATGAGACATTCCTACAAAAAACGGGATTATATTTCTATTATTTACAATTTTTTCCCACTTGATCATAAAGAATGTTGCCTTTTTTTTTTTTTCTAGTTTTCAGCCCCACAGTCCCAGGGAGAGCTTTGGGCCTCTATTCCATTCCGTCATCTTCCGCTCATCCTGGGCCGAGTTGCAGAGGCAACAGCCTCAAACGGGAAGCCAAGACTTCTCTCACCCCGGCTGCATCCTCCAGCTCACCCGGAAAGATCCCGAGTCGTTCCCCAGCCAGCTGTGAGACATAGTCTCTCCAGCAGGTCCGGGGTCTGCCTCTTGGTCTCCTTCTGGTGGGACATGCACGAAACACCTCACCAGCGAGGCGCTCAGGGGGCATCCTGACCAGATGCCCGAACCACCCCATCTGGCTCCTCTCGACCTGGAGGAGGAGCGGCTTGACCCGGATGGCAGAGCTCCTCACCCGATCTCTGAGTGAGAGCCCAGCCACCCTGCGGAGGAAGCTCATTTCGGCCGCTTGTATCCGCAATCTGTTTCTGGCTGTTTCTTTCGGTCACCACCCACAGCTGGTTACCAGGGTGAGGGTAGGAACGTAGATCCTGGTTACCATGGTGAGGGTGGGAACGTAGATCCCGGTTACCACGGTGAGGGTAGGAACGTAGATCCCGGTTACCACGGTGAGGGTAGGAACGTCGATCCCGGTTACCATGGTGAGGGTAGGAACGTAGATCCTAGCTACCACGGTGAGGGTAGGAACGTAGATCCTGGTTACCATGGTGAGGGTAGGAACGTAGATCCTAGCTACCACAGTGAGGGTAGGAACGTAGGTCCTGGTTACCATGGTGAGGGTAGGAACGTAGATCCTGGTTACCTTGGTGAGGGTAGAAACGTAGATCCTGGTTACCATGGTGAGGGTAGGAACGTAGATCCTGGTTACCATGGTGAGGGTAGGAACGTAGATCCTAGCTACCACGGTGAGGGTAGGAACGTAGATCCTGGTTACCATGGTGAGGGTAGGAACGTAGATCCTGGTTACCATGGTGATGCAGCGTCCAGAGCTTTGGCCCTGTGGGATTCACACCCAGTTCTCCCAGTAGAAAGACAGTGATTCTACCACTAGGCCAACGCCCCCTGGGACCAGGCTTGGACATAGTGAATATTTTTTACCTGTGTTTATAAATTTTTACATTTATAATGTACACATTTACATACTAATATAAAGTTAGAAAAAAGAGAAGTTTGGGAAAACTTGCTGATCTAATTTGATTAATTTGTTTCATTGTTTAAACAACAAATAAATCTATGAAGTTATATTTCTTCATGTTTTTAATGAACAAAACACTGAAAATGAGTTTAATGAAAACAGGACACAGTGATTTTTCTTAAAAACTTTAACCTGGTCGCTCTGTGAAAAATTACAGTGAGCCAGCAGGTCGTTAGCCTGTTCCGTGGAAATCATCAGTAATGAGCTAAGAACAGTAAACAGCTGCAGAGGGTCCGAGGAGGGCTTTGTTCAGCTAAAAAATTCAAACTTGCTTTCAGTATTTCTTAAAATCTGTTTGAACATAAAGTTCTAACTGTCTGGTTTCACAGGAAATCCAGCACATGGTGATCCTTTCTGTGGACATGGCGTTCCGTCCGCCTGCCCAGGATATCCCTCCTTCCTATGAGTGCCACAACATGGGTCTTGCCCCATCGGAGCTCACCTCAAATATAAAGGAATAACATCTCAGCTCAAAACAATCAAACTAACCTGTGATGTTTCCAAACTGAAACTAGAAAAAAAAAATCTGTTCTCTTTAAGTTTCTATCTTGTCTCCAAAAAAAACAGATGTCTTATGGAAGCAGAAACATGTCTGTTTCTGGATCACAAGCTTGGAATAGGAACTCAATCTGAGCAAGCAGCCAATCAGAAAGCAGCCCTAAAAACTCTGCAAAAGCTTTTTATTTATACAGAATACATTAATTCTCCTCCCTAAGACCAGCATACACATGGTGAGGGTAGGAACGTAGATCCTGGTTACCATGGTGAGGGTAGGAACGTAGATCCTGGTTACTATGGTGAGGGTAGGAACGTAGATCCTGGTTACCATGGTGAGGGTAGGAACGTAGATCCTGGTTACTATGGTGAGGGTAGGAACGTAGATCCTGGTTACCATGGTGAGGGTAGGAACGTAGATCCTGGTTACCATGGTGAGGGTAGGAACGTAGATCCTGGTTACTATGGTGATGGTAGGAACGTAGATCCTGGTTACCATGGTGAGGGTAGGAACGTAGATCCTGGTTACCATGGTGAGGGTAGGAACGTAGATCCTGGTTACTATGGTGAGGGTAGGAACGTAGATCCTGGTTACCATGGTGAGGGTAGGAACGTGGATCCTGGTTACTATGGTGATGGTAGGAACGTAGATCCTGGTGACCATGGTGAGGGTAGGAACGTAGATCCTGGTTACTATGGTGAGGGTAGGAACGTAGATCCTGGTTACCATGGTGAGGGTAGGAACGTAGATCCTGGTTACTATGGTGAGGGTAGGAACGTGGATCCTGGTTACTATGGTGATGGTAGGAACGTAGATCCTGGTGACCATGGTGAGGGTAGGAACGTAGATCCTGGTTACCATGGTGAGGGTAGACATGTAGATCCTGGTGACCATGGTGAGGGTAGGAACGTAGATCCTGGTTACCATGGTGATGGTAGGAACGTAGATCCTGGTTACCATGGTGAGGGTAGGAACGTAGATCCTGGTTACTATGGTGAGGGTAGGAACGTGGATCCTGGTTACTATGGTGATGGTAGGAACGTAGATCCTGGTGACCATGGTGAGGGTAGGAACGTAGATCCTGGTTACCATGGTGAGGGTAGACATGTAGATCCTGGTGACCATGGTGAGGGTAGGAACGTAGATCCTGGTTACCATGGTGATGGTAGGAACGTAGATCCTGGTGACCATGGTGAGGGTAGGAACGTAGATCCTGGTTACTATGGTGATGGTAGGAACGTAGATCCTGGTGACCATGGTGAGGGTAGGAACGTAGATCCTGGTTACTATGGTGAGGGTAGGAACGTAGATCCTGGTTACTATGGTGAGGGTAGGAACGTAGATCTCCCACTCCATCTTTCCCCCACTCGTGAACAAGATCCCGAGATACTTAAACTCCTCCACTTGGGGCAGAACCCTGTCCTTGACTTGATCTGACGTAGCTATTCCTAGGTCCATTTTACTCATTCATGGGATCATTTTTTTGTTCATATGACCAATATAGTCATTCCTAGGACCAATTTAGACAATTGTATTGTACTTAATTTGTTCCCAAGACACTTAACTCATTTCATAGGATGTTTTTTTAAACGTATGACCACTTTGTGTGTTTGTGAGACTAATGTACTCGTTCCTCTGACATTTTCTCGTTACTGGAGCCAATTTAATTACTCCAAGAACACTTTACATATTCCATTGACTGCGTTATTCATTATTTTATCATATTGTCTAGTTTTAGGACACTTTATTGACTTATGACCTCTTCACTTGTTCCCAAGACTAATTTATTAATCTCTAAAACACTTTCTTGGACTGCTTTACCCACTCCTAGGATTACTTAACCCTCAAAATTGTTTTTTGTCAGAAAAAGAACATGTAATGAAGAAACAACAGAACAGTCATCATCTTCTTCTTCTTTCATCATTTTGTACACTTTTTCTTTCATTTTATCTGAAACTCTTCTATCACACATCACACCTGATACTTTTCTACACCCGTTCCAGCCTGCCTGCACACACTTCTTCACCTCTTTTCCACACTCCCCATTGCTCTGGACTGTTGATCTTAGATATTTAAAATCTTCCACCTTCTTTATCTCTTCTCCCTGTAACCTCACTTTTCCATTTGGATCCCTCTCATTCACACACGTACTCTGTTTTACTCTGACTAATCTTCGTTCTGATTCTTTCTGGTGCAAACCTCCACCTCTCCAGCTTTTCCTCCACCTCTTCCCAACAGAGCAGTAAGTCTTCTTTTAATTGCTCTGGACGATTTGCAGTTTGTTTTATGAATCAATACCGTTGTCCAGACACGTATTTCTTCAGCTGCTGTGAGAAACTTTCCTTTTATCAGAAGGAATCTTTTAGGACACTGAATTAGTTTGTGTTTTTCCAGAATGGTCTGATAGAATGTTTAACTGATAAGTGTTTTTTAGATAGTGGATATAAATGTTTTATAAAGTCAATGTTCATCTGACAAAAGTGCTCCTGTATCTTCAAATAAACTTTTAAATACTAATTAAATTGTCCGGTCTGTGACGGCTCAGACTCATTCTTCACTTCCTCTCAATTCTTCTTTGTTTCCCAAACTTCATCCTACTTCCAGTTACTCTAAAAATGGAAAGTGATTCCACAGTTATTTCCCTGAAGATCCTTGAAGTTTTGATGGGAACAATGAGTGATGTTAACAAACCATTAAAGATAGCTCTTCTGTGTTACTGGTGAATCAGAATCCCCTCCTGAGGTGTTAATGGTAGCTGTATTTAAGTCTTTAATGTTTAATAAAGCTTCTTTAAATCTCCTGCAGGATTTTCCTGTGAGGAAATGATAGAAAAAATAAAACCAAAAGCAGTTTGGTTTGGTTTTTCTTAACTTCTTTCTGAACAGTTTGCAGATGACACTTTACTAATGATGTGTGTTTTTATCTCATTATAGCAAACTGAGTTTTTAGTTCAGTATCACCTGTTGCCATTTGTTTAAACGGGCCACAGTTACTCAGTACCAACTAAAGATGAACTGATTACTGTATATTCACGAACAAAAGGCGCACCGTACTAAAAGGCGCAGTCCCAGTTTTGTGTGCTCTGTATTTAACACACACATAAGGCACACCTGATGATAGGACGTGGGTTTTACATACAAATCCTCTAGTACATCCGTCCGTCTTACAACAACACACACACAAGCACATTACCAGTAATAGCCATTAATCAAATCTATTGAAGTCCTCATCCTTCAGTTCAGAATAAAAAAATTGCGCAAAATCTAACAAAGCAGGTTCACTTTCCTCGCTGTCAGAGTCACTTTCCGTACCGTGCGGCTCCTCGGAAATGATGCCTCCTTTTGCGAAAGCTTGGACAACAGTGCCAGCAGACACGTTAGCCCAAGCATCTACAATCCACTGGCAAACTGTGGCGTAACTCGCCCGGTGTTCTGTCAAGATCTGCAACAGTCGAGAGTTGCACCTCTGCGCCTCTGCGCATGCTCAGAATGTGTCATTCACCTCTCCCTCCCTTCCAGAACATCTAAACGTCGAGGGTTGTGACCAGAATGATGCAACCAAACACCACCCCATGATGCAGCCCATGGCGGTTGATTAAAGTGGAATAACGTTTAAACAAAATTGTTTCCACTCTTTACAATCCATTGCTTTTACTGTTAAAAGTAATCTCGCACATCTCTCACATCTCGCGATGGGTCGCAGATTCAGACAAAACCTCACTTTTCTGAACACCGATCTATCGACAACTGTGACCGGTTTGAGATCTCGACGAGGCCGCAGATCTCGACAGACCACCAGCGCTGCGTTCTATCCTTCGAGAAGCTGTGGTCTCCTCTGGTCATCCATCACTCCCACGCCACTCGCAGCCTTACTTTGAACGGCCGGTTCACACCGATGTCCAGCAGTTGGAGTTCCTTTGTCAGACCTCCTGGAATCACAGCAAGCGTACCGTTCATCTGCTTCACTTGATTTTTTACGTCGGTGGTGAGATAATCACGCATCGAGTCATAAATCAGAAGCGATGGTGATGCCGGTCTCCTTACATCCACCTGCCTCAGCCACTCCTTCAGTATTTCCTCGTCCATCCAGACCTTTTCATTTGCCTTAATAATGACGCCTGCTGGAAATGTTTTTTAAACAAAGTCTTTCTCTTAAAAATCCCCATCGAGGGCAGTTTCTGTTCATTGGCGTGGCAGTCAAGCACAACAGTAAACAAAGCCTTTTCGTACCACGTTGTGGGTATCGCTACCATGCTAGTTCCCTTCTTCTCCACCGTGTGACTCACAGGGATGTCAAACGTGAGAGGGATCTCGGCACACACATAGAGCGCACTGCTATGATAAGGCACATTGCTCATTTTGAAGAAAATCTAAGACCTTATGGTCGTGAAAATACTGTAGGTCTCTAAGGGGTATGGTCACAAATTTCTGTGAACAATATATTTCTCAAACAAGTGAAGAAATTTGAATTAAACGACCCAATTTAAAATCTATATGTACAGTGAAATGTTGATTCATGACATTCTACTGTAATTTAGCTGTTCATTTTTGTGTTTTACAATCAGAATATCTTGCTTCTATTATGTTTAGATGGCAAGGCCAATCAGTTTTCACATTTTGGGTGTTTGTTCTAAGTAGAGGATATGTTATTCATACGTTTTATCACCTCCATACAGTCTGTAAGCAGAATTCACAGGGATAATAATGAGGCGCACAGAGACTGATGAACTGAAATTTCCAGCTCTGTAGATGGTAAAAGCATGTTCATTACTAGACGAATGGCCATAGCGAGCTAAGCTTTGGGGCTAAAAATCCCTCTGACATTTGCCACTAATGCCAGGTTTAATAAGAAGTCGTCCAGCATTCTGATGATGGATCAATGTAGTTTTGCAGGAATGAGACCTTTAAAAAGTTTTAGAAAATCTTAAAGAAATGTGAACACCAGGAAAAGTAAACATATTTTGAATGAACAAAAGATCATCAATACCAAGTATAGATGAACTGATTAGGTTTTCAGGGTTTTGCAACCAAAATACAAGTTCACAAAGAAAGACTCAAAAATTCTTGTTGCTTGTGTCTCCCATGACATCACGCACCAGCTCAGGCTCCTTCCCCACCAGAGACGTGACGTTCCACATCCCTGGAACTAGCCTATGCAGCCGAGGGTCTGACTGCCAGGGTCCCAGTCGTTGGCTGCTGCCAATCTCTTCCTTTATCCGACCGCTATGGCCCCTCCTGCAGGTGGTGAGTCCACTGGAAGGATGGCCCATGTTCCCTGTTCGGGCTGAGCCTGGCTGGGCCTCATGGGTAAAAGCCTGGCCCCCAGACGCTCGTTCTTGTCGGCCTACCCTCTGGCCTAGCTCTATGGGGGGAACCCGGTGACCTGCATCCAGGCAACAGAAACTTGGCCATGATTGTTCTCTGCATTAGTGGCTTTTGAGCTGCACTTTGTCTGGCCCCTTGTCTAGGACCCTACCAGGAGCCTTAAGCTTTGGACAGCATAGCTCCTCAAATCATTGGGGCGCGCAAACCGCTACACCACAATACGGTGGCAGCTCAAGGAGGAGTAAATATGTGGAAAATGATGTGATAAAGTTAAACACAAAGAAAAGAAGAGGTACTTCCGTATTGGCTCTTGCTTTGAGGATGTTCATGGAGAAGTACAGGGACGGTCATCGGGAGCTGCACTGTCTCTTTGTAGACAGAAGATATCTTTGAAATGTATGATCTTTACGTTCCGTCTTTCACAGGTAAATCAGATCGATGATGCATTTGCTTTGAGGATGCTGATAGATCAGTACATGGAAGGTCAGAGGGTGTGTATCGTGTCTTTGTAGAGCAGATCTGAAGAAAGCTTATGACTGCTTGCTTCTTTTTTTTTTTACTACCACAATGAGCTTATTGTCAAAATAATAGCAATATTTTTCTTCTGGAACTCTAAGAAACTCTATGAATGATGAAAACTTTCAGCTTTCATCTCACCTTCAATCGATAGCTCAGTGGTCGAACGTTTGCCCCAAGAAGAAATTCGCGGAATCGAATCCCACTGAGCTCATATCTAGGTGTCCTTGAGGAAGACTCCTAACCTCCTGTTTCTCCCACCATTGGCGCCGTCATGGCAGACTGCTGTGGTGTAATGAATTGGGTGTAGTTCGGTGGGTTCAGCTTTCTGTAGAGCTTAATGAAGCTGATCTCTAAACTTTAGGGAATAATTCAACAAGTACACTTTACGTCTTTAACCAAGACGTCCAGGCTGAAAAGTAACATTTAAATGAGCAGACTATTAATTCTATAACATAGGGTACCACAAATGCAGTATTTGATTGGGTGAAAACTCATGACAGCCGGCTTTTTGACCATTCAGAGTTTAGAGTTCAAATAATAGCAATATTTTTCTTCTAGAAGCTCCAATAAAACTCTCATCTCACCTTCAAACCAAATCAAATTATTGATCTGAGGCTTTAACTCGGTCCTCGTATTTCCACCTTCAGAGTGTTAACTTTAAGAAATTCACCATTTTTCTTTTCATTTTGTAAACAGCTCACATCCTGACATCATCGGAGACGGAAGCCAGAAGACGATCCGCACAACAACTCGCCTTCATGTGTTGGGAGGATTCAGAAAGGAGGCACTGACGGAAAGGTCAGGCCTCCTTTAGCTATTGAAAATCATTGGCCGCTAAAGATCATGACATTAAAGTTATGAGGAGAGAGGCCATAAGACAGCAGCGGCGGAGAAGAAGACGAGGCAGTGGAGACTAAAATGGAGGGATGAAGCAAATAGACTAAAATGAAGGAGGAAGATGACAAAAAGGAAGAAAAGGGAAGTCCATGCTTGGATGTGACAGATTAACAACACTGGACTGATTGGATTGATTCAAAATGGGCATGGGGATAGGCTCTTCTGGGGTTTCCATTCCTTTTTATGGGCTTATTAGTTTGTTTTTCTGTCTTTTTATAATCAGGGTGCATCTTTGCATTGATTGTGATTGTTATTTTAATCCGTCTACATGACGGTTTGGAAAGTGTGAGGTGATTCTTTTGGCTTCTTTTATGTTTTAGGATCCCTCGGTGACATTTCTGACCTTTTGATAGTTTGTTGACAATTTATTTCTTTAAATTGATCAAAACACTAATTTCTTTGAAAACAAATATATTTCATTTTGACAATATGTTTCGTCTAAACTACAGAATTATTAATACAAAGAGTAAGACAATGTAAAAGCATTAAAAGAAACCTCAATGGCCCAAACCAGGTCAAAACAGGGGGAAAAACCTCCTTGAGAGTCAGCTGAGGGGTACGTGGATACATCATGAGGCCAAGGTTATTTCTGACTTCCCACTAACCGAATACCACACTACAAACAAACCATCGACCTACACACTACTTGTGCTAGCCTGATCTCACAATTGGTTTTGATTAGTAAGGCTTTTTGAATTGGATTTTGTGTTTATTTTTATTTTTTTAGTCTTTTTTGGGGCACATTAATCAAGGGGACATTTGTATTTGAATCTAATTGAAACGTTGCATAAGTGTTCGATCAGATTTGAATGACTTTTTAGATGCAGATCACGGTGGCTTTCAGAAGAATAAACTCAGTAACTTTACGGTTTATTTGAACATTTGATTTCCTACAACTCTCCATCCAGTTTGTTTCCATCAATAAATACAAGTTCTCTGCTCGGTGATGCAAAAAATTGCCAGAATAAAGGATGAAGAGGTTTCTGCTTCGGAGCAAAAGGTGGAAATGATTTACAGCAGCAGTGTGAGATTAAAAACCGTTTTTGATTTAACACAATCAGTTTACTTGTCCATTTGTGAAAATATAACATCATTAATCAGTGTTTGTTGTTGAAAAATTGCTAAAATGTTTTGTCTCTGTAACATCTGCAACTTCCAGATGCTGCTTGACTTAAACCTGAAGAAACTGGTTTGACACGCTTTCACTGGTTTCTACTTCAATCTGGTTTCCAGTCAGTCACGAGCTGGATTTTAACCCCAAATGATCATTTACAAAATCCGGTATCCATTTGTGAAGTTTAGAGATCAGCTTACTGTTTTAGTTTGAGTAGGACCTGAAAACAGACCAGCATCAAAACCAATGGTCAACATCTGGAGCAAAGGCCAGGCTAGAGTGGAAAAAATTCAGACTGAAGGTCAAGCTAGACTAAGACCAGAAACCAGGTCAGAGTTTAAGCCCAATGCCAGGCAAGAGTCTAAACCAAACGACCGACTGCAGTGGGGAGCAAAATCATGCTGAGGTTTTAGACCAAAGGTCGGGCCAACGGATAAAAACAAAATATCAGACCAGAGTCTAAACCACAAACTAGATTTGAGTTGGAACAAAACAAAAACAAGGCCTGAGTAAATCAAGAGCCAGCTAAAGTAAGACCAAAACGTAGACCAAAGTTTAGACTGAAGAAACCAGACTGGTGACTTGACCAAAGGCCAAGCTGGAATAGGACAAAAAAAAATAAAAAAAACAAGTCCACTTCAAAGATCAGACTATAGTAGAAACAAAAACCAAGCCTTCCTAGACCAAAGACCTGACCAAAGTAGAACCAAAACCTAGACCAGAGTCCAGGTCATTGGCCATGCTTTTCTAGTCCATGGGAGCAGAAAAGATTTCAGACAAAACCTGAGCCAGTTTAGTCTTCAGGATCCAGACGAAACCCAGAGGGGTAGCATTTAGCTGGAAATCACTGAAACAAATGTCCTTTTTTGTGCTCAACAATAACTTTAACAGCAACTTTAAACTTTGGTTTGTTTAGGTTAGATTTAAATGGGGGAGGGGGGAAGATCAAAGGGGTAAAAACACAACAAATAAAATGGCTGCTCTTTAAAAAACAAAAAAAGAGAAGAAAGTTTTACCTCATGTCTGACTAAACACGTACTGGCCAAAGAGACGTATCACAGCTTGAGATCCACAATGGTTTCAGTATCACTTTTAAAACTACATTCAGATTAAATAGAATTTTATTTGATGAGATTTGACTTACTTTGAGACACTTCAGTACTTACAAACTGATTTATTAATACTGTAAAAGAACCGTCTTTATATCTCATCAAAACTTGTCCACTTTACTTTTTCCCCTCAGAGGAAATTTTATGTTTTCTTTCTAATGTGACATCTTAAAGAAAAGCCTGTGGACTTAACCGATGCACAGCGGAGAGTTTGGATTCTGATGCTTCACATCCCAGGTGGGAAATACTTTTTCTGGCTCGTAGGCATCTCTGAACCACACGCACAGAGATAATAAAAAGAAGGATATCCTGTAGCATCACACTCGGCTGAGTCTGAAATCTGATCTGGACAGCTGGGAACTTAAAGGACTGAGAGGCATTTATCTGTGTTAGCACCTCAATGAAAAAGGAAAAGGATCAGTCTGGCAGGAGCTCAGTTAGATGTGTGTGTGTGTGTAATGATAAGTTTACACCTCTCCTTCTGCCTGTTTTAGAGTAAGAAAAGTGGGATGGAAGCCATTTAGCCAGCAGTAGTTAAATGACAAATTCAATAAAGAATGTTTAAATGTGTTTTTATGCAGAAAAAAACGAGACAAACTTCATCCAGATTTGCCAGAAATGGACTGACTAAATGTAAAAAACTCACGAGTTTGTCTTTTAAATACACGGGTGCTGATGGAAAGTTAACCATTTTCTACCTGAACTTAAAAATACAAAGACAATCAAAGGAAGAATCGAAATAATTCACTTTAACATGTCAGCTTCGTGATTTCATGTTTACAACCAAAACCCTGGACAAGTAAAAACCAGGAACAAACTTTCCCATCACCATCAGTGATCACGATCATTAGTGAAACAAAATAAAGCAGAAGAAGTTCTTATGACAGCTGAAAATGTTTGGGGACTCACCGAAGTTTGCAACACTGTGAGGTCCTTCGTACGAATCTTACTTTGACAAGAACTGTTTTTATAAAGTCATCAAACGCCGCTTTTGTAAAACATTATACATTATAAAAATAAACCTTTTCTTTGTTTTTACCAGCATCTTGTCTTCTTCTACTTTCATCATTTCCCTCCAGGGGGCACCACATCAAGTCAGTTTCTTCCATCTAACCCTATCTCTTGCATCCTCTTCAGTCACATCAACTATCTTCATGTCTTCCTTCACTGTATCCATGAACCTCCTCTTTGGTCTTCCTCTAGTCCTCTTTCCTGGTGGTTCCAAACCCAGCATCCTTCTTCTGATGTACTCTCTCTCTCTCCTCTGCACATGTCCAAACCATCTCAGTCTGACCTCTTTGACTTTAAAACCTCTAACATGTGCTGTTCCTCTGATCCTGTCCATCCTGGTCACTCCCAGAGAGATCCTCAGCATCTTCATCTCTGCTACAAACATCTCTGCTTCCTGTCTTTTTCTCAGTGCCACTGTCTCTAGACCAATCAGCATGGCCGCTCTCACCACACTGTCTCTAGACCAATCAGCATGGCCGCTCTCACCTCACTGTCTCTAGACCAATCAGCATGGCCGCTCTCACCACACTGTCTCTAGACCAATCAGCATGGCCGCTCTCACCACACTGTCTCTAGACCAATCAGCATGGCCGCTCTCACCACACTGTCTCTAGACCAATCAGCATGGCCGCTCTCACCACACTGTCTCTAGACCAATCAGCATGGTCGCTCTCATCACGGTTTTCTACACTTTCTCTTTCATTTTAGCTGAAACTCTTCTATCACACATCACACCTGATACTTTTCTCCACCCGTTCCATCCTGCCTGCACATGCTTCTTCACGTGTTTTATAAAACATAATTAACATAAATTTTCCATTTTGTTTATGCATGAATTATTCTGTTTAGCACACATTAAATTGTGATAGGTTGGATTAAAGCCTGTTGTTATTGTTGTAAACCAAATATATCAGTGTGTTCTTGAGCTGATGTGTGTGTGTGTGTCTGTGTGCATTTGGAAGCATTTATTTCGACATTGTGGAGAAAACTTCAACTTTAAACGTACGTATGTTTCTGTCATCATGAGAGTTTTTTAGTGAAATCCTACGCTGCACTCTAAATCTGCTCCAGGGCTATTTGTTTTTAAAACGAATGGAGTCACCATGAATAAAAGCACCACCTACTCACTGCCTTCAATCTGGAAAGGTCACAGGGGTCTCTCATGAGGACGGTTAACGGCAAAAATCAAAAAGAACAAATAACTCCATTAGCGTGACCTTTTCACTTGTTTAACTTATATTTTAATGTTCTTCATATTTTCCACCAACGAGAATAAAAAAATGATGATTTATGAGAATAAAACTTTCAGTGTTAGAAAACATGAATACGATATTATTTATGATATGTGTTCAATTATGATGAATGCACATTTAAATTTTATTAAAACTCTTTTTCATTTATTAGTGAAATGAGCCAAAAAAACAAAACAAAACGCAAAACCACCCGTATTCAGTTCATCTATAGCTGGTGCTTAGTGACTGTGGGCGGTTTTGTTAATGTCCTTTAACAAAACCTTTAATAACCAACTAAAATATCTGTTTACACAGTGTTCAAGTCTACAGCTCATCCACAGCAGCAGAGGTCATAAACGAAAGAAGAATTTGTTTGGGTGACATGAGTGTGTAGATGCTGAAGGAAGTCTCCTCCTGTTGTGGAAGCTCCAAACCATAGCTTCCACATGGTTTGGAACATATTGCATTCACAAGAATTTGTGATCTTGACTTTTGTGACCTTGATCTTTGATCGCATGACCCTGAAAATCTAGTCTGTTCATCTAGAGTTGGTACTGAGTACCTGTTTTCTTCTTTCAGCATTTCCCTTCAGGGGTCGCCACAGCAAGTCAGTTTCTTCCATCTAACCCTATCTCCTGCATCCTCTTCGGTCACACCAACTATCTTCATGTCTTCCTTCACTGTATCCATGAACCTCCTCTTTGGTCTTCCTCTAGTCCTCTTTCCTGGCCTAGAGGAAAGAGGATGCCCAAGAAGATGAGCATCCTTCTTGGGCGTTTTATTAAAATTCTTTCAAATTACTGATCAAAACTTTACGCACCTTTAAGATTCTTACATTTTTGACGTGTAAAGTTAAAAATAACAAAGAAAGATATAAAAAAAAATTATCTCAAATTTGTGTGTTTTGTAAAATGTGAAAATGCATTTAAGTAATGGATTGAGTCACGCTTGTTTTTAACGTGGTGATCCTCCCAGCACCTTGTTTTCAGGATTGTACTTCATTGTGTTCAATAAAATCTTAGTGAAGCAGGAAAAACAACTTTGAGTTAATGACAAGGCAGAAAATTTCAATCAATCACAAGTTTTACACTGATGTATAAACACACACTCCGATCAGATCAGATTGAATACTCCCTGATTTAACAGATAACTATTATTTTATTAGTGACTGATATGTATCATTTTTATACATTAATTGTTCTCTAATTAACAAATCATTCGGCAGCATTCGGTCACGTGGACAGAAATTTTAATAAAACATTTCAACATAAAAAAAGAGAATAAATTTGTATTTTTAACCTAGTTTTAAAACTTCTAACCACATCAAACCTTTCTAGAAAGTACAAAAAAAGAGTTTTATACAAAGCCAAACTGAACAGGCCTCATCCTTCTGCTCTACGTCTTTGCTTCGATGCACCGTTCAATGCAAAGATAACGTAAATTAAAGTTTTATCAACAGTAAGCTGTTCTTTTTTAATCTGGAGTTAACAGTAATTAACTTCTGAAAAAGATAAAAAAAACCCCAAACAAAACAGCTTCAAACTATAGCTGAGCTCATTTTTTTGTGTTAAATCATATCTTAGAAACGACTAATAAAACAAGAAGTGGGACCACCATGTTCCTGTAGACGGCCAATCTGGAACGAAGTTCTACGATGGGGCAAAAACGGCTTTTAAAAACTGAATGTGAAAAACTGTTTTCTTCTGACAGTGTTCTGTCCTCAGTGTGTCTTCAGTGTGTCTTCAGTGTGTCTTCAGTGTGTCTTCAGTGTGTCCTCAGTGTGTCCTCAGTGTGTCTTCAGTGTGTCTTCAGTGTGTCCTCAGTGTGTCCTCAGTGTGTCCTCAGTGTGTCTTCAGTGTGTCTTCAGTGTGTCCTCAGTGTGTCCTCAGTGTGTCTTCAGTGTGTCCTCAGTGTGTCTTCAGTGTGTCTTCAGTGTGTCCTCAGTGTGTCCTCAGTGTGTCCTCAGTGTGCCCTCAGTGTGTCCTCAGTGTGTCCTCAGTGTGTCTTCAGTGTGTCCTCAGTGTGTCCTCAGTGTGTCCTCAGTGTGTCCTCAGTGTGTCTTCAGTGTGTCCTCAGTGTGTCTTCAGTGTGTCCTCAGTGTGTCCTCAGTGTGTTTTCAGTGTGTCCTCAGTGTGTTTTCAGTGTGTCCTCAGTGTGTCCTCAGTGTGTCTTCAGTGTGTCCTCAGTGTGTCCTCAGTGTGTCCTCAGTGTGCCCTCAGTGTGTCCTCAGTGTGTCCTCAGTGTGTCTTCAGTGTGTCCTCAGTGTGTCCTCAGTGTGTCCTCAGTGTGTCCTCAGTGTGTCTTCAGTGTGTCCTCAGTGTGTCTTCAGTGTGTCCTCAGTGTGTCCTCAGTGTGTTTTCAGTGTGTCCTCAGTGTGTCCTCAGTGTGTCTTCAGTGTGTCCTCAGTGTGTCCTCAGTGTGCCCTCAGTGTGTCCTCAGTGTGTCTTCAGTGTGTCCTCAGTGTGTCTTCAGTGTGTCCTCAGTGTGTCCTCAGTGTGTTTTCAGTGTGTCCTCAGTGTGTCCTCAGTGTGTCTTCAGTGTGTCCTCAGTGTGTCCTCAGTGTGTCCTCAGTGTGCCCTCAGTGTGTCCTCAGTGTGTCCTCAGTGTGCCCTCAGTGTGTCCTCAGTGTGTCCTCAGTGTGTCTTCAGTGTGTCCTCAGTGTGTCCTCAGTGTGTCTTCAGTGTGTCCTCAGTGTGTCTTCAGTGTGTCCTCAGTGTGTCCTCAGTGTGTTTTCAGTGTGTCTTCAGTGTGTCCTCAGTGTGTCTTCAGTGTGTCCTCAGTGTGTCCTCAGTGTGTCCTCAGTGTGTCCTCAGTGTGCCCTCAGTGTGTCCTCAGTGTGCCCTCAGTGTGTCTTCAGTGTGTCCTCAGTGTGTCCTCAGTGTGTCTTCAGTGTGTCCTCAGTGTGTCTTCAGTGTGTCCTCAGTGTGTCCTCAGTGTGTTTTCAGTGTGTCTTCAGTGTGTCCTCAGTGTGTCCTCAGTGTGTCTTCAGTGTGTCTTCAGTGTGTCCTCAGTGTGTCTTCATTGTGTCCTCAGTGTGTCCTCAGTGTGTCTTCAGTGTGTCCTCAGTGTGTCTTCAGTGTGTCCTCAGTGTGTCCTCAGTGTGTCTTCAGTGTGTCCTCAGTGTGTCCTCAGTGTGTCCTCAGTGTGTCCTCAGTGTGTCTTCAGTGTGTCCTCAGTGTGTCTTCAGTGTGTCTTCAGTGTGTCCTCAGTGTGTCTTCAGTGTGTCCTCAGTGTGTCTTCAGTGTGTCCTCAGTGTGTCCTCAGTGTGTCTTCAGTGTGTCCTCAGTGTGTCCTCAGTGTGTCCTCAGTGTGTCCTCAGTGTGTCTTCAGTGTGTCCTCAGTGTGTCTTCAGTGTGTCCTCAGTGTGTCTTCAGTGTGTCCTCAGTGTGTCCTCAGTGTGTCTTCAGTGTGTCTTCAGTGTGTCCTCAGTGTGTCCTCAGTGTGTCCTCAGTGTGTCTTCAGTGTGTCCTCAGTGTGTCTTCAGTGTGTCCTCAGTGTGTCCTCAGTGTGTCCTCAGTGTGTCTTCAGTGTGTCTTCAGTGTGTCCTCAGTGTGTCCTCAGTGTGTCTTCAGTGTGTCCTCAGTGTGTCTTCAGTGTGTCTTCAGTGTGTCCTCAGTGTGTCCTCAGTGTGTCCTCAGTGTGTCTTCAGTGTGTCTTCAGTGTGTCCTCAGTGTGTCCTCAGTGTGTCTTCAGTGTGTCTTCAGTGTGTCCTCAGTGTGTCCTCAGTGTGTCTTCAGTGTGTCTTCAGTGTGTCTTCAGTGTGTCTTCAGTGTGTCTTCAGTGTGTCCTCAGTGTGTCCTCAGTGTGTCCTCAGTGTGTCTTCAGTGTGTCTTCAGTGTGTCTTCAGTGTGTCCTCAGTGTGTCCTCAGTGTGTCCTCAGTGTGTCCTCAGTGTGTCTTCAGTGTGTCCTCAGTGTGTCCTCAGTGTGTCTTCAGTGTGTCCTCAGTGTGTCCTCAGTGTGTCTTCAGTGTGTCCTCAGTGTGTCCTCAGTGTGTCTTCAGTGTGTCCTCAGTGTGTCCTCAGTGTTGGACTTTTGCAGTTAAAACTAAGGTTTTCTCACTGACTTTAAACTTGTTTTTAAAATCAACTAAAATGTTTGTATTCGGTCAAAATTCCAGTTGATTAAAGACTTTTCATTTTCAGAACTCCGACTTTGTAAAAAACAGCTGGGATCATGCTATTTATTCATTTTTAGTAGTGTTTCAGTCACTGTTGGCACAATTTCGTATGAGGATTCCGTTTCATAATCTTCTGGTTTATCAAGGACAGAATCACAGGGCAATAGCCTCAGTCAGGAAGCCCAGGCTTCCCTCACTCAGGTTACACCTTCCAGCTCACCCAGGAAATGTTCCCTGACCAAATGCGTGACGTCTCTTCAGCAGTCCATGGTCAACCTCCAGGTGTCCTCCGTGTGGGACGTGCCTGGAAAACCTCACCATCGCAGCGTCCGGGAGGTATCCAAACCAGATGCCCTGACCACCCCATCTGGCTTCTCTCAACTTGGAGAAGCAAAAGCTCTACTTCGAGCTCCTCCTTCTGTCTCTGAGCAAGAGCACAGCTATCCTACGGAGGAAGCTCATTTCGGTCACTTGCATCCATAATCTTGTTCTTTCGGTCACCTCCTACAGATGGTGACCATAAGTGAGGGTAGGATTGTAGATCGACTGGTAAATAAAGGGGAAGCATGGTTCAGTGGGAGTGTGGGAGTGTGGGAGTGTGAGCATCCTGTAACGAGAGGGTCACCAGTTCGATCTCCTTGGCGTTAATGGTGATGTCTTTGAGCAAGACACTGAACCCCCAATGTCTCCTGATGGTGGTTTGCACCTTGCATGTCAGCTTCCACCATCTGGTATGAATGTGTGTGTGACTGGGAGCTACAATGTAAAGCTCTTTGAGTTCAAGCGCCGTTAAGTAAGTCCGTAAAAGTCCATTTAAATCAAGAGTTTTGCTTTTTGGCTCAGGTCTTTCTTCACCAAAACGGATCAAACGTCCTAATATTTACAGACACCACATCAGTCAGTCTGTCGATCTCCCACTCCATCCTTCCCAAACTCGAGAACAAGGCCCTGAGATCCTTAAACTCCTCCTCTTAGGGCAGAACCCTGGTCTGGACCCGCAGGGGGCACTCCACTCTCTTTTTAAAATGAGAATATGTTGATCAAATCGCAATTTGTTTGTACATGAACCATAATATGGTCGATGTGAATGATCTAATCTGTGATCCCAGTCCTAGGTACACTCTTTCTGTCCACCAACAAGAGATCAAAACACAAGGACTGATTTCATTAAAGTGGCCCAATGAATCAAAAAGCTCCAATATTGTCGTAGACAGACTCAAAGATACATTAGTGCAGGATCCAAACTTTATTTTCTGCCATCCAAGCAAGGACCAACAGATGCAAGTCCACGTGTATTGATAATACTGAACCACATCGGAGCAGTCCATGCCAGTATGAGGAAGGCACTGTCTCCATGTAGGCCTATGCGCCCAAATGTTTGTGATGATTTTTTTCAAATCAGTGGCGGAGCCAGTTCATTCAACCTCCCTGACAACACAACTCCTTACATCCAGCTGGTTTACAACAAAGATTGTGCAAATGGGGAGGTCAACACCCACATGTGGCACTCCAGCCCTCCTGCCTGCGACCAGAGCAGTCAAAGCCAACCAAACCGTTGACAAGGCCCGTTGGACGACTGCTGCTCACTGAGCACCAGGACAAATATTCTGCCGAGTGGATGAAGCCTATAGGGGAGCACATTTGCAATCAGCTGTGTGCTTGTCACTGGAGTCTGTACTCACTTCTCTCAGTCTCAACTGGCTGAAAATAATAATCACACAAAGGTTGATTTATTGCCATATTTTTGACACATTAACTTTACTCAGCCAACCAACCCATGTCCAACCTATCAAATAAGATGCCCGGTTTAGCAACAAAAAAATGTCCTACCAAGCAACACAGATCCTTAAAAATCCTCTGTTTCTGTCTTAATGTTGAACTTCAGCTAGCTGAACTTTGATCGCATGAATTTCCAATTTTTACTTTATTAAATTCTATTTTGACTTGAATATTTTGTGGATGACAGAAGGGTCCTCAAGAGACTGACATCCATGCTGGATAACAAGTCCCACCCCCTGCAGGACACTCTGTCTGCAGTAGAAAGCAGCTTCAGTGGCAGGCTGCTCCACCCTCGCTGTATGAAGGAGAGATTCAGGAGGTCTTTCCTTCCTTCTGTTGTGAGACTCTACAATGAGCAATTTTAACCATGCGCTCTTTTTGCTCTTTCTCACCAAAACTGTGCGGCAGCTCACTCACTTTGAATGCATGTTTTTGTCCTTAGTCTATTTTGCCTTTTTTGTTTTTGTGTTGTTTGCCCATACTTGTTATGACCCCTTTTTTTTCTTCCTGTGCCCATGCTGTTGCATATTGCAATTTCCCCATTGGGACAAATAAAGGTTTTCTTGATTCTTGATTTGTGTGATACATTTCCACAACACTGGCCAGACCAATGATTAGCACGACTGATAATCTTACACTGTTTATTTCAATTCTTCTGTCACACTAAAATATCCGAACAAACGAGCCATCGTTAATCTTCCATCTACATGGTGAGTTTTGCTTCCTGACTGGAGAGTTCGTGGATGGAGCGGTGGATTGGAGGCAAACGCTGTCAGACCTGATAAGCTCTTCATCTCCTCTGACTGACACGTCCCCTCCTCAGGCAGATTTTTAGCCCACATACACCTCATTGTGAAACTTCTGCTGCATGGAGATCCTGGATCCAGTCACAGGGCTTCAAAATGAGATTTGTACAGAGTTGAACATATTCAAACTTTCAGCTTGAGTTTTTCTGATTGAAAACATTTACAGTGAACTCTTTGCATAGTGTTTAACCAGATTAACGCAAACGGTTTTCCTCTGGGTATTTATCTCCTTACATTTTGTAAGGAGATACATTTATCTCCTTAAACTGTGGCCACAAAATGTTTCTGATATTTTCTGCTACTGTGAAGTATGTTACTACTTTTTAATTTGTCAAATTTGTACGTTTAATACTCATTTTATGCCTTGCAGAATGTGGAGGAGGCAGAAAGCAGTCAGGGTGTCCATACAGAGAAGCCAGTTGAGTATTCTTCACAGGGCCTGGCTTTGTGACTCATTCCGGACTCCAGCTTTTGGGTTGCCAGGCTGGACACAGTGCGACCGGACTGGGACGCCGATGGATGGGGCAAGGGGGCATCGAGGTATTAAACATCTGGTGTTTGCACTGCAGCACTCAAATTTTTCTTCAGGGATAAATAAAGTATATTTAATTCAATACATACATAATTTTGGAAACACATTATCTCCCAAACCGCTGAAGGAATTTTTATGAAACTGCCCACACTTGCTCAATTCCAATTAATTCAATTCAATTAAACTCAATAACATTTGTGGAGCTCATTAACATGAAAAACAATTATCTCATCTGGCTTCACATTGTAAATTGAAAAAAGTATAAAAACAAGGAACAAAAACAAGAAAAATTGTAGATACAAAAATGCACCGTTAAAAGCTAACAAAATTAAAGCTAGTTAAAAACATGTCAGCACATTTCTGTTCAGGGTCGTCCAACCAAAGGTCAAGGTCATACAAATCAAAGTCACAAATTTTGCAATTGTAACATCTCGTGAACCAGTGAAGGTCATTTAATGAAACTGCCCACAATCACTAAGTGACAACCATAGATGAATCAATAAAGTTTACAACACAGGACAGGCAAAGGCCGACTGGTTAACACCTGGCTAGTAAATAAAAATGAAATTTAAACATAGGGATACACGGTTCAAAAGACAAAACAAAACAATTCTACCTAAAAACTGTTTGAAAAGTCACCAAAAATTGCTACTAAATGCAAATAAGCAGCATGATGACAGCTGTTTTTCTGAACAAGCAGGGATTCTAAAAGGAGATGTTTTAATTACTATTAATTAACGGGAATGTGGACTAAATGTAAAGATTTCTGCTGATGTTAAAGTTTGTCTTCTAAATATGCCGGTGCAGATGTGACAAAATGTACCGTATTTTCACGACCAAAAGGTGCACCGTATTAAAAGGCGCAGTCCCAGTTTGGTGTGTTCTGTGTTTAACATACACATAAGGTGCACCTGATGATAGGGCGCGGGTTTTATATTCAAATCCTTTACTACGTACGTCTGCCTTACAACAACACACACACAATCAGACAAGTGTGTGTATTTAAAAGTAGATCGGGAACAAAACGAGTGTTTTTTATGATTTAAATATTAGTTACAGTTGTCATAAAGTCATTTATCAAATCCATCCAAGTCCTCATCCTCTGTTTCTGAATCTAACAGCTGCTCTAAATCCAACCTCGCAGGTTCACTTTCCTCGCTGTCAGAGTCACTTTCTGTACCGTGCGGCTCCTCGGAAATGATGCCTGCTTTTGGGAAAGCTCGAACAACAGTGCCAGCAGACATGTTAGCCCAAGCATCTATAATCCATTGGCAAACTGTGGTGTAACCCGCCTGGCGCTGCCTTCCACCCTTCATGAAGCTGTGGTCTCCTCTGGTCATCCATCGCTTTCACGCCGCTCGTAGCTTTACTTTGAACGGCCGGTTCACACCGATGTCCAGCAGTTGGAGTTCCTTCGTCAGACCTCCAGGACTCAAAGCGAGCGTAGTGTTCATCTGCTTCACTTGTTTTTTCACACATAGGGTGCACTGTCTGATAGGGTGCGCCACGCATTTTGAAGGAAATCTAAAACTTTTATATGCGCCTTATGGTTGTCTTTCTAGTTTTTAGGATTCTTTCTGTAAACGTGTGCTATTTTTCGGATCCTTTCTGACTCGTTTGGCTTACTATGTTAGCAAACAAGAGTTTTCCAGTGCATTTGTTGTGCACCCCTATTTATAATTCTGGTTCTCGTCATTAAGTAAGTGAATCATTTGGACAGTTCTCTTTTGATTATTCAAGAAGTATTTAGACTAAAATAAGCTTTAAAATTATCTAAAAACCACAACCAAGTTTACAACAACAAACTTGTACTTATAAGTAAAAGGATCCTGTGAGAAATGAGCTTCTCCTCAAACATGGCCGACATGAGACGGGGAGCTTTCGGCAAGCCCCGACTCAGACACAATCAGATTGTTTTTCCGCCTGCCGGCATGGTGTCCATCTCCAGCCTGATGACAGAGCTTTGTACGGTCCACATGACAGAGCAACCTGGACTCACCTCTAGGATCTATCTACGGTACGGACTAATTTTTCTAAAGTCTAAAGTCACAAATCAGAAATTAATATTAGGAAACATCAAAAAAAAAAAAAAAAAAAACCTTTTTGGATTAAACCGTGGCAAAAGTGTAGCTTTTTTTTTTTTTTTTTTTTAACATAATCTTTCTCTGACTAAAGAAATATTACACTTGCTTTGAATTTTCCACAGATTATTTTTTTCTATTGCGTGTCTCAAATATTGCATAAAATTTAATTTAATAATTGTATTGCAGACTGTCTCCAGTTTTAAAATAATGTACAGTTTACTGTTAAAAATCTATTATTGAAATTTGCAGAAAGGAACTTTTTTTTTTAAAAGAAAAACTTCACAATTAGAACATTCAAAGAAATATCTCTCTCTCAGCTTAGGACCTTCCTAAGCTGGTACTTTAAGATTTGACTGCATGGCCTGTTGCTAGGCGATGCCTGTTTGGGAGCGCTGGTCCAAACAGAAATTCAGAGAGGACATTCCTCCTCAGCCAACAGGTCTGTTCCTTTTAAGGCTCCGAGGAGTTCCTGGTGAGCGAGGCAGCATCCACGTAATCTGTCAGCAGGTTTTAGTCTCCACATCCATCACAAAAAAGCCATCTCTGCAGGCAAACATCAGTCCAGAGGTTGTTTTTGTAATATTTCTCATGTTAAAGTTTGGGTGTCTGTTCATGGTCACTAGGAGGCGGAGTCTATCCTGACAACTACACCTGCAAAGCTCATCAGTCCATCACAAGCGTTGATATTTTAAAAGTATTAATATTTGCAATATTATTGCTCATCGAATCGACACCAAAACATACATTTTTGCGAAGCACCGAAAAACAAGAAAAAATTGAAACCAAGGCGTCAAATAATACCTAAAAAATGCTAGCTAAACAATTTTAGCAGATTCCTGCCCTTAGACTCACCTTTCTCCAACTAAAACTCAGACAAAACTGAAATCATTGTCTTTGGCCCACAGAAACAAAGAGAAAGTGTCATTAGTTACCTTCAATCTCTCTCTCTGGAACCGACAAATCAAGTTAGAAATCTGGGAGTAATAATGGACTCAGACTTTAACTTCAACAGTCACATCAAATCAATTACATCAGCAGCCTTTTACCACCTGAAAAACAGCCAAAATCAGAGGTTTGGTTTCTAAAACAGACTTAGAGGTTCTTATCCATGCATTTGTTTCCAGTAGGTTAGATTATTGTAACGGTTCTACTTACTGGTCTGAACAAAAAGGCTTTAAAACAGCTGCAGTTTATTCAAAATGCTGCTGCTCGAGTCCTCACAAGAACTAGAAAATACGATCACATTAGTCCTGTGCTCAAGTCTCTGCACTGGCTTCCTGTGGCTCAGAGAATAGACTTTAAAACTGCTCTGATTGTGTTTAAGTCTCTCCATGGTCTAGAACCAAAGTACATCTGTGATATGTTAGTACCTTATGGACCATCTAGAACTCTGAGGACCTCTGGGACCGGCCTCCTGCTGGAGCCTAGAGTCAGGACTAAACATGAACCATCTAGAACTCTGAGGACCTCTGGGACCGGCCTCCTGCTGGTGTCTAGAGTCAGGACTAAACATGAACCATCGAGAACTCTGAGGACCTCTGGGACCGGCCTCCTGCTGGTGTCTAGAGTCAGGACTAAACATGAACCATCTAGAACTCTGAGGACCTCTGGGACCGGCCTCCTGCTGGTGTCTAGAGTCAGGACTAAACATTGAGAAGCTTCCTGAGGCTGTGAGACAGGCCGACACTGTGAACAATGTTTAAATCTAGGATGAAAACACTTCTGTTTAACTGTGCTTTTGATTAATTACTCTTTTTATCTGTTTTAATTATCTTATTTATTTATTTATTTTAAACTTTTTGATTCTGTTTTATGATTTTAATACATTTTTTCTTCTTGTGAAGCACTTTGAATTACATTTTGTATGAATTGTGCAACAAATAAACTTGCCTTGCCTGTACGGTGAGGAAAAACTCCTAAAAACCCACCAGTTCCTCCACATTTTGTGGGTAGAGACACAAAAAAATTAAGTATTGTAGAATTATTACAAATTTATACAAATAAATGAAAAACCACTCGAAAAAAATACTTTAGTATCTCAGATTGATACCAGTGTACGCTTTCACACACCAGGGGTCTAGAGTCCGTTTTTAATTCAATCGGTGACACAAAAAATGAAAAAAGAAATATTATCCCAAGTTTTGAGGTTGTTTTTTTCCTTTAAAACATGTAAATGTGTCAGAAGCTGACGTCTTTTTCCACAGATTTTTTTTCTAAAAGAGAAATGTTTCCCCATGGTGAACCTGTCCATCCTGCTATTTATAACCAAGCCGTCAGCGATGGGAACACACTTAACAGAGGAGAAAATGAGGTCTGTTTGGGGGCAACACAGTGCCAACAGACCGCCTCAGCAACACAAAGCTGCATTATCACAACCAATTTGTAGCCGGCCCGTTATCACGTAGCCTCCTTAGAGACGTTAAAAAGAACCAGACAAACATATCCCCCCTCAGGCTGCTGGGATGGAAGTTATTCAGTCACAAACGACGACTCCATCCAGGGACTTTTTATGCTGATGAATATAAACGTAACCTCCTTTCAGGCAGACCAGAGGAAGCAGAGGAGTCAAACACAAACAGAAATCTAAAAATTGAAAGGCTGAAAAATAAAGAGACTTGTACGATGGATACAAAGCAGACCTGCAGCCGTACCAGCACAGGAGGAATTAATTATCACCAAACTATTAGTTAATCAACTTTGAGAGATGTTATTTTATTCAATCAATAAGAATCAATTAACATTTGCCTGAAGCTGCAGCCAAGGTACACTTTAAAGTTCACCTATTTTAAAGTAGAAACTTCAAAATGTTGAACTTTCCAGCATGTTTGACAAACCTAAAGTCCGTTCATAACCAAATAAAGATTTGGATGTGTGTTTACGATCATTTTTTATTTGTAGAAAACATCCAGCTTTAGATTTTTCACAAATGGCCTCAACTTTGCATCCAAAATTTGTTTAAATGTGGATATAAACACAGACTATTCATCTCTTTTAAAACCATAGAAGCAAAGAAGGTTCACGTTCACTGTTCGTTCCGTCGTCTTCCGCTCATCCAGGGGTCGGGTCGCGGGGGCAACAGCCTCAGACGGGAAGCCCAGGCTTCTCTCACCCCAGCTGTATCCTCCAGCTCACCTGGAAGGATCCCGAGTCGTTCCCTGGCTAGCTGTGAGACATAGTCTCTCCAGCGGGTCCGGGGTCTGCCACTTGGTCTCCTCCTGGCGGGACGTGCCTGAAACACCTCAGCAGCGAGGCGCTCAAGCGGCGTCCTGACCAGATTCAATGTAATTTTTCAAAATAAAACTTTATGCTTTATTATGTCTTCTGGAAGCAGTGGCTCAGTGGTAGAGTGTTCGCCCTCGGACCAGAAGTTCACGGGTTCGAATCGCAGTGAGTTCATGTCTAGGGTCCTTGGAGAAAACTCTTAACCCCCTGGGGGTTTCTCCTACCATTGGTGCCGTCATGGCAGCCTGCTGTAGTGTAATGCAGCACACAAATTTTCCCGTTGAGGGATCAATAAAGTATATATTATTATCTTCCCTGATGGGCTCGTGGGGGGTACCTGAGTCTATTGCTGCTGATTTAAGGCGAAAGGCAGAATACACCCCGAACAGGTCACCAGTCTGTTGCAGGGCCACGCACACAGACAACCATCCACACAGTCATTCCCAGGAGATATTTCGTAGCCAATTAACCAAACACGTATGTATTAGGAAAACCAAAGTACCAGGAGAAAACGCAAACATACACGGTAAGAACATGCAAACCCCACACAGATAGCCCAGTGTTTCAAGCCTCATCCCTAACCTGGGACTCAAACCCCTGACCTCCTCACTTTGAGGTTACCGTGCTAACCACTGCACCACTGTGCAGCCCTCAGAATTAAATAAAACTTTCCAGCGTTCATCATAACGACAATAACAAGGCTCATCGTTAACATCAACCTTACAAAATACTGATCAAGACTTTCCACCTCAGATAGATGACCTGAACCAAGGCTTTCCACTTTAAATGTCACATAATAAGGTATAAAAATAACATGTTTGTCATTTCTGAATTTACAAAATCAAAATAATGACGTTCGACCTTGAATATGACCTATTGATGCAGTAGTGATCTGAACTTTCTGAAGAGAAAAAACCTACAGTATCCAAATGATCATAATAAAGAAAAGGAGTTTATACAACGATCTGGTTTAAAATGATCGCTATGAGGATGGTCAAGTTAGGGTTAACTCCTGCTTCTTCACAAACGACCTCAAGTTGGCATCCAAAATGTACCGATTTTCAGTCAGTCACCTTCTTAACCGTCCATCCCCTACAGCAGTGGTTCTTAACCTGGGTTCAATCAAACCCTAGGGGTTCTGTGAGTCGGTCTCAGGGGTTCGGTGGAGCCTCCGCCGCAGAGGTGAACCTCTCAGTCTAGTCTCTAGTTAGTGAGCACAGTCATTGAAAGCTTCCTGCTCTGAGATTTCCTACCGGTCTGCTTTGAGGTCGCTGGTTTATGCAGCAGAGTGAGACCTCCCAATCAGACCGCTTAGAGAGGGCTGGATAAGCAGCAGAGTGAGACCTCCTTCTCCGTCGGGTTTAACAACACCTTCTTTAATAACCCTCCGTCTGACCAGCGGTGTGCATCAGTGACGTTGGGTTAGCGTTAGTGACGCTACTAAAGAAGGGTTTGGTGAATGAGCTTATGAAACTGGTGGGGTTCAGTGCTTCCAGCAAGGTTAAGAACCACTGCCCTAAGGGGTTGTGAGAAGTGCTAGAGCCCATTCCGGCTGATTTAAGACAAGGGGCAGGGCACACCCCAAACAGGTTGCCAGTCTGTTGCAGGGCCGCACACGTACAACCATACCCACACACATATTCCAAGGGACAATTTGGCACCGGCCAATCAACCTAACGTATGTTTTTGGAGGGTGGGAGGAAACCAGAGTACCCAGAGGAAACCCACGTGGACACGGGGAGAACATATAAACTCCACACAGAAAGGCCAATGTTCCAAGCCTTGTCCCCACCTGGGACTCGAACCCACGACTTTCTTGCTGTGAGGCTCTGTGGTACCCACAGCGCCACCGTGCTGCCTGTCCCAATTTTATTTTAGCAATGTTTTCTTCTAATCATGGAATATTCCCTGCGTCTTTGGCTGTCATGCAAAGAAAAAACATGACTGACCCACAGCCGTGCTTGAAAGTTCCGTTCCATCGTCTTCCGCTCATCCGGGGTCGGGTCGCGGGGGCAACAGCCTCAAACGGGAAGCCCAGGCTTCTCTCACCCCGGCTGCATCCTCCAGCTCACCCGGAAGGATCCCAAGTCGTTCCCCGGCCAGCTGTGAGACAAAGTTTCTCCAGCAGGTTCGGGGTCTGCCCCTTGGTCTCCTCCGGGTAGGACGTACCCGAAACATCCCATCTGGCTCCTCTCGACCTGGAGGACTTGTGAGTTAGTTCTTGATATTATACACCTTTTCATCTCCAAACATAACTTTGCCAAATAGGTCTTTTTATAACTTTTTTTTAGCCATTTTTTAAAGCCATCTTTTCTTGGCTTTTTTTATACACATTAATACGGATCTTTATCCGGGGTGCCCATACTTTTAAACCCCACTGTGTCCTAAATAGATGTTACCATGGTTACACTTTGCTATGAATATTGTTATAATAACCTTTGACACATTTTCCTGAGAACGAAGGCCTGTCTAACTCAGTTGTATTTGGTGGTGGGTCTCTGGATTCTTTCAGGGTTCGTTTCAATGTAAAATGCGATGGTGGAGTTTACAGAAAGTGTCCGGCTGTGTTTGGAAGAACACCAAACAGTGTTTGGATGGATGGATGGCCATATTTGGCTCCTTAAGGGATAAAGAGTTATTTCTTTGCAGAAATGTAAATATGAGAAAAGGCAGGAAGAAATATGGATGGATGAAGTTCAGCAGCTCTCAGAATGAGATTCCTTTTAATTTAGAAACGTTTTACAAGAGTTGAAATCACACATAAATGTCATCTTTGGTCAGATTTTTTTTTTTATATCAGCCAACAGAATGTGAACGTCACATCTCCCAAACATTTGAAGGGAGTTTAATAACATTTCCCACGGTTACTCAGTATATGCTATAGATGAACAGATAAAGTTTGTGATCTGGGACAGGGAGAGACTTTTGGTCCGTGGTGTCAACTTGTGTCCATTTCTACATCAAATTGAAGTTAAAACGTCAAAGATCAGACTTGTTTGAAAAAAATAATTACAATAAAATCACAACTAATTTGATATATTTTGTTTATATTTTGGAATAAACTTGATTTATTCTGTATCGTATCAACTTTTATTTTGGAATTGATTAACTTCATTCTGATCTTTACTCTCTTTTATTTTAATATTTGTATTTAGTCAGTCAGTCACCTTCTTAACCGTCTCTCCCTTACGAGGTTGCGAAGGGTGCCGTAGCCCATCCTGGCTGATTCTAGGCAAGGGGCAGGGTACACCCCGAACAGGTCGCCAGTCTGTCGCAGGGCCACACACATACAACCATACACACACACACCCTCATTCCTTGGGGCAATTTTGGCACCAGCCAATCAACCTAACATGCATGTTTTTAGAGGGTGGGAGGAAACCACAGGACCTGGAGGAAACCCATGCAGACACGGGGAGAGCATGCAAACCCCACACAGAAAGGCCAGTGTTACAAGCCTTGTCCCCACCCGGGACTTGAATTCATGATCTTCTTATTGTGAGGCCACTGTGCTACCCACTACGCCATCGTGCCACCCATATTTGTATTCTGTAACTCTTCCGTTCTGTCATCTTCCGCTTATCCGGGGTCGTTTCACGGGGGCAACAGGCTCAAACGGGCAGCCCAGGCCTGTCTCACCCCGGCTGCATCATCTAGCTCACCTGGAAGGATCCCAAGTCGTTCCCCGGCCAGCTGTGAGACATAGTCTCTCCAGCGGGTCCGGGGTCTGCCCCTTGGTCTTCTCTCAGTGGGACGTGCCCGAAACACCTCGCCCCCGCAAGGCGCTCGGGGGGCATCCTGACCAAATGCCCGAACCACCCCATCTGGCTCCTCTCAACCTGGAGGAGGAGCTCTGTAACTCTATTCATTTTATTTTAAATTTCAGAATTTTTCTCAAAATCTTTTTTTTTTTCTTGATTTAAGTCATTTCATACAGATTTTGCTTCTTTTATTCTGGATTTTGCCAAACTTATGTTAGATTTGACCAAATTTATTCTGGAACAAAAGTTTTCTTCAAAGAGAACTGATTTATTTATTAAAACTATACCAAGGTTCCACCTTAACTACAACTTACTAAAAAATACACTCATAAAAACTTTCTGGTCCTGGGGGGCATTGGCCTGGTGGTAGTATTACCGTCTTTAAACCCCACTGGGTCAAAGCTCTCCCTGGGACTATGGAAGCGCACACTGAAAGGGACGAAATGAAAAATAAAAACATAAAAACTTTCCACCTTGGATTGACGATCATAATTCAAAGAGTTTCTCCTTTAAATGTCACATAGTAAAATATAAAGTTTTATATATTTATTTTAACACAAAATCCTAATGATGATGTTCCACCTTAAAAACAACTTACTGATCCACTGTATGAACTTTCTGGAGTGGAAAAATTTATTCAAATGATTTTAATAATAAAGAAAAGCAGTTTATAAAAACATAAAACCCTGTCTCCACCAAAAATAGAACTTATTAAAAGTGTGTGTATAAAAACCCTCACCCCAAAACTCACCCCACAATCGCCTCTCTCTCACACCCCTCCAGAAAGCCTCGCAGGCCTTGGTGGTGGACTCCTTCACATGTTCGCTGAAGGATCTTCTGAGTGGAGTTTTTCCAGCCGAGGTCTGCTGAGCCATCACTGGAAAGAGAGAGGACCACGGTGTTCATGTTGGTAGTGGGAGGGGGCGGTGGGGTATGTGTGTGTGGGAGGTGGGGTTGGATATTTGTCTGAAGAATCATGGTCTCTCCTCTGGGCTGCAAAATATTCATAAAATATCAGTCTGCCATTTTTCTGTCTGACAAAATCAGTTTGATTTTTTATGTTTCTGTAACATTGAACGCAATATTTCCTAAAACAGTAAAAAAAAATTAATAATACTATCCACTGTCTCAAGTGAAAGAGTTTAATATCTCGGGGTCTTGTTCACGAGTGGGGGAAGGATGGAGAGGGAGATCGACAGGCGGATTGGTGCGGCATCAGCAATAACTAGGACGCTGCATCGGTCCCTCGTGGTAAAGAGAGAGCTGAGCCGAAAAACAAAGCTCTCGATTTACAAGTCGATCTACGTTCCTACCCTCACCATGGTAACCAGGATCTACGTTCCTACCCTCACCATGGTAACCAGAATCTATGTTCCTACCCTCACCATGGTAACCAGAATCTATGTTCCTACCATCACCATGGTAACCAGAATCTATGTTCCTACCCTCACCATGGTAACCAGAATCTATGTTCCTACCCTCACCATGGTAACCAGGATCTACGTTCCTACCCTCACCATGGTAACCAGAATCTATGTTCCTACCCTCACCATGGTAACCAGAATCTATGTTCCTACCCTCACCATGGTAACCAGGATCTACATTCCTACCCTCACCATGGTAACCAGGATCTTCGTTCCTACCCTCACCATGGTAACCAGGATCTACATTTCTACCCTTGCCATGGTAACCAGGATCTACGTTCCTACCCTCACCATGGTAACCAGCTGTGGGTGGTGACCAAAAGAATGAGATCATGGATACAAGCGGCCAAAATGAGCTTCCTCTGCAGGGTGGCTGGGCCCTCACTTTGCTTTTCGGCTCAGCTCTCTCTTTACCACGACGGACCGATGCAGCGTCCTAGTTATTGCTGATGCTGCACCGATCCGCCTGTAGATCTCCCGCTCCATCCTTCCCCCACTCGTGAACAAGACCCCGAGATACTTAAACTCCTCCACTTGGGGCAGGACCCTGTCCCTGACCCGCAGGGGGCATTCCACCCTTTTCTGGGCGAGGACCATGGTCTAGGATTTTGAGACCCTGATTCCCGTCCCGGCCGCTTCACCCTTGGCAGCAAATCGATCATTCTTTTATCTCTTTATTTATTTTGTTCCAACAAGACCGACACCTTCGTCTGAGCCCCTTTCTAACTTTGGTTAAAATAAATTTACTTTTGTCTCTGAAACTATATGTTGTTTTTTTTAAAGTTTAAAATACTTTTTTAATATTTACTGGTAAAAGATTGAACTTATTTATTATGGATCAGGGGAGGAAAGAGATCCAGACCCAAGTCAATGATCACGAAATTAAGATTTATTAAAGACCAAAAGTTGGAAGTGGACATGAAGCAGGTAGGACTGGTCAATCTTCTCTTTTATTTTTGCATATAACGGTCCATGTCCATGATTGTATGTGATTTCTGTTTTTAAGGGGCAGATATTATAAGCTTTGCTTCTTTCTGTACCTTTTCATTCATCATTTTTAACCTTTTTTAAGATGCGTTTGTTCTTTTGTTTTGAATAAAATGAATGAATAAATAAAAGTCTCACCTGTGTTGTCTTGTGTTACTTCCTGTTTTATTTTGAAACACAGACTCTCACGTCACTTCCGGTGTGTTTCCTACAAGTATGTGTGTCTAATCTTCACAGATTGTTTCCTGCTGGGTTTTCTTCTTCCTCATCTTATAAAAGTCTACGTCTTCATTTTTCTTCTGCCAGATTCTTTTGATTATTTGTCCTGAATAACGTTTAAGAAAATTAATTTATTAATTCTATGAAGAAAAAAAACCTTAATAAATACAGTACAGACCAAAAGTTTGGACACACCTTCTCATTCAAAGAGTTTTCTTTATTTTCTATGAACATTGTAGATTCACAATGAAGGCATCCAAACTATGAATGAACACATGTGGAAGTATAGTACATAACCAAAAAGCAGTGGTGGATGAAGTACTCACTTTTTGTACTTAAATAAAAGTACAGATAATTAGGCAAAAATTTACTTAAGTAAAAGTACCAATAAAAAAATCTACTTAAGTAAAAGTACAAAGTAGTTGGTGTAAATTTTACTTTTTAAGTAAAAAGTAAAAGTATTCGATCATAATTCAAATGTTTTTTGTGCTGTAGGGTCACAAATAAATACTCTGCAGGGGCGTGACCCTGCCCCCCCTCCCTCGCCTCTTTTGGTCCGCAAAAAAAGAGAAGGAAGGAAAGGTGACAAGTCAAGCTATTCCCTTGCAGGGCCAGCAAATGGTCCACCAAAATGCAGGAAAATGACACTTATTTTTTAAAATGTTCTGGGGGGGTGGGGAGGCCCCCAGTCACACTATATTGGCATTGTCAATGACCTCACGTCCTCGCCTCCCATCTCCCCCCATCTTCAGAAAATCTTAGAACTGCCCCTGCTCTTCGCGCTGAATGAATGCGGAAAATTTCCCAAGTGTGGGATCAACAAAGTAATTCTAATTCTAAAAATATTTACTCTCGACTCTGATTGAGCCTCGATTCATGACTTCTTCTCCCGATCAATTGCTCCTTTTGATTTTAGCGATGCGGCTTCAAGATGCGCTAAAAAAACGTTATATTTTTTAAATTCCTGAACGAAAATGTAACAAAAAATGTAAAACACACTTTTAAAAAGTAGCGAAGTAAAAGTACAGATATTTGCTCTAAAAATGTAGTGAAGTAAAAGTAAAAGTACTGGTCTTAAATTTTACTTAAGTAAAGTACAGATACACAATTTTTTTTACTTAAGTACAGTAACGAAGTACATTTACTTCGTTACGTTCCACCACTGCCAAAAAGTGTGAAACAACTGAAAATATGTCATATTCTAGGTTCTTCAAAGTAGCCACCTTTAGCTTTGATTACTGCTTTGCACACTCTTGGCATTCTCTTGATGAGCTTCAAGAAGTAGTCACCTGAAATGCTCTTCCAACAGTCTTGAAGGAGTTCCCAGAGATGCTTAGCACTTGTTGGCCCTTTTGCCTTCACTCTGCGGTCCAGCTCACCCCAAACCATCCCGATTGGGTTCAGGTCTGGTGACTGTGGAGGCCAGGTCATCTGTCGCAGCACCCAATCACTCTCCTTCCTGGTCAAATAGCCCTTACACAGCCTGGAGGTGTGTTTGGGGTCATTGTCCTGTTGAAAAATAAATGATGGTCCAACTAAATGCAAACCGGATGGAATAGCATGCCGCTGCAAGATGCTGTGGTAGCCATGCTGGTTCAGTATGCCTTCAATTTTGAATAAATCCCCAACGCAAAGCACCCCCACACCATCACACCTCCTCCTCCATGCTTCACGGTGGGAACCAGGCATGTAGAGACCATCCGTTCACCTTTTCTACGTCGCACAAAGACACAGTGGTTGGAACCAAAAATCTCAAATTTGGACTGATCAGACCAAAGCACAGATTCCCACTGGTCTAATGTCCATTCCTTGTGTTCTTTAGCCCAAACAAGTCTCTTCTGCTTGTTGCCTGTCCTTAGCAGTGGTTTCCTAGCAGATATTCTACCATGAAGGCCTGATTCACAGTCTCCTCTTAACTGTTGTTCTAGAGATGTGTCTGCTGCTAGAACTCTGTGTGGCATTGACCTGGTCTCTAATCTGAGCTGCTGTTAACCTGCGATTTCTGAGGCTGGTGACTCGGATGAACTTATCCTCCGCAGCAGAGGTGACTCTTGGTCTTCCTTTCCTGGGGCGGTCCGCATGTGAGCCAGTTTATTTGTAGCGGTTGATGGTTTTTGAGACTGCACTGGGGACACTTTCAAAGTTTTCCCAATTGTTCGGACTGACTGACCTTCATTTCTTAAAGTAATGATGGCCACTCGTTTTTCTTTACTTAGCTGCTTCTTTCTTGCCATAAAACAAATTCTAACAGTCTATTCAGTAGGACTATCAGCTGTGTATCCACCTGACTTCTCCACAATGCAACTGATGGTCCCAACCCCATTTATAAGGCAAGAAATCCCACTTATTAAACCTGACAGGGCACACCTGTGAAGTGAAAACCATTTCAGGTGACTACCTCTTGAAGCTCATCAAGAGAATGCCAAGAGTGTGCAAAGCAGTAATCAAAGCAAAAGGTGTCTACTTTGAAGAAGCTAGAATATGACATATTTTCAGTTGTTTCACACTTTTTGGTTATGTACTATACTTCCACATGTGTTAATTCATAGTTTGGAAGCCTTCAGTGTGAATCTACAATGTTCATAGTCATGAAAATAAAGAAAACTCTTTGAATGAGAAGGTGTGTCCAAACTTTTGGTGTTGTATGTTAAAGTTGTGGTACATTGAGTACAGTTCACATGTAAAATAAGGATTTCACTATTTTAAATGTGTAAATGCCATATGAATGTTGCCAAAATGAAGATGGATATTTAAATAAGGTTGCCTTCTTAAAAATTTTAAGAGTGTGCTATGTACAATAATAATAATTATGACATATTTTATTTATATAGCGCTTTTAAAGACACTCAAAGATGCTTACATAAATAAAAATAAAACATCATCAAAATATAAAACGGCAGAAAGAAATTAGCAAACTATAGAACAATTAAAATATTTAAACATTAAAAAATCTTTAAAAAGATGATTTTAAGGAGTTTTTTAAATGTGAAGAGTTCAATGCAGTCTTGAATGTGCTAGGGTACCTTATTCCAGATGGTGGGAGCAGTAGGGGAAAAGGCTCTGTCTCTCCAGGTACGGACCTTAGTCCTGGATGGTAGGGACAGGAGATTTGTGTCCGGGGAGCGGAGAGACTGAGACGGGGTGTACCATGTGAGCAAATCAGTGAGATAAGACAGAGCCAGGTTACGTAGGGCTTTGAAGGCGATGAGAAGAATTTCGAAGGTGATTTGTTGTGTAATAGGGAGCCAGTGGAGGTTCTTGAGGATGGGGTGATGTGCTTGCGGGTGTGGATAAGGAGACGGGCAGCAGAGTTCTGAATATATTGAAGTTTATGAAGTGTTTTGGAAGGTGTTCCATACAGAATGCTGCCACAATAATCCAAGTTGGATGTAAAGAAGGCGTGAATGAGTGATTCAGCAGCCGAGAAAGACAGCGATGTGCAGAGATGTGCAATGTTTTTGAGATGGAAGAAAGCAGACCGTGTTTTTGGTGTGGTTGGTGTCACAAAAGATACCAATGTTATGTATGATAGGTGAAGGTGAGAGAGTGGTGCTGTCAAAGTTAAACAGAAGATTAGGGGTGGGTTTTGTAATATTTTTTGGTCCAATTAGGATTACATCAGTTTTGTCAGAGTTGAGTTTAAGGAACTTGTGTTGCAGCCATGTTTTGTATCAAATAAAATGCTGGTAAGTGTGGCATGAGTTTTGGAGGTGATGGATTTGGTGGAAATGCATAATTGAATGTCATCGGCGTAGCAATGGTAATTTAGTCCATGTTGATGGATAATATTGCCAAGGAGAATGAGGTAAAGGATGAATAAAAGTGGACCAAGCACCGAACCTCGGGAAACACTTTGCAGCAGAGGAGCGGTATCAGATGAGCAGTTGTTTCCCACAATCAAATCAAACTTTATAAATAAAGCGCTTTTCATACATGAAAATGCAACGCAAAGGCCTTTACAAGTTATAAACCCCAGAACACAAAAGCAAAATAAGTCCCTTCACCCCCACAGATAAAAAACCCACTTACACACACACACACACACACACACACACACACACACACACACACACACACACACACACACACACACACACACACACACACACACACACACACACACACACACACACACACACACACACACACACACACACACACACACACACACACACACACACACATCCATACTTGTAAAAATAGAAATAGACCAGACATCCTCATATGTACACATACACACTCACTTAAAAATTGAGGATATGTCCATGGTATTAGTCTGGAATAAAACTACAAATAAAACTATAAATAAAAGTAAGAATAAAACTACAAATAAAACTATAAATGAAAGTAAGAATAAAACTACGAATAAAACTAAGAATAAAACTACAAATAAAACTACAAAATAAACTAAGACTAAAACTACAAATAAAACTACAAATAAAACTAAGACTAAAACTACAAATGAGAAACTTTGTCAAAAGCAAGACTAAAAGATGTGTCTTGAGGCTCTTTTAAAAAATGTGAAATGTTCTCTGCGGCCCTGAGCTCCTCTGGCAGGCGGTTTCATAAACGGGAGCCGTAGAATCCGAAAGACCTCTCACCTCTCACATGAAAATTCAACGGAAAGGCCTTTACAAGTTATAAACCCCAGAACACAAAAGCAAAATAAGTCCCTCCACCCCCACAGATAAAAAACCCACTTATACACACACACACACACGCACACGCACGCACGCACGCACGCACGCACACATTCATACTTGTAAAAATACAAATAGACCACACATCCTCATATGTACACATACACACTCACTTAAAAATGCAATAGGCTGGATGCAGATGGAACACCTGAGAAAACGGTATCTGAGGAGCCACCGCAGCAGGAGCCGAGGCAAACTTGCGATCACCGGCCAATTTCCAAGAACCTGAATAAGAGATGAGGCTGGAGCCAGATCCCCACCAGGGCCCCGGAGCCAGGGACTAGCAGTCACCGATGACCGCAGGCTCCCACTGCAGAGGCCCCGGAGAGGAAACAATGGAGATGATGAAAGATTAAATGACATAAATAAAAGTAACTAAAGCTAATAAATAATAAGAGATGTTCAGGTAAAAACATCAATTAAGATCAAATAAAACTACGAATAAAACTACAAATAAAAGTAAGAATAAAACTACAACTAAAAATAAAACTACAACTAAAAATAAAACTACAACTAAAAATAAAACTACAACTAAAACTAAGAAAAAAACTACAAATAAAACTACAAATGAAACTAAGATTAAAACTACAAATGAGAAACTTAGTTAAAAGCAACATTAAAAGATGTGTCTTTAGCCTCTTTTTTTAAAAAAGAGACTGTTTTGTTTTACTTTATTGATGCATCAAAAGCATTTGATCGTTAATCACTGGAAACTGTTTTTAAAATGTGTCAGAGAGGGGTGCCACGGTACGTTTGAGAATACTGGTCTACTGGTATGCTCACCAAGAAATGTAGGTGAGATGGGGGAATAGTGTATCAGATACCTTTGGTGTTGGTAATTGAGTCAAGCATGAAGGAATCTTGTCTCCAGTTTTGTTTTGTTTAGACATGATTGATCCGTCACACCGGCTACATGCATGCAAAACAGGCTGTCTGATTGGCTCTTCTTTAATGAACCACCTAATGTATGCAGATGATCTGGTTGTTTTCAGGTCTACAGGAACGTCTCAATGTCTGCTCTACTTATGGGTTGGAATTTGACATAAAATATAACACAAATAAAAGTGTCATAATGGTCTGTAGAACAAAGGATGATAAAGTGTGACGTTTCCTCAGTTTATATTATGTGGAAATGATCTGTCTGTTTGTCACAAATATAAATATTTGGAACATTATATCTGTGATGACGTGTCAGATGAGGAAGACATTTACAGACAAAGTCGTTCGATGTATGCACAAGAAAACATGCTCACACTCAGGTTTGGTGCTTGTACAGTGCAAATGAAAAAGATACCATTTATAGCCTACTGCGCGTCCTGATATACCGCACACCTGTGGTGGAACTACAAAAGAGCTGGCATAAGAAAACTCAATGTGGCATACAACGACTGTCTGAGGATTCTATTAAAAAGATCAAGATGGGAAAAAGCAAGTCGCCTGTTTGTCTCAGCAGGAATTAGGACTTTCCAGGCCACTCTGCACTATTTGATGTACAGTTTTATTAGTTGTCTTAAAAACTCTGAGCTGAGAACTCTATTAATAGGGGTTTGGTTGATGTGAAACTTAGTACCACAAAGTACCGCAAAGTACCACAAAGTACCATAAAGTGCCAGTCTGACCTGTGGAACCATTGGTACAATTGTTTGATGTACTGTAAACAGTGGTTTGATTTGTTATATTTATTTCTTTTTTTCTCTCTCTCCATTTTGTTAGTTAGTTGTGTCTTTCTATATTGGACCTTGAGTCTGCAATAAAGTTTATGATGATGATGAAGTTACTTTCTGCGTCTGAGGCCTGGATTAATCAAAGCCTGACAGGACTGGGTGGCAGAAGAACTCAGGATCACTGGGGCTGAAGGGTTTCAGAAACCAACAGGCAATATTTTATTGGATCAGTGATAGTGTTACCACAAGGATTACTGCTGAAGAACTGACAAAGTGTTGAGGTGAGCTTTGGTGTGCGGATGCAGGTGAACCTCATCAGGCCAGTTCTCTAATCAGCAGCCACATCCTTTTCATTTCCAAGAATAATACATTTTGCTTTTTGCGATATTAAGTGATAACTTATTTAAATCAAACCAAATTTTGAGCTGTTGTAGTTCCCTTGCAATGTTACAAAGTTGTTCAGGGAGTTTTTTTTTTTTTAGAACAGACTATTGTTGTGTCTGCAAATATAATAAAATTGAATAGATTTGAACCATTACATAAATTATTAATAAATATATTATAAAATTTTGGACTAATCCCAGAATCTTGTGGTATTCCACAAATTAAAGATCTAAAATCTGATCTTCGGGAAGTGTTTCAGGCACGTACTACCAGGAGGAGACCCAGAGGCAGACCCCGAACCCACTGGAGAGACTATGTCTCAAAGTTGGCAAGGGAACCACTCAGGATCCTTCTGGGTGAGCTGGAGGATTCAGCTGGGGTGAGAGAAGCCTGGGCTTCCCGTCTGAGGCTGTTGCCCCCACGACCCGGCCCCACATGACGAAAGACGATGGAAAGGAACAAAATCTGCTCTTACATTGTTTATTTCAACACGCTGTTTTCTATTTTTAGGTAACTTTTTATCCAGGAATGCACAGTTCCTCTAATACCATATTTTTTATAATTCTCTTAGTAATTGATTATTATCAATGGTATCAAATGCTCGCTTAAATCTATATAAATACCAACCACATATTCGTCTCTATCCAAAGGGGAACCGACCTCCTCAATCATGTTCATCACTGCATATGTAGTAGTCAACTTTTTTCTAAATCCAAACTGTTGTGAGAGATTAATTGATTTTTTTCAAGATAATTATTTAACTGTTTGACAAAAAGCATTTCCAAATTTTTTTTAAATTGTGGTAGAAGTGAGATTGGTCTATAATTTTCTATGAAATGTTTGTCACCGCTTTTAAGTATGGGTATGACCTTCGCCGTTTTCAGGTCGTCAGGTACAACTCCATGTCGAAAGCATTGATTACATGTTTGAGTCAATATATGACAAGGTCATCTACAACATCTAACAAACCCTGGACCTAGTCATCCCCTTTGGTGTGTCCTTCGTTGTTGTCTGTGGGGTCTTTGCTGTCCTGGCCTTTGGTGGTGTGGGACCCTCAATTCCGCCATGTGGCTTTTGTGGGTGCCTGTGCCTCTGGGGTCCGGGTTACTTTCTGTGGTTGTGACCTTTTGCAGTCATGGGAAGGCCAGCTCCTGGTGTGGATCGATCCCCAGTTATTATTTCATTACAGCAGCATCAGGCAGAAATCAGGATTGAGTGTGGGGGTGTGTGAATGTCAATGTATGTGTTTAGTGTCTTGTTCAGGCATCTGTATGTAAACATTTTTTCAAATGTATGTTTGCTTTTAATACTACGTTGTTTAATAATCTTGATTTTTATTCTTATGGTTTTATTTGTTCTGTTAGGCACTTGTTGTAACTTAAAGTTTGAAAAGTGATCTAAAAATAAAGTTTGACTTGAGATATAACTCAAAGTGATGAATAACCTTACCACCCTTACCACTCTCAATGGTGCGAGCCTTGTTTACATAAGAGTATAACCTTAGGGACCCAAATGGTAGTGGTGGAGATCCAGGTGGCAGAGATGAAGACCCGGATGGTAGTAGTTGGTGCCCAGCTTGCAGGAGGTTGGTAAATTCTATTTTTCCCCAAATATAATTGTTGATGCGACTAATTAAAAAACGTAATAAACTCAACAATACGGACTTATGCTCAGGAAAAGGTTTATTTTTTTTAAAGTTTTCATTATGAAGTTTTTTTTGTTGCTAATTTTGTTTTTTTAACATGCAGGAGTTATTTTTAAGCAACACACAAAAACGTTCAGTCCATCTTAGCTCGGAGCTACTTGAATGGAGGTCTACGTTTTTCACAACTGAACTTTTGTTTACTGACTATGTTTGTGGCGCTGCCCTGTCTGCTGGATACAGGTGTTGCTGGTGAGACCATACGCTTGTCCGTTTTCATTTGAGGAGGACAACTTGCAGCCCGTGATTGGTTGTTCGGCTTGTATTTGAGAACCCATTGAGAACTCTGTTGTGGTGAAACGAATCTACGGGGTTTGGTCCAAACCACCTCGGTTGCTCCTGCAATTGTGCATCTCTTCTCAAGTTGGCAAGCAGATTTTGCACGCTGCTTGGCAAGCAGCTTACGATGTTCGGCACACACCTCGCCGTACTTCGACAAACCAAAACTATCCACGGTGTTACTCTGATTTTCGGGTGATAACAGCTCTTTTTTCGCTTGTTTGTCAGACGCACGTTTTTCTGCTGCCATCTTAAGATTGTGCCTGGCATCTTTCACGAGTGTCTTTTTCAACATGGCTCTTTCATAACTCTCCTGTTCCTTTGTTTTCACAAGAGGATGTGTCCACTCTTCGTGTTCTCTCATTTCCTCAAGTATCTTCCTTTGATTGCTTTCTTTAGCTTGAAGGAGTCTAAATTCATTGATCGATCGTAAATTTTGATACCGTTGTTGTTTCTCCGCTTGAAATCTTCTTTCTGCCATTTCTTCTCCTGCTTTTCTCATTCTTTGAAATTGTTCTTCTTTCTTTGCTTCAATGGCCAATTCCTTTTTGCGCAGAGCAGCAAAATCTTTGGTCACAATTTCAGACCGCATTTTGCGGGTTCTGAGTGCTTCTATGGCTTTACAATGTTGCACTTTATCGCCAAAAATGGTATCACTCTGATGATAGGGATTCCTCATCAAACGCTCCATACGATAGGTAACATCGTTTTCTTCCTTGTTTCTCATCTGATCTAAGAGAGTTTGTTGTACACTTAATTCATACAGTCGGTTTTGTCTGGCCCTTTCACGTTGATCTTTATTATACTTGTTCAGGCCTCTCCTTCTGTCGGCCTCGCATTGCCTTTCGAAGTTTTCCGTGATTCGTTCTTTTTCTCTCCTGATCTCATTGAGACCCTCATTTTCTACACAAAACTGAGTCAGGCAATATTCGCAGTCTGCGTGTATATTGCTGACGGGAACTCCAAACGGGCACTGCTTACGCTTTGTCTCCATTTTTTTTTCGGCAAGCTTTTCATAGTACGCATCCGACTCTTTTATAGAAAGGAAGTTGTTCCTTACCTTTTCCTCCATATTTCTATGACATTTGGACAACATTTTCCAAAACTGGCTGTAAATGTATTCTGATTTTGTTCCAAAACTCTTCAGAATTAAGCAGGGCTTCTTTAGCTGTGGCTTCAGAAAGGCTACTGATAAGATGAAGAGAATTTTTAGAATTCACAGTATGAAATAAATTAGAATTCATAGAATGTTAGAACTTCTGTGCCTGGCAATGCCTGGACATTGTGTTAACCAAAATTCTTCACACATTTCTTAAAGAAATGGTTAAAAATTGATATTTAATGTAAAAGACACAAAAGATTTTCAACTGTCTGTATAACAGCTGAATAATAATAATGCATTGGATGTCACGTTTGAGATTGTGCTTTTATTTTGCTAATGGCTGATAGGAAGTGCACAGTGTTTGCCAAACGTGCAACATGTTTGAGAAAAAGTAAATAAAGTTAAATAGTGGATTGTGCCATTTTTTTCTGTTCGCTTTTAGTTAAACACTTTCTTCCATCTGCACATTTTCAAACGCTCAGCAACACTACAAAATGTTCTTTTTCGCCACAAAGGGTTCTATGCTTGTCAAAAAGTTTTCTTTTTACAAAACACAACTACAAATTTTTAATTACTAACGTCACTGCTAAAGATAAGTCAGGCAAATTGTAACACGATCACTGGGCTGACTCCCTAACAAAAGCGATGCAGCACATCAAGATGAGTTTGCAATTCATGCAGAAAGATGTAGATGAATGGAAAACTATCACAGTTAAGCAAAGTAAAGATTCTGAAGCAGTGGACCAAAGTATAATGAAGAGAAATGACAGGTTGTCACTGCTTTCAGCCAAAGTGGATTATTTGGAAGGGCAATCAAAGAGGAAGAATTTCATCATTGATGGGATTGCAGAATCATCAGGAGAGACCTGGACAGACTCAGAGGAGAAGGTGAAGAAGATGTTTGTAGAGAAACTGCAGCTGCACAGAGACATGGAGGTAGAAAGAGCTCATCACACTGGGAGACCTGAGCCTGAGAAAGGTGACCCGAGGCCTATTGTGGTGAGATTTTCCAAATACCAAGACAGATTGGCAGTTTTGGAACAAGCAAAACATCAAAAACAAACAAAAGGCACCAAAATATACACAAATGAAGACTACAGGGAAGCTGTCAAGCTGAAAAGAAAAGAACTTCTGCCCAAGTGAAAGCAGCATGTGAAAAAGGTGAAATTGCTTTTCTAGTTACTTAGTTAGATTTTTATTCTTTCAGGCCATCATTTAACAGAAAATCCATACAAGTCATTGAAAAATAGAAAAAAAACAAACAGAGACTGAAAGGGGTTTAGGCAGAAGTAAAAAAAAATGAAAAATGATTGAGATTCAGCAAGTTTTTCTGCTTCTTATTCTTTGCTAATATTTTGTCTCGGTTATCAAACAGTAGTTATGTCAATACTGTTATATTAATTTAAATTGTACTCACCCAAAATAAATAAATTTATAAAATAAATTAAATAAATTAACAAAATAAATAAATTTTACAACGCTATTAAAGACAAAAAACAAAACAAGCATTTGGCTGGACTTCAATGTTATAAAGACAAAAAAAGAACTTCCTGAACCTAAAAATATCAGTCACACATAAACATTTACACAATAAAAACGTAGAAAGGACCTGATCTTTACCAACCAAGTTTCCCCAGTGTTTTATTTTTTCTTACTAATTAAGTTGATATTTCTAATGTTTTATAACCGTTTATTATTTGGCTTTTATATTTTATTTTAAATGTTTTTAAGGAGGTTGAGTTTTTTAGAGACTCCTCTAGATTGTTCCACAGAGTTACACCTCTGATCGATACACATCTACTTTTTGTATTGGTTCTGACCAGATTTTGTTGACACAGATTTTTCCCTATTCTGTCATATTGTGTTTCCTTAACTTTAAACCTCTTTTGAATACATTCAGGAAGTTGGTTATTGTGGACTTTATACATTACTACTGCTGTTGTGAAGTTGACTAAATCCTGTTATTTGATTATGTTTAGTTTTATACACAGAGTTTGAGGGAGCGTAATAATTTGCATTATTAATGATTCTAATAGCCTTTTTTTCAGAATCAGAAATGCTTTTATTGCCATGGTCAATGAAGAGGATCAGAGACTAGAAACTTGCTGTGGTACTAGTGTGAAATTATAAACATAAAAAAGGTTTGTAAGTATGGTAAAAAAAATTAAATATGATAATAATTAAAATAATAATTTTAATAAAACTAAGAGTGCTCAGAAAGAAAAAATGTACTGTAGTACAATGGCATAGAAAATATTGTCAGTAAAGTGACAAGAGCGAAGTGACTAAGTGATAAGCAGGTTATAAAGTGTTCATTAGTCCAACAGCAGAAGAGAAGAAGCTGTTTTTGTGGCGGGACGTTCTGGTCTAAATGGACTAGAGCCTCCTGCCCGAGGGGAGTCCAATGCCTAAAAAAAGTCCATGCCCAGGGTGGGAAGGGTAATTTTTGTAATTGAAAAATAGGTTGTAGAGTTGTTTTATAATTGTTTCCCCAAATTTCTAAACAGTAACACAAATAAGGAAATATTAGAGAGTTATATAATAATTGTAAGGAGTTTAAATCTAAGATATATTTAAATTTGCACAGTATTCCAACGGTATTAGATATTTTAGTTTTAAGATAAGCTACATGTTCCTTCCAGTTTAATTTCTCATCCATGATGATGCCCAAGAATTTTATATATGTGACTCTCTCTATTTCAGTGTTATTGATCTGTATTGTAGTTTTTTTTTTTTTATCTATTTTTTTGTTTCCAAACACTATATATTTTGTTTTGACCAAGTTTATTGATAATTTGTTGTAATCACACCATTTCTTGAGTATTTCAAGATCTTTTTTGGCATTGTCTAAGAGCAGGTTGAGATCAAATCAAATTTATAGAGCACTTTTCCAACAACAAGTCACACAAAGTGCTGAACAGAACAAATAAAAACGTAAATAACATTAAAATCCAGATCATTAAAAAAAAAAAAAAAAAAAAAAAAAAAAAACATCCATCAAAAACCCACAAAACGCTGCACACGCACGCATGCATCGCCCCTAATGGGCGTATGAGGGGTCAACTCACCTGAACCCTCATACGCCCATACTTTCCCAACCCCCATTAAACCTGAATTGCCAGCTACTGTCTCTTTAACTGAAATAAAAATAAGCATCTGACCTGATGCTGCTAGAAAATAATAACTGGGGATCGATCCACACCAGAATGGATGCACAGAAGCTTTCTGTGCATCCATGTTATATTTTAGATCATTAACAATCTTTAAAAGGGCTGTCTCTGTACTGTGGTTTGACCTAAAACCAGATTGATATTTTTCTAAGATATTGTGTCTATTTTAAAACTTGTGTATTTGATTGAACACAACTTTCTCAACTAATTTGCTTAAAAAAGGTAAGTTGGATTCAGGTCTATAATTATCAAGAATTTTAGGATCCAAATTGCTCTTCTTCAGAAGGGGCCTCACCACCGCCGTTTTACAAGCAGATGGAAAGACACCAGTCTGAAGAGAGCAGTTTACAATATTTAAAAGCTCAGACTCAAAAAGAGATGTGGGAATGGGGTGTAATAGCATCAACCAGAACAAAACTCTCCAGTGTTTCCTCAGGTAAATATGATGCTACAGATCTGATAAAATTAACATCATGTCGAGCTGAAAGGCTGGATCTGATAGCACTAATTTTACCCCTGAAGTGGCAAACAAAGTCCTCACAAGTTGCATTGGAAGCTGTCATAGAGGACTTTTTAAAATCTGTGTTTATTAAAATGTCTATTGTTTTAAAAAGAAACTTTGGTGGAGGTTTGCACTAGAAAGAAGAGGAATGAAGATTAGTCAGAGTAAGACAGAGTACATGTGTGTGAATGAGAGGGATCCAAATGCTGATCCTATTGTCGATGATTTTAACAAAAATCAGCAATTTGGGTTGTTTTTATTTTCTGTAATTAGGTTTGAATAATAGAGTGTCCTGGCTTGTTTGACAGTGTCATTATACTCTTTAAAGTGTTCCTTTTAAATGTCATAATGAATTGTTAATTTAGTTTTCCTCCATTTTCTTCTCTGCTCTCCTGCAATTTCTTTTTTTTTTTTTTTATCTTTATTTCGAATACATTTTTTCCATATTTCATAATAAAATACAAATTAAAACAAGTATTCGTAAAGGAGTAGGTTGAAGTAAAACTTATCTGAGTCGTACCCCTTTTTCATCATTGGAAACACATAAACATAAAATATTTTGTTGTTTTACATTTCATAGACTTACATTGTCTTTTTTTTCATACAAGTACATTACAGTTTTATAAAATATATATCACACCTACACATGTATAGACATACACACACACACCCATACATACAGTATATAGATATTTGCACACACACACACACACACACACTGTAATAATTCAGCTTAAATAATCCATATTCCATCATTTTCTCTATATTTGCAAAAACACTTATTTCTTTTTAACATAGCTGTTGAAAACCTTGTTTTTAAACTGTATTTTAAATTGTTTTAAATTCACACTCATTTTCATTTCATCACTTAACCCGTTTCACAATCTTTTCCACATAATCTTTTTTTTGTTGTATGAATGAGCTGCTTTTTAAAGTTTAGCGCCCCTCTTAGATAGTAGCCTCCCTGCCTGTCACAAAACCATTTCTGGATATTTTTTAGTAACATGTTTTGTCGTGTTTGAAACATTATTATAGCTGTTTTATATTTTACCAATTCTGTAAACTTGAGTACTTTTGATTCAAAGAAGAGCATGTTTGTATGATCTAAATACCCGACCTTATTTTTTTTGTAGGATCCACAGTGGCTGTACATTACTGGGATATGTATTTCCCAGACCTCCACGCAATAGATTAGATATGGCATCACAAGAGAAGAGAACAAAATGTATAGTGCTTTATGATCCAACAACGGCTTTACTTTACACAAGATACCAATGCTCTTTGCCAGCTTTGATCTGATGTTATTGATTTGGCTTTTCCAACTTATCTCTTCATCTAGTATTACACCCGGAAATTTAGTTTCGGTTACTCTCTCAACTTTTGTTTTATCTATAATTATCTCCATTTCTGTTGTTGTTTTGTTTTTATTCTCAAAAATAATATATTGAGTTTTCTCCATATTTATTATTAATTTGTTCATATTTGTCAATTCAACACTAACATCTTCTATTAAATTATTAAGTTTTTTTCCTGAACAGAGAACATTTGTGTCATCTGCAAATTTGAGATTTTCTGATATCCTACATAAATCGTTTATGAATAAAATAAATAGCTTTGGGCCTAATACTGACCCCTGTGGAACTCCAATTGTAATGTTTAAAAATGATGATCTTTTTCCCCCTATTTGCACACACTGCTGGCCATTACTCAAGTAACTTTTTAACCAGTTCAAAGCCACACCTCCAATGCCATACTGCTCTATCTTTATGTTTTAATAAATAAGTAATAATAATAATAATAAATAATAAATTTTTGAAACTTTTTCTACAATAAATAATAAAGTAATAATAAATCATTATTTATGGTGTCAAAAGCCTTTTTCAAATCAACAAAGACTCCAACAACATGCTTTCTTTCATCCATACAGCTAGTAATTTCCTCAGTTATGTTCATCAAAGCCTGTCCTGTTGATCTGTTCTTTCTGAAACCATACTGATTATCAGATAAGGAGGATCTCTGAGGATCTCTCTGGGAGTTACCAGGATGGACAGGATCAGAAATGAGTATATCAGAGGAACAGCACATGTTAGAGGTTTTGGAGATAAAGTCCGAGAGGCCAGGCTGAGATGGTTTGGACATGTACAGAGAAGAGAGACCGAGTACATCGGCAGAAGGATGCTGGGTTTGGAACCACCAGGAAAGAGGGCTAGAGGAAGACCAAAGAGGAGGTTCATGGATACAGTGAAGGAAGACATGAAGATAGTTGGCGTGACCGTAGAGGAGGCAGCAGATAGGGTTAGATGGAAGAAACTGACTTGATGTGGCGACCCCTGAAGGGAAATGCCAAAAGGAGAAGAAGACTGATTATCAGATAACATATTAAATTGGTCTAAGTAATTTGTCAGTCTCTTTTCAAACGTTTTCTCTAGTATTTTTGAGAATTCACAGAGCAAGGACACTGGCCGGTAATTTGAAATTAATTTACTGTCACCTGATTTGTATAGTGGAATCACTTTTGCCATCTTCATATTTTGAGGAAAAGTTGCAGTTGCAAATAAAAGATTACAAATGTAGGTTAAGGGCACAGCTATACTGTTAATAACTTTCTTTACAATTTTCATATCAATCCCATTGAGGTCTGTGGAGGTTTTATTTTTTAGTTTATTCACAGTGCCAACAATTTCGTTTGTTTCCACCTTGCTTTTCCTGGCTTCTAATGTTGTGCATAGTATTTTTTCTGACACACTCTTAAAATACTTGTTAATTTATTTTTATATGTTTTGTACTTTAGCTCTGCGTCTTTAGATTTATTGGTTTTTCTAAATTTCTCATACAAATTTTTTTTCTACAAGCATTCTTGAAACCTTTTGTTATCCATGGTTTTCCTATATATTTACTTTTAACCTAATTTTTTTAATTGGACAGTGTTTGTTGCATAATGCTAGGAATACACCTAAAAAGTAATCATAGGCATTGTCATAGATTGGCTCCCAATTCTGAGCTTGTAGGTCATCTTTAAAAGCATTCATAGACGCCTCTGTTCTCAACCTTGTATATTTGATTATATCATTTTCCTTCTGTCTGAGACCAGCAGTTTCATAAAAAACAAAAATTGGCAAATGATCTGTAATATAATTTATTAGGAGTCCACTATTTAAAGTGTTACCCATATAATTTGTGAAAATGTTATCAATAGATGTCGCACTATGAGCAGTTATTCTACTGGGTTTGGTGATCAATGTGTATAAACCCAAGCAAGTTTTCAGCTGCTTAACTTCTGCATTATGCCACGGTGTTCATTTTCATCTCTTTTGTTTTAAAAGGAGCAACAACATCAATTGCTGATTTTAGTTAAAATCATCGACGATAAGATCAGCTGATGCAGGTAAAAACAGAGCAGGAGTTTCAGTTAAGATATTAATAAAATTTTCAGACACTTCAGATGTAATATATTGTTTCCTCACAGTTCTCACCGAGGCTTCCGTTTGGCTAAACCCAGAAATGTTAAAAAACACACAGGAATGGTCTGAAACGACAAGGTCAACAACAGAGGACACACGAGTGGACAGGCCAGAAGTGATGACCAGGTTCAGGATGTGTCCTCTGTTGTGAGTTGGCTGTGTTACATGTTGATAAAAATCTAAGCAGTTTAAAATATTTTAAAATTCCTTTGCAAAGGGGGTCAGAATCATCATCAATGTGTATATTAAAATCCCCTGTTAGTAAAATCTTGTCATACTTAAAGTGAATACGTGATAAAAACTCTGAAAATTCCTGTATAAAACACGGAGAAGGCTTTGGAGGTCTATAAACAGTCACACATAAGATGGGTGGGGTATTAAAAACAAAAGCATGATGCTCGAATGACTTGTAATGATTAAAAGTTATTGCTTTGGTCAAAATTGATGCAGTGCCACCACCTCTTCTTCCCTCTCTGGTTGAAAAAAAAAAAAATAAAATTTGAAGGTGAAGCCTCAGTGAGAACAGATGGCGCCTCTGCACCAAGCCAGGTTTCAGTTAAAAAGAGACAGTCAATATTTTCAGGTCCACTACAGGTTGGTGTTATAAGCAAATAAAAGGCAATGCATATTTTTAAGAAAATATTTTTAAAGAAATGTCATTTATATACATTACAAACAACTTTGGTCCCAAAATAGAACCTTGAGGAACACCATGAGTGTTTGTTTTTTAGATTCAAAGTTTCCCATATGTACATATTGGTCTCGTTCACTAAGATAACGTTTTAGCCAGTTGTGAGCAAGACCTCTGACACCATCTCTGTTCATTTTCTGCTACAGCAAATTATGGTCAATGATGTCAAAGGCCTTGCTCAGATCAATAAATATTCCAATGGTGTATTCACTTTTATCTGCTACTGTTATGTGAAATGAAGAGAGGGAGATCCAACTGCAGGCATACAACAGTTTAATGAAAAAGGTGTCCACAGGGAAGGGGTGATTGCTTCAGGCGGTGCTGGATGGCCAGGAGGAAGGGCTGAAGGTTCCCGGTGGGGAGAATGAAGATATAAGTCTCAGATGTCAAATAAGCACAATTTGGAGGTGATCAGTTTACCACAAGAGTCGATGAAAAACTGACGAAGACTGTGGGTGAGACCAGGTCTTTTATAGCCAATGTCAAGTACGCGCAGGTGGGAGTAATCAGCCCAATCTTCCCGTCAGTAACCATCCAGCACCTGTGAATATTGGAGAGGGAGGAAAAAAGAAACAAGCGGGCCTTGAAAGGCGTCACTCCACAGTACCTCCCCCCTTCTACGAATGCCAACTGGCAGATCACCAGGCCTGTCCGGGAAGCGGCGGTGAAAGTCCCGGACTAACCCAGGGTCCAGGATTGTTGAACGGGTCGCCAGCACCGCTCCTCTGGGCCAAAAACCTCCCAGTCCACGAGGTACTGCAGACAAACATCCAAAATACGGTTGACCGTGTATGCATCCGAGCCATCAACAAGGTGAGGAGGCAGAGGGGGGCTGGAGAGGACTGGTGGAAACCTGGAAGACAGGATGTACCTTCATGGAAGAGGGCAGGGTGAGCTTCACCGACACTGGGTTGACCTATCGCAGGATCAACAATGTCTCTTTTTCCTCCGTAAACTTGGCAGACTTCAGGTTCATCCATCCATTCTTGCAGTCTTCTACAAATGCTTCATCCAGTCCATCCTCACATTCAATATCACAGCCTGGTTTGGTTCACTCAGTGTCTCACATCGTAACACTCTCAACAAGATCATTAAAATCAGCAGTATAAAATCATTGGACAACAGCAAGAATCACTCACTTCCATCTACAATAACCAAGTCCTGAGAAAAGGTACTCACATCTCCACAGACAGTTCACACATTCTGCACTCACACTACACCCTGTTACCATCCAGTCGTAGGTTCAGATCCCTTGCACTTAAGACCAAGAGAGCCACATCCAGCTTCATACCTACCTCAATCCGACTGCTGAATGGCTGAGGGGCCTTGTGACAGATGGGCAGGTACTGAAGAAACGATAAGTAAATGTTCTTATTTATTGATTTTATTGTTTTATTCTATTTTTATTTTATTGTTTTATGATGTGTTTAATGAAGGTGGTTTTTATGCATTTGTTTGTGTTTGTCCCGGCGCTCTGTCTGCAAATGAAGTTCCTCACGGATAAATAAAGTTATTATTGATTATTGATTGATTGTGATGTCCTCCATTTTGTTTATATTATCACCATTTTCACCAATAAAGTAATCAGGGTATGGAGATCTTTTAGTTTTATCATTTTTGATGATACTGTTTAAGACTTTCCAGGTACCCTGAGTAGAAATTTTATGCTGTTCTAATAAGTTGTGATAATAATTTTTTTTCTAATTCTTATTATGTTTGTTAACATATTTTTGTAAGTTTTAAATTTGATCTCAGAGTCTTTGGTTCTGTATTTTATGAACTGGTTGTACAAATGTCTCTTTTTTGGCAGGATTTAGTTAAACTCTTAGGGGACTCAGGAGACAAGTTTAGGAATAACAATGTTGTCCCATTCTTGTCTAATACAGACTTCCGGTTGCTCAACTGTCTTAGGTCTTTCTCTTTATGACGCACCAAATGTTTTCCATGGATGAAAGATCTGGACTGCAGGCTGGCCATTCCAGTACCCGGATTCTTCTGGAACGCAGCCATGATGTTGTAATTGATGCAGTATGCGGTCTGGCGTTGTCTTGTTGGAAAATGCAAGGTCTTCCCTGAAAGAGACAAAAAAAAAAAAGAGGGTCTTGCTCCTCAAACACATGCTGCTCAGAGCTTCTGTTCCCTTTAATGTTTTCCTCTCTTCCCTCCTCACCATTCACAGCAGCACAGGAAGGAGCATGAAGAACCCTCAGGCCCACAGAATTTGCCAGAATTGGGCATGTGTCGCTCTAGAACTTGGGTATACTTTTCAGCATTGATAATGCCTTTCCAGATGTGTAAGTTGCCCATGCCACATGCACTCATGCAGCCCCACTCCATCAGAGATGCAGACTTCTGGACTGAGAGCTGATAACAACTTGGGTTGTCCTTGTCCTCTTTAGTTTGGATGACATGGCGTTTTCCAAAAAGAACTTCAAATTTTGATTCGTCTGACCACAGAACAGTTTTCCACTTTGCCACAGTCCATTTTAAATGAGTCCTGGCCCAGAGAATACGCCTCCGCTTCTGGATCATGTTCAGATATGGCTTCTTTTTTGGGCTATAGATTTTTAATTGGCAATGGCGAATGGCCCGGCAGATTGTGTTCACCGACAATTTTCTCCGGGAGTAGTCCTGAGCCCATGTTGTGATTTCCATTATGGTGGCATTCCTGTGTGTGATGCAGTGGGCCCGAACATCACGAGCATTAAAGATGGTTCGCCGGCCTTGACCCTCACGCACAGAGATTGTTCCAGATTCTCTGAATCTTAAATGATATTATGCACTGTAGATGATGAGAACTTCTAATTCTTTCTAATCTTTCTGTGAGAAACTCCTTTCTGATATTGCTCCACTATTTTTTGTCACAGCATTAGGGGGATTGGTGATCCTCTGCCCATCTTAACCTCTGAGAAACACTGCCAATCTGAGAGGTTCATTTTACACCCAAGCATGTTGCCAAAGACCTAATTATTTGCAAAGTGGTCCACCAGCTGTTCCTTGTGTGTTCATTTAACTTTTTTGGCCTCTTATTTCTTCCTGTCCCAACTTTTTTGCAATGTGTAGCTCTCAAGAAATAAAAAACTGAGCCAATATTTGGCCCAAAATTTCAAAATATTTCACTTTCAACATTTGATATGTTTTCTACATTTTATTGTGAATAAAATAGAAGTTTGTAAATTTGTAAATTATGGCATTCTTTGTTTATTCAAAATTTGTACAGTGTCCCAACATTTTTGGAATTGGGTTTGTGCATAGACACCTGTACAATTTTATTGTTTTTGCTCACAAATTGGATGATGATATTTTGCCTTTTTGTCTGTTTCTGAGGAATTGTGTGACAAGCAGCTACAGTCTTACTGTCTATGGTGATGTCTTTACTCCTGCAGAAATTAGTGACTTGTTGTTCGAGTGTAAGCAGTTCACCTGATGATGCGTCTTCTCCTTGTCTGGTACCTGTGGTGACCCCGGCATAGGATCGATGTGTAGTCTCCAGTCCAGATATCACCACATCTTCCATTCTTGTAAATTGCTCCAGCTGCTCCATTCTATTTTCCAGGTCTTCTATTTTCTTATCTTTGTCTTCAATAACTTTTCACTTCAGTTGTTTCACTTCATCAATCAGTTTTAGTAGATTTATCTGCTTCTCCAACACTTTACTTATTTCATCTGACATAAAGTTCAGGGATTGCTTTACTTCTTCCAGGTCTTTAGCAAAGGTTTTTGCCATTGTTGTTTATAGGATGGCTTCCAACAGATCGCAATTATAAGTTTTAACTGACTTTAGAAAAATAGGATTACAAAAAGAATTCAAAATTTTAATCTATCACGACAGACCTTACCCAAGAAGCACAACAAAATTAAATGATGATTCTAATTTCCTAGAGATATTTGATGGATCAAAAAGGCTGTTCAGCACAAAATTTTCATCCAGCAGCCATATTGTGGGCATGACACCAGTTTGTATGTGTGTGTGAGTGTGTGTGATAGGATAAGATATGATAAACTGATCATTCATCCAAGAGACAGTAAATGGACTTCATGCTGCCAAGTTAATTGTTTAACATCACTAATTCTATAAAATACTAGGTTTTAACTGTAAAGTGTTCTCTATTATATTATACAATGCACAGGAAAGACAAAATTGCATTGGGTGGAGGTGTTGCTTTGTATATAAAAACCAATATAGGTATTAAATTACGCCCAGATCCAATGCCAGATAGCATTGAAAATTAATGGGTTCAGTTACAGCCAGCTCATGGAAAGTCCGTTTTGGTAGGATGTGAATAGACCTCCTAGTTCAAACTTACTTTATTTTGAACAGATTGGTGAAATGCAAAGCAAAGTATCTGAAGATAAGCAAGACTTTTTTTTTTTGGTTGGTGTTATGAACATTTATTGGTCGGACAGATCTTGCTCAGTCAGAAAAATACTTTCTGATACAGTATGTGCTCTGCTTGCAGCCTTACCTAGTTAGTTAAAGTTCCAACAAGAATCAAAGTAAATGCTGTGGGTCTCAAAACTTCTATTTGTATTGATCATGTTTATACCAACGTGCACAACTCATGCACCGACATCGTTTCTATCCCAGTGGATTTTAGTGATCATCATATGGTAGTCATGAGCCGAAAAACACTAACTTCCAAAATCAGCTCAGTTAATAATATATAAAATGTTTTATTAAAAAATGAATATAGATAACTAGCCATTAGCCAGCCATTGCTGTCACAATGTTTAATAAAACTTTTTGCCAACTTATAGATACTTATGCTCCACTCAGGAGGTGAACAGCCAAGACAAGGCATGCACCCTAGTTGGATTGGCGTTAAAGGCCTTAACGTCTGAGAGAGACGCTGCTACGATTGCTGCCACAAACTCAAGGTGCCATGTTGACTGGGACATGTTCCGCAAGTTGAGAAATTGCACGTTAAAATTAAACCGATTCAAGAGTAAACTATATTTCCAGCAGAAAAGTGGAAAAAATAAGAAATCTTATCCGTTTACCTGTCTTCCGGTTCTGATAATATTGACGCATGTTTTTTTAAATTACAGTAGCTGTCAATTATGTATGTCGGCCATTGTGTTATAAATTCAATAGATCACTCCTTCACAAGCAACCTTACTTCGAACGGCCGGTTCACGCCAATGTCCAGCGGTTGGAGTTTGTTCGTCAGGCCTCCTGGAATCAAAGCAAGCGTAGTGTGTTTCCGCTTCACTTGTTTTTTTTTTCACGTTGGCGGTGAGATGAGCACGCATAAAGTCATAAATCAGAAGCGATAGTGATACATAGAAAAAAAAAAACACCCAGTCTCCTTACAAACAACTGCTTCAGCCACTCTTTCATCATTTCCTCGTCCATCCAGACCTTTTCATTTGCCTTAAAAATGACGCCTGCTGGAAACGTCTCTTTAGGCAAAGTCTTTCTCTTATAAATCACCATTGGGGGCAGTTTCTGTTTTCCTAATAACACACATAGGGCGCACTGTATGATAGGGCGCTCCGCTCATTTTGAAGAAAATCTAAGACGATTATGTGCGCCTTATGGTTGTGAAAATACGGTATTTTATTGCCAATAGTTTGCTTACTAAATTTTAGCATGCCTGTAAACCCGGTTTCTCAACAGCATAGGTGTCAAATGTATTACCATTTTCTACTCATGTACAAAGTAGAAGTATAGATACTGAGTTAAAAAACTAGTTTAGTAAAAGTAGAAGTATCAACTGAAGTTTTTTTTAACCAAAGTAAATGTAAAAAGTAACCTATTGTCAAAACTACTTAAAGTAGAAAAGTAATTTTCAGGGAAAAAGAAAAATCATTAACAGAAGCATATGAACATATTTTTAAATATTATCACATGCTACAAGGAGCAGAAAATATGATAAGTAAATGCTTAAGTGTTGTGGTGTGAAACTTTATGAATCAAACATTTTTTTTAATGATCTTTATTGGAAATCGATCAATAAAGGTCATTAAGAAAAAAATGTCTGATTCATGAAAGTGTACAAAACAACACAACAACAAAAGTGTACAAAACAACACAACAACAAAAGTGTACAAAACCGTGGTGAGACCGGCCATGCTAATTGGTCTAGAGACAGTGCCACTGAGGAAAAGACAGGAAACAGAGATGGAGGTAGCAGAGATGAAGATGCTGAGGATCTCTCTGGGAGTGACCAGGATGGACAGGATCAGAAGAACAGCACATGTTAGAGGTTTTAAAGTCAGAGAGGTCAGACTGAGATGGTTTGGACATGTGCAGAGGAGAGAGAGTACATCGGAAGAAGGATGCCGGGTTTGGAGCCACCAGGAAAGAGGACTAGAGGAAGACCAAAGAGGAGGTTCATGGATACAGTGAAGGAAGACATGAAGATAGTTGATGTGACCGAAGAGGATGCAGCAGATAGGGTTAGATGGAAGAAACTGACTTGCTGTAGCGACCCGTTAAGAGAAATGCCGAAAGGCGAAGAAGTAGAGATGAGAGAAAAAGAGGATCTTGGAATTTCCTTCATTTGAACTGATTAGATTGGAGTAGTGGGCTGATTTGGCTTTAGAGATACAATCTTTGTAGTGGAGAATGTGCTGTGTGTACATGTCTTTGTGGATAGCTAGTCTGGTTTTGGTATGGAGTCTTTAAAATTGGCGACCTTTTGCTTTTAACTGTCTAAGAGCGTGGGTGTACCAGGGTGCAGTGTGGGTGTACCAGGGTGCAGTGTGAGTGTACCAGGGTGCAGTGTGTGTGTACCAGGGTGCAGTGTGGGTGTACCAGGGTGAAGTGTGAGTGTATGAGACAGATCTGGATTTGAGTGGAGCAAGTGTGCTGAGAATATGGTGCAGGTGTGTGTAGTAATGTGAAACAAGTTGATCTGGAGTTGTACAACTTTCTGTATTTGGAATTGTACTTATCAAAGAAGATAAAGTGTCCAAGTTGATATCCTTGATTTTACGGTGTGTGATATTGCATAACAAATTGTGTTTGGAAAGAGACAGATTGACATAAAAAGTAAGGAGCATATGATCGGAAAACGGAATGAAGTTTGATTTACAGTCCATGGGTACAATACCAGAGCAGTAAATTAAGTCTAGAATATGTCCTTTTGTATGAGTGGGAAAACAAACAAACAAACTGATGCAAACCAAAACTATCCAGACAAGAAAGGATTCTTAGAAAATTAAATTCTTAGAAAGGGCATTTTTGACAGTGTCCAAGTGAATATTTACATAAGTCTCCGAGTAGTAAAACATTTTGTGAAAGTGTGGAAATGGATGTTAGAAAAGTTGAAAAGTCTGTCATAAAATCCATGTTTGGTTTTGGTGGTCTGTAAATAGTGGACATGATAGTCGGGGTAAATCCAGAGAGCTTATATCCAGTGGCCTCAAATGAGTGGAAGACAGGAACCGACACAGGCACTGCTTTCAAGCTTTCACAAAAAATTAAGGCAAGACCACCCCCACGGCCTGTAACAAGTGGTTGGGAGAAGTAAACAAACCCTGGTGGAGTAGCATCATTCAGATCTGTGAATATGTTCTTCTGCTGCCACGTTTCAGTCAGGCAGAAAAGGTCTAGGTTATGGTCCACCACCAGGTCCTGGATGAGATGGCCCTTGTTGGTAAGAGGGCGGGTGTTCAGTAGACCAAAGTTCACTTTTAAGCTGCTGTTGGTGGTTGTGCTCTCTGCCCTCAGAACACATAGCAAGACACGTTCAATACGGCGGCTGGTATTTCTCCTTGGGCGGCGAGGAGCGGACCAGAACACTTAGGATTGTACATAAGGTTGGGTATTTAGATCATACAAACAGGCTCTTCTTAGAATCAAAAGTACTCAAGTTTACAGAATTGGTAAAATATAAAACAGCTATAATAATGTTTCAAGCACGACAACATGTTACCAAAAAATATCCAGAAATGGTTTTGTGACAGGCAGAGAGGCTACGATCTAAGAGGGGCGCTGAACTTTAAAAAGCAGCTCATTCATACAACAAAAAAAAGATTGTCTTTCCAATTCTGGGGTGGATTTGTGGAACAGGTTAAGTGACGAAATAAAAATAAGTGTGAATTTAAAACAATTTAAAATACAGTTGAAAAACAAAGTTTTCAACTGCTATGTTAAAAAGAAATAAGGGTTTTGTAAATATAGAGAAAATTATGGAATATGGATTATTTAAGACTTGGGATCCTTCCAGGTGAGCTAGAGGATGCAGCCGGGGAGAGAGAGGTCTGGGCTGCCCGTTTGAGGCTGTAGCCCCCTCGACCCGATCCCGGAACAAGCGGAAGATGATGGAACGGAACGGATTATTTAAGCTGAATTATTACAGTGTGTGTGTGCAAATATCTATATATGTATGGGTGTGTGTATGTCTATACATGTATAGGTGTGATATATATTTTATAAAACTGTAATGTTCTTGTATGAAAAAAAGAGACAATGTAAGTCTATGAAATGTAAAACAACAAATTTTTTTATGTTTATGTGTTTCCAATGATGAAAAAGGGGTACGACTCAGATAAGTTTTACTTCAACCTACTCCTTTACGAATACTTGTTTTGATTTGTATTTTATTATGAAATATGGAAAAAATGTATTCGAAATAAAGATTAAAAAAAAAAAAAGAAATTGCAGGAGAGCAGAGAAGAAAATGGAGGAAAACTAAATTAACAATTCATTATGACATTTAAAAGGAACACTTTAAAGAGTATAATGACACTGTCAAACAAGCCAGGACACTCTATTATTCAAACCTAATTACAGAAAATAAAAACAACCCAAATTGTTGATTTTAGTTAAAATCATCGACAATAAGATTAGCATTTGGATCCCTCTCATTCACACACATGTACTCTGTTTTACTCTGACTAATCTTCATTCCTCTTCTTTCTAGTGCAAACCTCCACCTCTCCAGCTTTTCCTCCACCTCTTCCCTCCTCTCACTACAGATCACAATGTCATCAGCAAACAGCAAACAGTTTGGGTAGTTCTATTGTTTCTCAAAATTTACCCTATGTCTACAGCCCATTTGACAAACTCATCCTTTCTTAAAGTGCTGGACAGACATTAACAATATGAAACAGTCATTACCTTCTCCAGCTGCCTTCATCATCTCCTCTGGCTGCTATCATCACAGCAATCTAGAAAACAAATTGATGTATTTTCACAATTTAATTTTGTTACAGACTTGAAGTTTTGGACAATGATGTTTGCAGATGACATTGTGATCTGTAGTGAGAGGAGGGAAGAGGTGGAGGAAAAACTAGAGAGATGGAGGTTTGCACGAGAAAGAAGAGGAATGAAGATTAGTCAGAGTAAGACAGAGTACATGTGTGTGAATGAGAGGGATCCAAATGGAAAAGTGAGGTTACAGGGTGTTAGATATAAAAGTTATTGGTCTTTATCACAAAGCAGTGCTGATCAGAGAACAAACGAGAGACTTTCTTTTACTTATACAAGGATAGATCACCCCAGCCGACAGACTGGAGGGACTATGAGAGAATATGCATCTAGTCTACTTTATTTGTACAATAGTAGAGAAAAGAAAGGTGTGTCCTTACAGAGTAGAGTGGGAGACAGAAGGGTTAGAGGCCCCGACTTACAGATGGTGAAAAGAAAAAAAAAAAACAGCATTGGACCCTTACTTACAAGGGGTGACGATAAACAAAGGTAAAAGGAGGTTATTAACTCATTTATTATTTTAACAGATAACACTGTCACCCAGCTATAGTTCACAAAACTGACCTAAGGGATCAGTGGGGTCTGGAAATCCTTAATAAAACACAGATTAAAATACACCTTTTGAATAATAAGAAAAGAAAAGTACATAAGTATATACATTTTCTACGTAACACAGGGAGAAGAGATCAAGAAGGTGGAAGATTTTAAGTCCTTTGGATCAACAGTCCTGAGCAATGGAGAGTGTTGAAAAGAGGTGAAGAAGCGTGTGCAGGCAGGCTGGAACGGGTGGAGAAAAGTATCAGGTGTGATGTGGGATAGAAGAGTTTCAGATAGAATAAAAGGGAAAGTGCACAAAACCGTGGTGAGAGCGGCCATGCTGATTGGTCTAGAGACAGTGTGGTGAGAGCGGCCATGCTGATTGGTCTAGAGACAGTGTCAGGAAACAGACAGGAAACAGAGATGGAGGTAGCAGAGATGAAGATGCTGAGGATCTCTCTGGGAGTGACCAGGATGGACAGGATCAGATGAACAGCACATGTTAGAGGTTTTAAAGTCAGAGAGGCCAGACTGAGATGGTTTGGACATGTGCAGAGGAGAGAGACAGAGTACATCAGAAGAAGGATGCTGGATTAGGAACCACCAGGAAAGAGGACTGGAGGAAGACTAAAGAGGAGGTTCATGGATACAGTGAAGGAAGACATGAAAATAGTTGGCGTGACCGAAGAGGATGCAGCAGATAGGGTTAGATGGTATATACTGAATTGCTGTGGCGACCCCTTCAGAGAAAGAAGAAGAAGAGACTTGAGGTCCAGTTTAAAACAAGACAGACAACAACAGTAAGAGGAAATCAGGATATACAGTACGTATAAAAGACAGTTATACCAAAATCTCCTAATATTGGACTCAAAGTGCAATACACCGAGTCTTGGATTAATAAAAGATATTAAAACTTCCTTTTCAGACATTTATGGTATGCAGATAAAAGTGGGCATTAAAGTTCTGAAAACAGCCTGTTTTCACTTGCGCTGACACAAACAGTTCTGTTCTACTTGTCCATCATGTCCTTGTACGAGCAACCAAAACATATCATTGAAGGACACTTGAATCCTTGAAAACTGGATTTCTTATATCTGGTCCAGAGGTGTACAATGAGATGGGATACGTTTTGAACAAAGCCTGCTTCACCTCATCAGTAGACAGGCCAGATTTTCCACATAATGTACAGTATTTGCCTGAGCATTCTTTATCATCTAGAAATATTTTCATCATCTGTCTTATCAGCAGTGATGATATACCCAAGACATTTAATTTTATTTGTAACACTCAGGACAAGAGCTGAGAAGTAAAAATGTGGGTTCTTTGTGTACCTGTCCTCTTTGGTCCTCGAGCTCGTGACCATAATTTCACACACCTGACTATAAATAAAGGCTTCTTAAAATGGTTAAAGTTTATGCTCAACAAAAATATGTTACAGTCACAGCAGGAGACCTAGTGAATACTGGAAGTATCATACACGATGCCTTAAATAAATGTTATTCTGAACAAGTTGGCCAACTCTCACCAGACTAAGTGTGCAGTGCAACGTGGCTTTGACAAGACCGTGGCGGTGAAGGCGGCTGGAGACCAGAGAAAGGTAATGTGACCATACATATTTGGGTTTATCTCACGTTGCTCCCAAGTCTGTCTATTACTCGGTCTAAACTTTATTTGTAACAGTGTGATTAAGTAACTTAATGATGTCGCTCCATGGATGGAGTTGTATTAGACTTCCTGGTTTGTATAATTTGATCATTTCTTAAAATCCACGTCATATCTAAAGCACATTTGACAAACAGAACCTTCCATACAGGGCTGGACAGACATTAACAATATGAAACAATAATCACCTAATCCAGCTGCCATCAACACCGCCTCTGGCTGCCGACCCTGGCAAGCTATATTGAATTTATGCATTTTCAATGCTTTACATCCTAAATGTCCGTGCTGTCTGTGGCTTTTTTGTTGGACCTAAAAGTGAATACTGAGGAAAGATCTAGAGGTAAAGGAGTGGGGAAGTAGAAGGATAGTGTATAGAAGAAGATAGGGGAAAAGTAAAAAGATAATCTGTACTTACAATATTTGGCATCACAACCAAGCTGCCAAATTATCTGGGGGGAAAAAAATACAAACAAGAGTTTAAACCAGAGATAAAGTTGAAAACAAAAAAAAAAAAACATTCTATTACAAATTAACAAATGATATGGAACACAAACCAATGTTTTGAAAGCTTTACCAGCAGATGACCAAAATCCACAATTTTTTTGTCTGACATAGGGTATAAGGTATAGAGTTTAGGGGAGTGGGGGAAGGAGAGAAATAAGTTTAGTTCAATTTAAAAAACATAACTCACATATAATTTCCAGGACGGCACAGTGGCACAGTGGTTAGCACAGTGGTCAGCACAGTGGCCTCGCACCGAGAAGGTTGGGGGTTCAAGTCCCAGGTGGGGACGAGGCTTGAAAAACTGTTAGGTTGTTAGGTAGGTTGATTGGCCACAATGAAATTGCCCCAAAGAATGAGTGTGTGTTTGTAGATGATTGTGCGTGTGTGTGGCCCTACAACACACTGCCGACTTGTTTGGGGTGTACCTTGCCTCTCGTCTTGAATCACCCAGGATAGGCCCAAACACCCCGCAACCCCGCTAGGAATGAATGGTTTGGAAGATGAATGAGTGAACATAATTTCTTTGTTTATCACAACTTTGCCAGCTTGATGTACTGCAGTGTCTGATCTGATAGTTTAATTATGTTCATTCATACAAAGCAGTGAACCTCCCATGTGTTTGTGTGTGTGTTGGAGAGGGTGTGCCATCAAACTGTATAAATGTAGCAGACACACTGACCAGATTCAGTGCCTCCAGAAAGTATTCACAGCATCTCACTTTTACCACATTCTAAAACAAATAACATTAAATTTTTCCCTCAAAAGTCAACACGAAATACCCCTTGATGACAATGAGAGAAAAGATTTTTTTGAAGTTTTAGAAAATTAATTAAAATAAAACACTGAAAAAAATCACATGTACATACAGTAGTTATTCACAGCGTTAGGTCAATACTTTGTTGACGCACCTTTGGCAATGATTACAGCCTCCTCAAGTGTTTTTGAATAAGATGCCACAAGCTTGGCACATCTGTCTGTCAGCTAGATGCATAAGGGGTTCCCCCAGCGTCTCAACCATACCCCGCAGCCACAGGTGAGCCCAGGGGGATGTCGGAAGCCAAGGCCCAGATCTAGAGGGGAGCTCTCACCCGAAGGGCTTACGGGCTCCATTCTGCCTAGCTTGGGCTCAGCCGGTGGTCCAGCAGGGCCAGGCCACCCCTTATGCAATCACTACAGCCCAAAACATGGCCAGGTGCCCAACCTAGGCAGCCCAAAGACCACCTCTACACACCTAATACCCCTATACACTCCCCAAGTCCCTCCTCTGTAGCCCTGCCAATTCTCCCATGTTGCTCACCCCAATGCACCTCTTAACCCCAACTAGTGACAAGAGGCCCTTGTGGGCTCAAGGTAGACTGCCCTCAGGCCTGTCTCCCAAATGAAACACACAGAATCACATCTCTGGGTGCCTCCCGCCCCCAACAGCGGGCAACACAGGAGTGACTGGCCTCCAAGTCCCACAAGCCCTGCCCCTCTCCAGGCAGCAGAGTCCCATGATCCCAGCCACTCCGAGCGGACACAGACGGGTGAAGACCGGTCACCCTCAACCAGCCCCACCTGTGTATGGATGTGCTGCAAATGAAGCGAGTGAGAAAGCGCTTGCGGGTGGTGGGCCCTGTCGCTGCCAAGCGGCATTGCATCTCAACCTGCCGATCTCTCTGTGCAGTGGCGGCTGGTGAAAGAAATATTTGGGGGGCGCACATTGAAGTTCAATTTATTTTTTTTTCTCATTTGTATGACTATTTATTTCCCTCAATTTTTCCAAAACACTGGATAAGCGGTTCCCGGTGTTCAAACACTGTGCTGATGGCACAGCTATGGAAGTTCCACCTAACAGTGTTGGTAGTCTACGAGCCACTGGTACATTGGGCGATATCGAAAAAAAATGTAGAAAACCCACCTAATCTGAGAAAAAAAAATCCTCACTCGAGATTTCTTTAAATACAATTAAATGTAGTTACTTAATACATTTAAATTTGTTCACGAGTGGGGGAAGGATGGAGCGGGAGATCGACAGGCGGATTGGTGCGGTGTCAGCAATAACTACGACGCTGCATTGGTCCGTCGTGGTAAAGAGAGAGCTGAGCCGAAAAGCAAAGGTCTTGATTTACAAGTCGATCTACGTTCCTACCCTCACCATGGTAACCAGGATTTACGTTCCTATCCTCACCATCAAGGATCTGCACATCAAACAGGAGCAAAGAAATGCAGGTGCTATGTTAGGACCCCCAAGCCATCCTCTTGGGGAACAGTTCCAGCTTTTGCCATTTGAGTGGCACTAAAGGTTCCTCCTTGCAGGACAAAGAGGTTGGGGGACTGCTTTTATTCACACAGCTATTAAGCTTTTAAATCACAATTAGCATTTTTTATTCTGTATACCAAACTATTTCTTTGTTTTTATCTTAATATTGGTCTATTTGTTCCCTCTGTTTTTTATATAGCGTTATTTTTATGTGATTGTGCTGCAGGACAAATTTCCTTCCCTTTTGGAGGACAATAAAGAAACTTGAGGCCTCTCGATACAACTATCTGACTCAGGGTGGCACTTTGTCCGGCTCAAGAGGGGTGTATCGGGGACCTTATGAGCAGCGCTGGGGTACAACAGGAGACAGTGCTGTTGCCCTTTCCTTTTACTCTGTATTCCGCCGAGTCGGCTCATAACTCTGCAATGTGCCATGTACAGAAATACTCTGAGGAGGTTAAATGATAAAGCTGATGCAGGTATTGAGTTTTTCTATATGGTCTCTCTGGTCAGGTTTAACAATGGCATATCATCTGCATAACAGTGAAAATAATATTTTTCCATTTCCGTTGATGAGTTAAAATCTCCAAGGTTTTTGACACAGATTTTTTTCAGATAGAGAAGTTAATATATATTTATTGTTATACATTTAAACCTTTCAGTTTTATTTTTGCTAAATATCTTTTTTTTTTAGTTTAAGTCATCTATTTGTATTTATCTAATGCTGATATTTTCATTTCACATCAAATGAAACAGTTTATAGAACCAGAACTAAAACAAATTTAGAATTTTTTTTACCATCTATACACCTTGACAAAAAATAAAAACCAATAGGTCAAAAAAACAGATTCTTTTTTTTTTTTTTTTTAACATTTAAGCTTTTTTAAATCTTTGATTTTTTTTTTTTTGTTCAAACAGTTTCTATTATTTATTAACCTTCACAGAAAAACTTTTTTGTGGTACAGATCGCTTTTTGTGCTCCGTTCCATTTCAAAAATACCATTATTGAAAATAATAATAATACATTTTATTTCTAAGGCGCCTTTCAAGGCACTCAAGGTCGCTGTACATCACATTTAGAAATATAAAGAAATACAGTAATAGTTAAAAACAACATAAAATATCAAATGCATACAAATTTAAATCAGTATAAAAAACATAGATTTAATATTATAGTATATACAAACTATCCTTCATGTCAGTTCTGTTTTATTATAAATGTAACCATTCGAACGGATGAACATGAGCTGCTCAAATACTGTGTCTGACGGTAGGCATCTCTCTGGGCAAAAAAACCTCGCCCCCCCCCCCCCCCCAACACTGAACAGGCCCTCCACTGGATATGTCGCTGGAACTGCCAGGTATTTATCAGTATGGCCAGGTGGGGCTACTTGGTGTCTTGGGTGCTCCATTAGGCCAAAGGATCCTTGGACCTGTCCAAAGAAGGCTCTCTGAGGTAACCCTGGACCTCCAGCTGGACTACTGTTGGTGATGCTGTGGTGGTTGAGGTGGTTGCAGGCTGAGACTCCAGGAAGATATCCAGAGAGTCATCATCCTGGCGAGCCTTCTTCGCTGGGGGTAAAGCAGCAGCAGCATGAGCTGGTGCAGTTGTGGTGTTGCTGGCGCTGGCTGTAGCCTTGTTGGTAAGCAGTGATACCAGTCTCTCAAGCTCTGGACCCTGGGCCTACTTCTGCTCAAAGCGGGGATCCAAAGCTGTACCCATTATGAACACTTCCTTTTCAGTGTAGGGGGGCATTCTTCTCTGGAAAGAGTCCTACAGGGCTGCCATCAGCTTGGACCTGTGTTTTCTAAACATCTTCTGCAGCTTTGCCATTTTTCCACGAACATAAGGGACCACCAGACTCGCAGTGACACAGTTATGGCTCTGGAGTAAGTCGGTGGCTCTCTCGAAGGGGGTCAAGATTTTCAAGAGCTTATCTAAAATGTTGCGCCCATAGCGGTTGAGCTGGGGACAGAGAACCTCCTGCAGTTTGGCTTCTGGGATGCACGGTACAGAGCGGATCATAGTTCACTGAGAGTTACAGCGGGTAGCGTTGGCTGTCTGCAGTCGCCGCTCATCCTCTAGTGGCTCACTGGGATGTATGGACCGACGCATATGGCTGACGATATTGGCAAGCTTGCCCAGCACATTGGTGATAGGGTCTGCGTGCTTCATCCCATCCTTGACAACCAGCTGACAAGTGTTGGCAAAGCAGGAGTTGTGCTCCGTGATGATGTCATCTGTGATGTTGGCTTTCCAAATACATACTGTACCTTTAGATGCGTCTTTAGATTTAATGTAGACTTTGTTCAGTAGGACACTTCAGAAGAATTTTAAAAAATTATTTGTCTTGAGAGCAGGCTTGAAATATTTCCAGATTGACATCTTGAGTAACTTGGTGTGCAAAGCAGAAACTGATGATTTGTCCCAGATACCAACCCCTTTTTAAATTACACCATGTAATCCCTCATACATCCAGGAGTGATCTATCGTAGAAAAAGCTTCAAAGTCCAAAGAGGAAGCTTCTTAACATGAATCTATTCATCTCTTTGGGGTAGCAGTTTCAGTTCACAGGGTTATTATCATGTAAACACTAGGGGAGCGTCTTACTAGTTGTTTAGTTTTGGTGAGAACATCACTTTAGAGATGAGCTAGACTAATGGACTTACCTGTCCATTAGCTCACAGGTCCCCAATCTTTACAGCGCCACGGACCAGTTTAGTGTCTAATAATATTTTCACGGACCGGTCTAAAAGTGTAGCAGAAAAACTAAATAAGACCATCCTGAAAAAAATGTATTTTTTTCTTTTTTAAATAAATAATAAACTTAAATCCACTTTCTCTTCACAAGAAAATTTATTAGCAGCGTCTTTATGACACGGAAATGTTCTCTCTGAAACATACTTTCAAAATAAAACAAAGTGAATAAAAATACCAGTTAGGCTCCTCACAACAAGACTAGATCAATCAGAGTCCTGAGTTTGTTTTGCTGCAATCAGAAAGTCCCATCTTGACCCCAAACCAGAAGAGTGTTTCTAAGGTCCAGTCTGCTTCGTAACTCTATACCTCCCTCTAGTAAAGAAGCTTCTTATAAATCTTTGGTTTTTACTCATTTTGCTGGAATATGGGTTGAAATTAAATGGGATGATGCGTTAAAGGTGAGTCATTGATGGATGTGAGGAAAAAAATCCGGTCACTGTTCAAATTAAAACATCGTCATGGCTCAAATAATAAATCAAATGGAAATAATGGAAGTTATGTCTTCCTTCTGTGCGGCCCGGTAGCACATGACCCACGGCCCGACCCACTGCTCTCACGACAGTCCTCTACAACTTTTCTTTGAGTTTTACTGAAACTCTTCTATTACACATCACACCTGATGCATTCCTCCATCATTCCAGCATACGATTCTTCACCTCTTTTCCACTCTCCAATTCTCTGGAAAGTTGACCGCAAATTCCTAAAATTGTCCACCTTCTTTCTTTACTGCCCGTAATCTCCCTCCTTCACTTGAGTCCCTCTCAGGTTACACATTTTACTGCATCTAACCTTTATCGCTCTCCTTTCTGCATCTGGACTGCCATACTGCATATGTGAAACTATTTATCTTGCCAAGAAACCCTACTGCTGCTCACAGTCACTTCTGCTATTAGTCTAGCTTTAATGTTTTCCATAACTTCTAGCGTGGCTCATCTGAATGACCCTGATGCTAAGCCCTATAACTTAGCTATTTAAATTGTACTTTTTAGGTAAACAACAGATTCATATTTAAACTAAAGACCTTGAGCTTATTTACTGCATTTTCTACTCAAAAGCTATATTAATTCCTAAAGCAAGTGTTAACCATCCAGCTGCAACCAATTCACATCCTGCGGCTCATGTTTAAGAGTACACATTTAAAATAATTTCAAAATACAAAAGAAGAAAACCCTCAGCCCACCTGTAGATTGAAAAGAGTAGAGGGTTTAAATAATGTAACATTTATCAATGTGCTGGAAATATTTCTTCATGATCACATCCCACTATATTGCTGTGCCAACAGAATGTGTATTGTTTCTGATCACATATTAGTGCCATACATAATTATATAGATAGATAAAAAAAAAAATAAAAAAAAAGCTGTCCGGGCGCAAGACTGAGATAAGATGCACATTAAGACACAGGTGTCAAACTCAGGTCCCGGAGTTCTGGTGTCCTGAAGGTTTTCTATGTGTTCTTGCATCTGCACTCCTGATCCAGCTTATTGAGTCAATGTGCCAAATTTTATTGGTTGTCAGCTGTATTGAGCCAAGAACACCGGGAAAACCGCCAGGACACCTGACCTTGAGGATTGGAGTTTGACACCCTGTCTTAAGTCTTTCTTTATTTATTCTGCAACGCAAAATAAATATACCAATTATTTATTAAAATAGTAGAATTTTCTTTAAATTTTCACTTTTTAAAACTTTTCGGTATAAATTTGAGAACCACACCTATCCCACTGACCCTCATCATTTCTCACTATTGACTGGCATCAGGGATCGCTCTCTTTCTTCACCGTCACATCCCCATCTCCAGCCAGGATAGTGAAGATCTCTCCTTGCATGAAGGCTCAGGGCACCGTGGAGCCGGCCAGGGGCCATCGCTCCTCACTGGGACAGTAAACCTCTACACCCTTTCCTTGGCTGCGGATGAAGCCACGGGTGCATGGGAAGCAGAACTTGTGGTAAGGCACCGAGGGGCACTGGACAAAGTGGGTGTACTCCAAACACTTCCTTCAGAGGGTGCAACAGAGGAGAGCCCCCTGCGCACTACTTATCTGTCAGAGGTAATGCTGCATCCGGCCGGACATTTTTTGCTTAGAATTATTCACAATCTAATTTTTGATGACTTAGGTGTGAAAATATATGTAGAGACATATTTATGTAAGCTCCTTAAGCTTATAAGCACATATGCTAAAATAATGACATACCGTATTTTCACGGCAATAAGGCGCACATAAAAGTATCAAATGTTCTTCAAAATGAGCGGTGTGCCCTATCGTGCAGTGTGCCCTATGTGATTTGTGATTTGCGGAGGTATTAGAGAACCACGAAGTGGACGCAGTTGAGAACATGAAAACAGTAAAGGGGGAAGTGTGGACGTGGATTGTATATAAAAGAACAAGTACGTCACTTTATATCTCATCATTTTCCAGGTTCTGCCAGTGTTCCAATTGCTGCTGTGACTGATACTTTTATGGAGATCAATCCCTCTCTGAAAGTACAATTTACAAACTTTGTAATATTTTGTTATCCACCGGTGATGTAACATCAAACCATCCACGCCTGGCGTGGTCAAAGGAGCTACATGTGGACATAAATGATGATCAGTGGAGATCTGTGCTTAAGCGAGTCCACTCTTCATCAATATGTGCACTGTATCATTCAAAGCAAAGAGGTCAATAGAGTTCATTGGTCTGGACGCAGGCTCGCCAGAATCTTTCCTGGTACTGATCCTAACTGTGTAAGGTGTAATCTGGCTCCTGCTAATCTCACCCCCAGGTTTTTAACATGTCCGTCCCTCTTGGGTATCTGGAGCTCTATGTTTGATTCTCTCTCATGCATCTGTAAAGTCAGTGTACAGCAGTCGCCAATGAAAGCTCTTTTTGGTGTTCATCCAGCGGATCTTTCTCTCTCACATTGGGTACAGAACTTTGTGGCTTTTTTAACACTGCTCGCCCTCCAAACTATCCCGATGCACTGGAAGGATCCTCGCCCGTGCACGTTCACTCTCAACGGATCAAAGACTCACTTTCATTTATGAAGCTGGAGAAATTTAGGCATTCCCTCAATGGCTCTGACTCTAAATTTTCTGAACTCTGGTTATCTTTTTCACAACATGCCATGTCCTTGACTTTAGGAGCCACCCCCTGAACGGGTGTGACAAAGCAGGTATTGGGTGTTTGAACCCTCTACTTATAGATAATAAGTAACACAGCGTATTGTGTGTATGTTTTTTGTTGTTGTTATTTGCAGAGATCCGATCCTGAGGTCACCAAACCAGATCCCTCTAACGCCTCGGCTGCGCCAAGATATTCTGTCCATAAAGGTGATGAACAGAATCGGTGACAAAGGGCAGCCTTGGCGGAGTCCAACTCTCACTGGAAATGGAATCGACATACTGCCGGCTATACGGACCAAGCTCTGGCTCGGAGAGCTAAGAGAGCGTGTTTCAGTGTTAAACCAAGGTGGCACTCGGTCCCGTCTAAAAACTTTGGAATTCAAAGGCGCGACAGAATCTAGTGAACCCCTGAGACTTTGGGAGGCACTATAGACATACTGGTCGTTAATACCGGGACATTTAAACATGCAGAATGATGCACTTCTACTTCAAAGCGGTGACAAGATTATTCAAAGTATGGTTGAGTGTCAGTAAATATGTGATTAATGGATATGCAACTCAATACATGAATTATATTTTCATACAGATTTTTACACATAAGTAACATTAGAAATGCATTTATTTACTATTTACTTCAGACTATTGAACGTGATCTGTGATTGTTGGAAGAATATCAATAACAGGAAATTTTAAATAATACCAAAATGTATCGGCCTTTTTTTTCTTAGCACATCCACAATGCCGTGTTACCTCTAGTTTTGCAGAACTTTCTGTATGTGAACTGTTTCCTATCCAAATTAACCAGGATTAAAATGAACTTATTAGTCATGCAGACAATTGTTAAAAACAACAAAAAAAAAAATGCAATATTTCAATTATTTTTGGCAAGTACAGATTAAAACAATTAAATTACAAACCATTCCTTATTGTTTTGATTGCTTTACATACCACAAGCATCCAATGTGCTGAAAAATTCAGTGGGAAAAACCAGACGTCTTCAGAAGGAAATCCTCTGTGGAAAACAAACATAAATTTGATCATGCAAATCACATGTAATGATATAAAATACAATCACGTAAATCAGGATTCCAAAACCTTTTCTGCGCCACAGACCGGTTTAGTGTCTGATAATATTTCCACGGACTGGTCTAAAGGTGTAGCAGAAAAACAAAATAGGACCAACTTGAAAAAATGTTGATTTTTTTTTAATAAATAATAAAATTATATCCACTTCGTACTCACACGAAAATTTATTAGCAGCGTCTTTATAACATGGAAACGTTCTCTCTGCTGGAACGCACTCTGGTTGCCATGGTAACGGTAAACATACCTTCAAAATAAAAGACATCACAAAAACAAAGTGAATAAAAATAATAGTTAGGCTCCTCACAGTAAGACTAGATCAATCGGGGTTCTGAGTTTGTTTTGCTGGAACCAGACAGTCCCATCTTGACCTGAAACCTGAAGACCCTCCCCTTAGCAAAGACGCTTCCCATAGATTTTTGGTTTTTACTCATTTTGCTGGTAGACTGCGCATGCGCGTCAGAAGCAGTTAAGCTGGTTCTACAGACATGACCGAAAAGAAGCCAAGCAACGATTTTCCAAACAAACCTTCCGGTTTACCGGAAAGTAAGACCTGTATTTTGACTTAGTTCATGTTTTTATTAATTCAGACTTTGTGTTTGCGTGTATATCTTTTATTAGCAGTGTTGTTTTTTTGTTTGTTATTTTTTCTACAGTTAGCCGGTTCCTCACGACAAGCAACCGTTGCTAGTGTTTTAGTGTTTTAGCTTTAGATCCCGATCTTTACTTAAAAAGATCAAAATACATTGATTTTTAAGTAAAGATTCTGATCTTTACTTATTTAAAAAAAATACAGTACATTGAGAATTTTCAGGTGTATACCATTCTATTTATTTTGATAGCAAAAATAAATAAATAAATAAAATAAAACTAAATAAATTTAACTTTGGACGGTTTATGCGTGCCCTGGTTAAAAAGCGAGGTGCTCGGGGGAATCCTGACCAGATGCCCAAACCACCCCATCTGGCTCCTCTCAACCTGGAGGAGGAGCGGCTCGACACTGATGTTATTCTTTACATTTTTTGTATAATTATTACTCTCTTTTTTTTTTCCCTGAAGATATAATCTAATTTTGAAATCTCTTGTTATTCCCCCTTCGCAGTCGATAAAATGATGAAGGGATTCAGCAAACTGTTTTCTGACTCGCATTGTAAGGTCTGCAACGCTGACCTCGAGACTGGAAAACAGAAACCGACTGATCATGAGGTCAGTGCGACCAGTTTCTGCTGCTGTTCTACTGATAGACTTAACTTACATGCCTCATTAAATGCCTAAAGGTGTAATTATGTCATTTACTCTGCATCATAGTTAAAGCTTAATCATCTGAAAGCTATAAAAGAGTCCACGTTATGCTAAATACGTTCACTTTCCACTGAGTATTTGAACAATGAAAACATCATGATTAAATAGATAGATTGATAAAACTTTATTAATCTCCTACGGGAGAATTTCTGGTGTGTAGCAGCAAGAAATCCCAAATAAATAAAACAGTCTGATACTAAAAGTTACTTTCAATTGTGAAAAGACTCAGTTCCTTCTGGGCACATCTGTTTGGTTAAATTTCCTGAGGGCAGAAGAGATAAATGACCTTTTAAAGCACTCAGTCCTGCAGCGTATCGTCTCTCTTTCTTTTAGATTAGTAGACATTTTTTTTTAGATTTCTGGAAACTTTTTTCTTTTTAAGTTTCTAAGAGACCATTTCTTCTGCAACATAAATCCAAATGTCCTTGTTTTTCTTACATAAAATATGTTTGATTGTTTTTTGGAGTAACTTATTATTTAACAAATATGTCTTTTTTTCTCTCTCAGAGGAAGAAAAAAACGCCAAAAACACGGGATCAATTTCAATACAAGCCCAAAAGACCTATGCATAGGCCACCGACATTTGTATCTGTGAGTACAAATGAAACTCCTTCAACCTCGGTAAAGAAAGAACAGAATTTGGTCAGAGAAATCCTAATGCTTCATCATTGTTCAAGTTGTGGGCAATTTCTGTCTGTTTTGAAATTTGGGCAATTTTTATTTTTTTATGAAGGTAAATTCATTAAGTCTCCTTTAGTCTTTCCAAAATTAGCTTTAAATATGTGTGAATGCAGGTAAGGGCTGTCAAAGGTTTTAAAAGCTTCATTTTTTTTTAAAACAGCCTGATATCAATTGTTTGCTGGTAAATATTTATTTAAAAAATGATCTATCCTCTTCCTTTTTAAAGCTGGCTTGTTCTCGATATGCGTTTTCACATAAAACCCTTTAACTGATCATGTTTCAGTCACTTTTAGTTGCGAGGAAGAGTCAAATTTTACCTTAATCTTCTTGAAGGTCTTAAGAATTTATCACCAAAAAAGTCTGAATCCTTTGTTTTAACTGATCAAATTTTGAACTGATTTTGTCTAGCAGATGTGTGATGTCACGGTATTCAGACCTGCTGATTGGACAGTCGAAATGTACCGGCTACGCTAGTACAATTAATCTGTAACGTTCTGTTTAATAGGAATATTGTTTTGTGAAGGAACAGTTATTTTGTTCCCCGAGAACAAGAAGAGGATGAGAAGAAATAGATTCTGTCACGATGCGGAGTGCAGGTGGAAAGAGGAGGACCCAGTTGCTGACAGAAAACGTGGTTTATTTAGAAGTTGGCGGTCCAGAATTACTGTGGAACAAAAGACAAAGTGTCAGTGGCATGGTAAATGGTTATTGAAGTAATGTGTTCTTGGTCAGGCAACCAGGGAGACCTGGCTGGAAGGGATTGTAAGACCCCACCAGGAAGTCTGAGGTGATTCCCCTTAAGTGGACGGCAGGGTCCACATGTGTTTGGAATCTGCCATCAATCCCGGCTGATCCTGATCAGATCGATGAGAGATGTCCATAGGTCCCTCTGGCTGCAGAAGAGGGGATCATGACAGATTCGGTGGCTTATTTAGCGTTCATTTGAGTTGGGCTATCAAGTAAAATAATTGGTAAATATTTACCTGACATCTTTATTGATTGAAAAATTCAATCAAACTTAATTGTGTAAAAATATTATTAAATGTTATTTATGATCACTTTTTAAAAACTCAAAAATACAGAAAACACTAAAACCAAATATTGAAAACAAACACTCTATATGTAAGAAGATGTTAGAGCGGGGGATGAAAGTGTGAGACAGAGAAATTTGGAACATGAAATGATAGTATGACATAATAAAAAAGGAAAAGAGGGCTGAACGGTGGTGCAGTGGTTTACAATGTGACCTCACAGCTAGAAGGTCTGGGTTCGAGTTCCGGGTCGGATGAGGATTGGAACACTGGTCTTTCTGTGTGGACTTTGCATGTTCGACCTGTGTCTGCGTGGGTTTCCTCCGGGTACCCCTGTTTCCTTACATCCTCCTAAAACATGCATGTTAGGTTGATTGGCCGGTGCCGCAATTGCCCCTAGCAATAAGTGAGTGTGTGTCTGGTTTCAAGAAGGTGACTGCCTGACTGACCTCGGTATACACCCATCCCCCTAAAACATGCATATTAGGTTGATTGGCTGCTATGAAATTGCTCCTGGAATGATTTTGTGTGAGAATGATCTGTCTCTATGTGTGGCCCCGCAAAAGATTTGCGACTTGTTTGGGGTGTACCCTGCCTCTTCCCTGTAATCTGCTTGAATAGGCTCTGGCACCCCCCGAAACCCTAAAAGCGAAGATGATAATAAATAAGAGAGGACCCCAAAAAATCTACCTGGTTCTTTTGCACTTTAACTTCCACTAATTTCTAACCAGCATTAGGTTGAAGTAATAAAATAATCCAAGTCAACTGTCTTCTCACAAAGTTCTAAGTTTGATAGAAAAGAATAAACCAGCACCTCTCCAGGTGTCTTAGTACGCTCCCAGAGAGAGTCATAAGGAGCCATGAGACTTGGCAGGGACTAGCAAGAGAGAATCAGAGTAACCTTGACTGATAAGAGTTCTTCCTTCAAACTGTAGGTAGGTGAGAAAAAAAAAGCAAAAACATAGAAACAAAGAGCTCGTACAGAAAAATGTAACAAGGAGATTGAACTTGCAGAATGTCGTAACTATCTACGTGCAGTAGTGTGATACAAATATGAATAAATAAATGTATGATTAATAAAAGTATAAAAGAAGTTTAAAACCTTAATTGTTTACATTCCACATTTTGAACATTGTTTGATATCTTTCAGCAGGAAGAAGAAAGCATTCCGGAGCATTGCACATGTGCTTCTCCTGAGAAGGCTTCTGGTGAATATAAGAGGAAACGACACGTCAAGAAGATGACGAAGAAGATGGGTATTCAACAATCATGTTTCTTATATTTTTTTCACATTTACTTGTATTCTTGTTTTTGATGTGATAATGATGTCTTTTTTTCCCATCTCGTGTTTTATACAAAATTACTTTGTGTGTGAGAGGCTTGGTTGATATCGCAGTAATACCACATACTGCAACAATATCAGTTTGAATACTGTCATGAAAAATGCATTTCGGTTAAATAAATAAATAAATAAATGAATTACTCTATTCATCCCTCACCGGGGAAATTTGTTTGCTGCACTCCTTACACCGCAGCAGGCTGCCCTTCAACGGCGCCAATGGTATATAGAATATATTGATTGAATATTAAATAACTCATTTAATGGCCAAAATTGGTTCCATGTTCAAAACCGTTTGAATTTTCAGAGATACTTAAATAGTTAATAAAGTTTACGAATGTACGAGGGATAGACGCACAAAAGGAGAGAAAGATGAGACTTTTTGTCAAAATAAGAAATGTAACTTCTGCAGTGATAGAGTATTTTGGGTTATAAGCAAATGAGAATTATTGCCCGTTAAGTTTGTGACAATTTAATGTCAAAACGTCAACATCGTCTTGACGTTTTGATCAAGACGATGATCAAGACGTTTTGATCATCAAATACACTGTCCAGAAGACAATTTGGAAGCCTTTTTGACGATAAATCACTCCTGGATGTTTATCGATACTAGTACTCTTATTGATTCTCTTACTGATACTTTTTTTAGTGTAAAAACAAGTTGAAAAAGACAAACAAACTATGTGAAAACTACCAAAGCTTTTATTTTTAAACTAATTTATCATAAATAACGAGACAATATGAACTTTCAGCTCGTCAACATTTAATTGTTTTTTACATGCCGGTGTTTGTATAAATTTTTATTCAAATTCCATGCACTTATTGTTTTTATTTAGCTAAGCACAGAAAGGCGCTCACACAGGATGTGGAATTAGCTAGTTAGAAGCAAATGGGAAAAAATTAGTGTCCGCCGTGTTTGCTCTCTTGCACCGCCTCTCCGCCCAATACCGTTAAGGCTGAAAGTTGTTGGTAAAAAAAAAAAAAAAAAATGCTAATGGCATACCGGTGCCAAACGTGATCAGTTTCGGTATCCCAACCCTACTCCTGGACAAAAACAGGATTACACAGATAAATTTTAGCATTTATTTAAGTTCAACTATGCAAAAATTTGTCCCTCCAAAAGTGACAATACAAGCCAACAGTTTAGCTGAGGCTTTCGTCATCATTTCAAATACTTGTGCTAATAAGTGTGGAGGAAGTTTGTCTTTCAAAACTTTGTTTCTGTCTAAGCCTAATGTGTGGTAACCATCGCAGAAACAGTTACGCTTTGTTTTCTATTTCTTATTTAGCTGAATTACTACCGCCTGCTCAACCAGTGGAAGAATCAGCTGCTGCAAGTGATGAGACAAAATACGACGACCCCAACAAGTTTAGTCCAATATGCAATAACTTGTTTACAAACCCGATTACGGCTCAGCAGCACTACGTGGGCATGAAACATCGGAAAATGATACACCGTCTTGAACTAATGAAGATGTACATGGGAGTACCAGGTCACAACAATGACTTCCTCATTCTGAATATCCGCAGTAGAAACAGTTGGAATTTTGAAATAACCCTTTATCATGGATCTCAATCTTCATTCTGTTTCTGCAGGTTTTAAGGAAAACTGTTTTCCATGCGAAATCTGCAGAACGGAGATGACCTCATTCGAACAATATCGGGCACACCTCACCGGTTCTCGCCACAAAAAGCAGTGAGTTCACACTTTTGTGACCTCATGAAGGGATTAAAAAACTCAGCTCATCAGACTGCTTGTGCTATTGTCTCGTCATGTTTATATTCAATAGCATACAAAGCCAAATAATTCCAAAAATTATTTGGAATATATTTTTGTGCTTGATTACTTAAAATCTAAAGAACAAGATATCTTATTTTTTTTTGTTAAACAGATAAATGATTATAGTGGTTCATTAAACCCTGACGTTTACTGTGGGCTTCGTACAATAATGATCCTGTTAGCATTTTGCTGCAAGTGTCATTTACCTTTTCCTAAAAGTTTTGGCTTATTAATAAGACTTTAAAGCGGATCCAGTTAGTAATTTCTTTTATAAGTACACGTTGGAGGATTAGGAGTTCCTGTGGAGGAGCAAGCTTGAAAATGTTTACTTCTTCAAGAATTTACTCTGGGAAGAGACAAAAGGATCATAAAAACTATCTTCTAATCTGGCTGAACTTAATTTGCACCTTGGGAGTTTGTGAATTATGAAGATTTTTAGTATTTTGGTGCCTTTAGGTTTGTTAGAGTTTTAGATCAGGGCTTTTCACCTGGTTCTTACCTGGTTTTTCCTTCTCCAAATTATTTCCTAGAGATGAAAAAAAAAAAATAAAAAATTACTCTATTCATCCCTCACTGGGGAAATTTGTTTGCTGCACTCCTTACACCGCAGCAGGCTGCCCTTCAACGGCGCCAATGGTGGGAGAAGCGGGGGTTAGGTGTCTTCTCCAAGGACCCTAGACGTGCTCTCCGTGGGACGCAAACCCGCGACCTTCCGGTCCGCGGGCGAACGCTCTAACCACACGGCCACCGTCCTCAGAGTTCTAGATGGTTCATGTTTAGTCCTGACTCTAGACACCAGCAGGAGGACGGTCCCAGAGGTCCTCAGAGTTCTAGATGGTTCATGTTTAGTCCTGACTCTAGACACCAGCAGGAGGCCGGTCCCAGAGGTCCTCAGAGTTCTAGATGGTTCATGTTTAGTCCTGACTCTAGACACCAGCAGGAGGCCGGTCCCAGAGGTCCTCAGAGTTCTAGATGGTTCATGTTTAGTCCTGACTCTAGACACCAGCAGGAGGCCGGTCCCAGAGGTCCTCAGAGTTCTAGATGGTTCATGTTTAGTCCTGACTCTAGACACCAGCAGGAGGCCGGTCCCAGAGGTCCTCAGAGTTCTAGATGGTTCATGTTTAGTCCTGACTCTAGACACCAGCAGGAGGCCGGTCCCAGAGGTCCTCAGAGTTCTAGATGGTCCATGTTTAGTCCTGACTCTAGGCACCAGCAGGAGGCCGGTCCCAGAGGTCCTCAGAGTTCTTGATGGTTCATGTTTAGTCCTGACTCTAGACACCAGCAGGAGGCCGGTCCCAGAGGTCCTCAGAGTTCTTGTGGGATCTTGTATGATCTTGTTACCTGTATAAAAGAGACCTGGCCACAAAAGCAATCAATCCAGATTCCAAACTCTTCACCATGACCAAGACCAAAGAGCTTTCCAAGGATGTCAGGTACAGGATTGTGGACTTCCACAAGGTTGGAATGGGCTACAAGACCATTGCCAAGCAGCTGGGTGAGAAGGTGACAACAGTTGGTGTAATTATTCTCAAATGGAACGAATGCAAATTTACTGCCAATCTTCCTCGGTCTGGAGCTCCATGCAAGATGTCACCTCGTTGAGTTTCAATGATAATGAGAACAGTGAGGAATCAGCCCAAAACCACTCGAGAGGAACTTGTCAATGATCTCAAGGCAGCTGGGACCATAGTCACTAAAAAAGAGATAGTGACACACTATGCCGTGAAAGACTGAAATCCTGCTGTGCTTGCATGGTGCCCCTGCTCATAAAAGCCGATCTACAGGCCCACTTAAAGTTTGCTACTGAACATCTGACTGATTCAGAGGAAGATGGGTAGAAGTGTTGTGCTCAGATGAGACCAAATCGAGCTGTTTGTATCTATCTTGCAGACTTTTTCTGAGGGGGATCCTTCAGTATTACTATTACTACATCTGCCAAGTGACTTTTAATATAAATATGTTTATTATTTTTATCATGTAGTTTTTGTGCTCTAAAAATTAACATTTCAAAACTTATAAGCATTTTATCTCCTCTAACCGGGGCACAGCAGCTGGGAGGAAGCACGCATTGAAAGTTGTTGCTATGTTGCTATGACAACAAACACATAAGCGTGTGTCTGTTTATATTTGTGGAGCAAGACAAGAATGACTCTGAACAGAAACATTTTAGAAAGGGTGAGTGAGATAATATTGAAGAGACACCATGAAGAGAGTCTGGATAAAGTCGGCCATGTTTTCTAGATAAGTCTTGAAAGTTCAGGTTAACATATTGGAATATAGCCTATAGACAATTTATAACGAGGACATTTTTGAAGCAGAAGTACAAATGTGAAAAAAGTAGGCCATTGACAAAGTAGATCATTTTACTTTGGTGTTTGCTTTATGATTCTAGGTTTTAAAAAGATAGCATTGCAAAACATGAATAATTTCATAAGCGTCACACTGACTGTCATGGCACTTGCTGGTAGATTTAGAACACGGCAGTCCTAGTTTTAATCTCACTAGCCTGGAATACCGAGTCAAGTTCTTGGAGAAGGAGAATGTTTCTCTTCGTGATAATATTGATGATTTGGAAAATAGCTGCCCCTCGTCAAACCTGCATTTTCTGAAGATTCCAGAGTGTGTGGATGACCGTGGTCCGTTGGATTTTATTCAACGGTTGATTCCTTGGCTGTTTGGAGCAGACAAATTTCCAATGCTAATGTAGTGTTGTATAAGTTGCTTATGGTATTTTATATGTTATCTATCTCATGTACACCAAGCTCTGTTTATGGTGCACTGTATTTTCTTGTTTTCTTTTTTGTTTGTGTGTGTGTTTCTATGTTTGTTTGGATTTTGTGTTTTGCTCCTCCCCTTCCTTCTCTTCCTATATTGGTGCTTGATGAAATAGTTGTACAACAACAGAGAAAAATAGCACATTAAAAATTGTTTATGTTAACATTGGGAGCATTCTTCCAAAAACTGATCAACTCAGATTGTGGGCTTTCCAATAAAAACCAAACATCATCACCATCATTGAAACATGGTCCCATAAAAATATTTCTGATGATGAGATTAAGATTGATGGTTTTATTCTGTTTCGAGCTTACAGGGGTTCTAGAAGAGTAGGTGTAACTACTTATGTCTCTACTACCCTATGCAAGTCATGCCATCTTCTTCTTCTCCTTTCGGCATTTCCCTTCAGGGGTCGCCACAGCAAGTCAGTTTCTTCCATCTAACCCTATCTCCTGCATCCTCTTCAGTCACGCCAACTATCTTCATGTCTTCCTTCACTGTATCCATGAACCTCCTCTTTGGTCTTCCTCTAGCCCTCTTTCCTGGTGGTTCCAAATCCAGCATCCTTCTGCTGATGTACTCGGTCTCTCTCCTCTGTACATGTCCAAACCATCTCAATCTGGCCTCCCGGACTTTATCTCCAAAACCTCTAACATGTGCTGTTCCTCTGATATACTCATTTCTGATCCTGTCCATCCTGGTCACTCCCAGAGAGATCCTCAGCATCTTCATCTCTGCTACCTCCATCTCTGCTTCCTGTCTTTTCCTCAGTGGCACTGTCTCTAGACCAAACAGCATGGCGGGTCTCACCACGGTTTTGTACACTTTTCCTTTCATTTTAGCTGAAACTCTTCTGTCACACATCACACCTGATACTTTTCTCCACCCGTTCCAGCCTGCTTGAACACGCTTCTTCACCTCTTTTCCACACTCTCCGTTGCTCTGGACTGTTGATCCCAAGTACTTAAAATCTTCCACCTTGTTTATCTCTTCTCCCTGTAACCTCACTTTTCCATTTGGATCCCTCTCATTCACACACATGTACTCTGTCTTACTCTGACTAATCTTCATTCCTCTTCTTTCTAGTGCAAACCTCCACCTCTCCAGCTTTTCCTCCACCTCTTCCCTCCTCTCACTACAGATCACAATGTCATCTGCAAACATCATTGTCCATGGAGATTCCTGTCTGACCTCGTCTGTCAGCCTATCCATCACCATAGCAAACAGCAAAGGACTCAGAGCAGATCCTTGGTGCAGTCCCACCCCCACACTGAACTCCTCTGTCTCACCTACAGCACACCTCACCACTGTCTTACAGCCCTCATACATGTCCTGAACTGCTCTAACATACTTCTCTGTCACACCAGACTTCCTCATACAATACCATAGTTCTTCTCTAGGTACCCTGTCATACGCTTTCTCAAGATCTACAAAGACACAGTGCAGCTCCCTCTGACCTTCCCTGTACTTCTCTATCAGCATCCTCAAGGCAAATACTGCATCTGTAGTGCTCTTTTTAGGCATAAAACCATACTGCTGCTCACAAATTCTTACTTCAGACCTTAGCCTAGCTTCGACAACTTTTTCCCATAACTTCATCGTATGGCTGATCAGTTTAATTCCTCTGTAGTTACCACAACTCTGTACATCTCCCTTGTTCTTAAAAACAGGAACTAGCACACTTCTTCTCCATTCATCAGGCATCTTCTCACTTTCTAATATTCTGTTAAACAGCCCAGTCAGAAACTCTACTGCCACCTCACCTAAACACTTCCATACTTCTATAGGGATTCCGTCAGGGCCGAGAGCCTTTCCACTCTTCATCCTCTTCAGTGCCCTCTTTATTTCTACCTTACTGATCCTAGCCACTTTCCGGTCCACTTTGGTAACGTTTTCTACTCTTTGTTCTCTTTCATTCTCTTCATTCATCAACTCTTCAAAGTACTCTTTCCATCTTCCCATCACATTACTGGCATCTGTCAAGAGACATCCATTCCTGTCTTTAATCACCCTAACTTGCTGCACATCCTTCCCATCTTTGTCTCTCTGTCTTGCCAACCTGTATAGGTCCATCTCTCCCTCCTTGCTGTTCAGCTTAGCATACAAGTCGTCGAAGGCTGCTTGTTTTGCCTTTGCCACCTCTACTTTAACCTTATGCTGTATCTCCCTGTACCCTTGCCTACTCTCCTCAGTCCTCTCAGTGTCCCACTTCTTCTTAGCCAGCCTCTTTCTTTTGATACAATCCTGCACCTCCTCATTCCACCACCAAGTCTCTTTATCTATCTTCCTTCCAGATGACACACCAAGTACTCTCTTGCCTGTCTCCCTGATCACATTAGCTGTAGTTGTCCAGTCATCTGGAAGCTTCTCCTGCCCACCAAGAGCCTGTCTCAACTCCGTTATAAAGTTCAAGCAGCACTCTTCCTTTTTCAGTTTCCACCATTTAGTCTTCTGCACTCCCTTCATCTTCTTAGACTTCCTCACTGCTAGAGTCATCTTACACACCACCATCCTATGCTGTTTGGCTACACTGTCTCCTGCTACAACTTTGCAGTCACTGATCTCTCAGATTACACCGCCTACACAACATGTAATCTACCTGTGTACTCCTTCCTCCACTCTTGTAAGTCACCCTGTGTTCCAGCCTTTTCTTGAAATAAGTATTCACTACAGCCAATTCCATTCTTTTCGCAAAGTCGATCACCATCTGACCTTCTGCATTCCTGTTCTGGATACCAAACCTGCCCATCACCTCCTCATCATCTCTGTTTCCTGCACCAACGTGGCCATTGAAATCTGCTCCAATAACAACTCTCTCACTTCTAGGGATGCTCTGGATTGCCTCATCAAGGTCTGACCAAAATTTCTCTTTCTCCTCGACCTCACATCCTACCTGTGGCGCATACCCACAAACAACGTTGAACATTACCCCTTCAATTTCTAGCTTGAGGCTCATCACCCTGTCTGACCTTCTTTTTACCTCCAGAACATTCCCAACTAATTCTTCCTTCACTATAACTCCTACACCATTCCTCTTCCTATCTACACCGTGATAGAACAACTTAAACCCCGCTCCCAGACTTCTAGCCTTGCTGCCTTTCCATCTAGTCTCCTGGACACACAGGATATCTACTTTTCTTCTCTCCATCATGTCAACTAACTCTCTACCTTTACCCGTCATAGTACCAACATTCAAAGTTCCTACCCTAAGTCCCAGACTCTTGAGGTTTCTCTTCTCTCTCTGCCGATGTACACGTCTTCCGCCTCTTCTTCTTTGACCACCAGTAGTCCAATTTCCACCGGCACCCTGTTGGTCAACAGCACCAATGGCGGTCGTTGTTAACCCGGGCCACGACCGATCCGGTATGGTATTTCTTGAACTGTCTTGCATATTTTAATTTGGCAAAGTTTTACGTCGGATGCCCTTCCTGACACAACCTCTATGATTTTCTGGGCCACTCTGCCCATTGCCCAATCATTTGGCTGGTTAGCGTTTAGATGTTTCACTGAGGAGTACAACATCTAAACAGCTATGAAAATAAATACATAATAAATAAAGGATTAAAAGAAAAAAAAAAGTAAATAAATTTAACCTAAAGTAAGTATGTAACAGCAATGGCTGGAACATGCTACAAAAACTTTCAAAATTCAAAAAATGCCAGTCTGAGCTGGTCGTCTGGTTAGGCAAAACAACCATAGCTATTGCAAAAATACTACTAAAAAAGTAAAAACGATGACAAAACGGATAACAAATTTATATAACTCTTCTAAGTTTTTAAAGAATAATAAAAAAAAAAAAAAACTAGAGTTTCAGACGCCGATTGCCTGATTAACCAAATTCATATCCTTAGCTAATAAAACGAAAACAAAACAATAAAATACTTCACAAAACTATACATAGCGATTAAAAAACTCTTCAACTGTACAGGATATGTTCTGAACAGCTAAAAACTAGTAAATAACACCTAAATTTGGATTGCGAAAGAGGAGCTCCAGAAAGTGCTACCTGTTCTGCTGGTGCATTTTTTCAAGTCATGCCATCTGTAGATCTAAAAAATTTGAACGTCTATCTGTTGATATTAAATTTGATGTGAACGAGACTGTAACTGTCATCAATATTTACAGACCCTCAGGTGTTACCTCAGATTTCAATCAATCCCATTATTGATACCATTAGATACGATTATTTATTTATTTATTTGTTTATTTTGAATTACTCTTTTCATCCCTCACCGGGGAAATTTGTTTGCTGCACTCCTTACACCGCAGCAGGCTGCCCTTCAACGGCGCCAATGGTGGGAGAAGCGGGGGTTAGGTGTCTTCTCCAAGGACCCTAGACCCTAGACCCTAGATTAGTTACCATTAGATACCATTGATACCAGTAGTTCCTTTAGAAAATAAAATGAAGTTATTTTTCTGGGTGATTTTAACGGTAACTGGCTTCATCGTTCCTCATCTAATAAAAGAAATCTTCTCTAACTCAACTTATGACAGATCCTACTAGAGTAGATCATTGTTCGTCTCGCTTTTGGAATGGATATTGGTGTCACACCCAGAAAGATTTTCTGTTGTATTTTGTGTTTGGAAAATCAAACTACCAAAAGTTCCTTCTATTTACATTACTGTTCGACAAACAAAATATTTCAATATTGAATCAATTGTTAATGATCTTGTCAATAAAAACTTGGATAGATTTCAGTTTATACCATATATGAAGGAGGCATGGTACGATTACTACACACAAGTTTCTATTATTAATAAGCATGCTGCTGTTATTACCTGTCACAAAGACCATTTGTGACCTCATGGACAGAAGATTAATTATATATCTTTATTGTAAATAACTGCTCTGGTTGGGATGACTCACCTCTGGTCTGTTAAGGAATGTCCCACCAGCACAGGGGGAGGTTGCATGAATGATTTTAGAAGTTGTGTGTATTATTGATGTTTTTAGAAGGGGTTCATTGGGTTTAATTCTTCTATTTGTAAATATATTTTTTATAGGGATTGGGAGAACTTTTATTGTAAATATTTTAATCTGTTTTTGTAAATGAATTTTGCATTCACCTCCTCATAATAACACAAATAATAATACATTTTATTTATAATGCACTTTACATTTCCAGTGGAGATCTCAAAGTGATACAATGATTAAAAGCATGGTATCTTCCGGGTGACAAAATACATATACAGTAAGGGTGGGAATTTAGTGATTCGGGGGTTGCTGTGCAGAGGAGTGAAGCAACAAGGAAAATGAAATTGTTTTGGGTGTCAATAAAGATGTTAAGTTGATAAGTACTGATCTACTTTCTTGTGCTTATTCTCTATGGTGGCCTCCCGGATGACAAGCTCGGCCTGACAATACCATTTGCGTAAAAGGCAGGCATTTGCTCTACGTATATTAACTCTGATTTGCTCCACCTTTCTAGGAAATGGGACCAGGCTTGGAAAAAATATCATTCTTCAAAAGATCCAGCTGATTGGGGAGTTTAAAAGTCACTTAGAAATCACTGCAAAACACCAGCAAGAAATGCATGATGCCGTTGTTACCATAAAGAAGGCTTTGATCAAAATCTGAATAATCCAAAAAAGATTCTGCACTAATCTTGACCATATTCTTAATAAATCCACAAGAAAAGGTATTAATCAAACTGTTGTGAATAATGAAATAACATCAGATCCACCAAAAATTTCAAATGCATCTTGTCATTATTTTTCCTCCATTTGTGGCAGTGTAAATTCTAATTGTGAATCTGGATATCACTTAATCAGGCAGCCATCTGATCCCTCTTCTTCCTTCTTCAAAACATGTCTCATGGATGTTTACAATTTATTATTTGGCTCGAAATTCAACTGCAGTCCTGGTCCTGGTGGTTTAGAGCCAAAATTTTTGAAAATTGCAGCGCATTTTAATGTTCCCATTAGCTGATTTATTCAATTTGTCACTCAAAACCTGCACATTTCTTTCCAATTGGAAGACAGTCAGAGGTACTCCATTGTATGAAGGTGGAGGCCCAAATGAGCTAAATAATTATTATCTGATTTCAAATATTTGTGCTGTAGCCAAAATTTTCAAAAAAATAATTTTTAATCAGTTATACAATTACTTGAATATGTTTGACATTTTATCCCCGTTTCAGTCAAAGCTTGGCTAAGGTCTGAAGTAAGAATTTGTGAGCAGCAGTATGGTTTTATGCCTACAAAGAGCACTTCAGATGCAGTATTTGCTTTAAAGATGCTATTAGAAAAGTACTTTGTATATCTAGAGCAGGGGTGTCCAAATCCGGTTCTCAAAGGCCGGTGTCCTGAAGGTTTTCTATATATTCTTGCATCTACACATCTGATCCAGTTAACTGAGTCAGTGTGCCAAATTCTTTTGGCTGTTGATTCACTTCCTGTGCATCAGCTGTCTTGAACCAGGAACGTGTGGAAAACCATCAGGACATCGGCCCTCAAGGGTCCTTGAGGGCCGATGTCCTGATGGACACCCCTGATCTAGAGAAAGCATATGGCAGGGTATCCAGACAAGAACTATGGTATTGTATAAGGAAGTCTGGTGTGACAGAGAAGTATGATAGAGTGGTGCAGGACATGTATGAGGGCTGTAAGACAGTGGTGAGGTGTGCTGTAGGTGAGACAGAGGAGTTCAGTGTGGGGGTGGGACTGCACCAAGGATCTGCTCTGAGCCCTTTGCTGGTTGCTGTGGTGATGGACAGGCTGACAGACGAGGTCAGACAGGAATCCCCATGGACAATGATGTTTGCAGATGACATTGTGGTCTGTAGTGAGAGGAGGGAAGAGGTGGAGGAAAAGCTGGAGAGGTGGAGGTTTGCACTAGAAAGAAGAGGAATGAAGATTAGTCAGAGTAAGACAGAGTACATGTGTGTGAATGAGAGGGATCCAAATGGAAAAGTGAGGTTACAGGGAGAAGAGATAAACAAGGTGGAAGATTTTAAGTACTTGGGATCAACAGTCCAGAGCAATGGAGAGTGTGGAAAAGAGGTGAAGAAGCGTGTTCAAGCAGGCTGGAACGGGTGGAGAAAAGTATCAGGTGTGATGTGTGACAGAAGAGTTTCAGCTAAAATGAAAGGAAAAGTGTACAAAACCGTGGTGAGAGCGGCCATGCTGTTTGGTCTAGAGACAGTGCCACTGAGGAAAAGACAGGAAGCAGAGATGGAGGTAGCAGAGATGAAGATGCTGAGGATCTCTCTGGGAGTGACCAGGATGGACAGGATCAGAAATGAGTATATCAGAGGAACAGCACATGTTAAAGGTTTTGGAGATAAAGTCCGGGAGGCCAGACTGAGATGGTTTGGACATGTACAGAGGAGAGAGACCGAGTACATCGGCAGAAGGATGCTGGATTTGGAACCACCAGGAAAGAGGGCTAGAGGAAGACCAAAGAGGAGGTTCATGGATACAGTGAAGGAAGACATGAAGATAGTTGGCGTGACTGAAGAGGATGCAGGAGATAGGGTTAGATGGAAGAAACTGACTTGCTGTGGCGACCCCTGAAGGGAAATGCCGAAAGGAGAAGAAGAAGAATAGAACTACCCAAACTAGGAAGTTTAAGGTAACTCCAACCCTAGAGCCACATCAGGAATAATAATAACAACACATTTTGTTTCTAGGGCACCATACTGGTCTCTCAAAGTTATTGTACAACATATATATTTAAAAAAACGAAATAATTTGTTTAAACAACAGGACTGTTACTGCTTAACACTAGAAATACCAAAGCCGTCAATTTGACTTTTCTCAGAAGTTGACGTCTAATTACTGAAGTTACATTGATCTTTGACGGTCCTGGGTTTTTTGCTTTCCCCACATTTTTTTTTGTATATTGTTGTAATTTAACTGAAACATAACACTAAAAACGAGTTCTGAGTCATTCTTCCTCTAACTCCCACACAGGTCATTTTGACGCCTGTATTAAATACATTGCAACTTTTCCCCGTGTCTGACGTGGCACGGTTACTGTCCCCTACTAACAGTTGTTGTGCCCCTCAGGTAAAATCTAGGTAAGCAAAACTAGATTTGAGAAGACGTTGGTCAGTCACTGAGGCCCTTCAGTGTATGACGTGATCGCCACAGCGTTAATCGACAAATTGACAGCCGTAGGAGTTCTAGTAGTTCCAGTTTTCTGGTAGTCCTAGTGTTAAATACACTGTGACAAATAAAGTCTAGACCATGTAATAGACAGACTTGGGAGCAACATGTGATACACATAAAATTGTGCTATGGTTGTTCGTGCGGAGGCCATAAAGGACAAGTGAGACAGAACTGTTTTTGTCAGCATGTGTGAAAACTTTACTGGCTCTTTTATAAAACTTTATTGTAGTTTTATCAGCAGACTAAATCGGTCTGAAAATGAAGTTTTATTGTCGCTTATCAATTCGAAACTCCATGCAGTGCAATTTCAGTTGATGCCTTAAAAGGCACTACAGCCTATCCTACAGTTTGGCATCAAAACGTAGAAAATTTTCGTTTTTAAAATTGCCATTACAAAAAAATAAATGAATAAATATCCCTTCATAGCCCTAACACTTGTGCTTTTCACAGTCAAAGAATTATTTTTGTAATTTTTTAGGGTTTTTTTTTTTTTTTTTACAGGAAACATCTCTAAAAGAACTACAATAGCTCATCAGCACTCGGCTCATCTTTCTGCACCACAAAGTGATCCAAAATCTTGATTGTTCAGAAAGTCGACTTATTTGCCTGTCCGACCCCAGCTGCAGTCTCCACTCAGTTGTGAATAGGACCCCAAGATGTATTTTGTCAAAAATATTTAGGCAACTAAACATGTTCCAATATTCTGGCATTCTGGCTACAGCCACTAATTTGGCATCAAAACGTAGAAAATTTTGTCCTCTTCAAATACTGAGCAGAATTTTGATTTACGCAGCGGTTTACTGCTACAGCACTCTAACCGGAATTCCTCTTACCAGAATTCTCTCTCAGTGAATTCCATTCATTCATAAAAGGAAAAAAATGCCTGAGACATCATCTTGGGTCGTTTTTAAAATTGCTGTAAAAAGAAATTTAAATATCCCTTTATAGCCGTAACACTTGTGCTTTTCACAGTCAAAGAATTATTTTTGTAGTTTTTTAGTGTTTTTTCAGGAAACATCTCTAAAAGAACTACAATCGCTCATCTGCACTCTGCTCATCTTTCTGCACAACAACGTGATCCAGAATCTTGATTGTTCAAACAGTCAACTTATTTGCCTGTCTGACCCCAGCTGCATTCTTCACTTAGTTGTGAATAGTACCCCAAGATGTATTTTGTCAAAAATAATTGGGCAACTAAACATGTTCCAATATTCTGGTATTGGTTTTGAGTGTTCAGGTTATAGAGGTATCCCTAGCATCTGATTGATAAAAAAAACTTTCAGATGAGACACCAGATTCCCACAGAAAATGACTTTAATCCCATTGCGTATCTGTGAAAAAATATTCCTTTGCCTCACTTTTTTCTGCTTTATTTATGTGACACGACCACAATATGAACGGAATAATTCTCACGATTAACAAGCCTATAGGAACAAACATATTTCCTCAAGTAGCTTTGAGAATTTAAAGTAGTAAAAGACATCTTTTTGAAGGGAATAAGACACAATAGCTAGAGTGTCTTACTGTAGCTCTACCTCCAGCCGGATTAAGGAGCCGGCTGGAGGGTTGTGCATTGTGTGTAGTGACCATGAGACATTTACAGTTCAGTGTTTTAGAATTTAATCCTGACAGGCAGAATGACTTCCTGTGCCTCTCAGTGATGCATTGTGGTAATTGGAGTCTCCTGTAACAGTCAATCAGACTGTGGAGAGGATGGGAGGGAAAGTCCAGTATGGTCTATATTTTGAACAGCATCCTCCTCTCAGTTACAGCTGTCAAATAATCCAGTTCCTCTCCCACAACCTGTCCGGCCTTCCTGATGATTTTTTTGAGTCTGTAGGTGTCTCTACCCCTCAGACTGCTGCCCCAGAAGACAGCAGCATAGATGATGGCACTGGCCACCACTGACTTATAGAAAATCCTCAGCATGTCCTGCAGATGTTGAAGGACCTCAGCTGCCTCCAGACATAGCGTTGACTCCGGCCCTTCTTGTAGATTGAGTCCATATGTTTGCTCCAGTCCAGTTTCTCCAAGTACCAAGTACTTGTATTTCTCAACCACTTCCACATTGGCACCTCTGATGTTAAGAGGAATCACCGGGTCCTTGTTCCTCCTTAGGTCCACCACCAGTTCTTTTGTCTTTGTCACGTTGAGCAGTAGGTGATTTTGCTCGATCCAAGTGACAAACTTATCCACCACCGTCCTGTACTCACTCTCTTTCCCATCCGTTATGCCTCCAACCACTGCAGAGTCATCAGAAAACTTCTGAAAATGGCAGGTCTCTGTGCAGGGGTTGAAGTCTGTGGCGTAGAGGCTGAACAAGAAGGGAGAGAGAACAGTCCCGTGCGGAGCCCCGGTGTTGCTGGTCTGTCTGTCCGACATGCAGCGGTCTGCCAGACAGATAGTCCACCTTCTAGGACACCAGTGGGTCATACACCTGCATTGCTGCCAGCTTCTCAGCCAGCAAAGCCGGCCTAATAGTGTCAAAAGCCCCAGAGAAATAAAAAAAAAAAACATGATTCTCACAGTGGCCTGGTGGTCCAGGAGTGTGTAAACTCTGTTGAGCAGGTAGATGATGGCGTCCTCCTCTCCAAGGTGGAGCTGGTAAGGCAAACTGGAGGGGTCTAGGAGTGATTGTACGAGGGGTTGTAGCTGTTGCAGTATGAGTCTCTCCAGGGTCTTCATGATGTGTCAGTGCAACAAATCTTTGGAACAGGCTTAACAACAGGTTTAACGACTTACATTTACATCACAGACTCCACAAAACTCCAATAACACCAAAAAAACAAGACGCTAGATTGGTTTTTAAAAATAATTTTTTTAAAGCGACTCTAGCAACTCGAGGGTATGAATATTTGCTAAATATTGCATCAAAGTTTCTCAGTTTGCAATACCGACTTCGTTTCATAATTGGTTTTTCCTACACACGTTGCGGTTGACTTGGAATCTAATAGTTCCAGTTTTCTGGTAGTCCTAGTGTTAAATACACTGACACAAGTAAAGTGTAGAAAATGTAATAGACAGACTTAGGGGCAACATGTGATACACTTAATATTGTGCTATGGTTGCTTGTGCGGAGGCCATGAAGGACAAGTGGGACAGAACTGTTTTTGTCAGCATGTGTGAAAACTTTACTGGCTGTTTTAAAAACTTTAATGTAGTTTTATCAGCAGAATAAATTGGTCTGAAAATGAAGTTTTATTGTCGCTTATCAATTCAAGACTCCATGCAGTGCAATTTCAGTTGATGCCTTGAAAGGCACTACAGCCTATCCTACAGCCACTAATTTGGCATCAAAACTTAGAAAAATTTTTCTTCTTCAAATACTGAGCAGAATTTTGATTTACACGGCGGTTTTCTGCTACAGCCCTCTAACCGACCTGAAGCCAGAATTCTCTCTCAGTGACTTCCATTCATTCATAAAAGGAAAAAAATGTCTGAGACATCATCTTGGGTCGCTTTTAAAATTGTCGAAAAAAAAAAAAAAAATTAAATATACCTTCATAGCCCTGACACTTGTGCTTTTCACAGTCAAAGAATTATTTTTGTAGTTTTTGTAGGTTTTTTTTTTTTTTTTTTACAGGAAACGTCTCTAAGAGAACTACAATTGCTCATCTGCACTCGGCTCATCTTTCTGCACAACAAAGTGATCCAGAATCTTGATTGTTCAGACAGTCGACTTATTTGCCTGTCTTACCCCAGCTGCATTCTACACTCAGTTGTGAAAAGGACCCCAAGATGTATTTTGTCAAAAATATTTAGGCAACTAAACATGTTGCAATGTTCTGGTATTCTGGCTACAGCATCAAATTTGGCATCAAAACGTAGAAAATTTTGTCCTCTTCAAATACTGAGCTGAATTTTGATTTACACAGCGGTTTTCTGCTACAGCCCTCTAACCGACCTGAAGCTAGAATTCTCTCTCAGTGACTTCCATTCATTCATAAAAGGAAAGAAATGCCTAAAACGTCATCTTGGGTCGTTTTTAAAATTACTGTAAAAAAAAAACAATTTAAATATACCTTCATAGCCCTGACACTTGCTCTTTTCACAGTCAAAGAATTATTTTTGCAGTTTTTGTAGTTTTTTAGTGTTTTTTCAGGAAACATCTCTAAAAGAACTACAATCGCTCATCTGCACTCGGCTCATCTTTCTGCACAACAAAGTGATGCAGAATCTTGATTGTTCAGACAGTCGACTTATTTGCCTGTCTGACCCCAGCTGCATTCTCCACTCAGATGTGAATAGGACCCCAAGATGTATTTTGTCAAAAATATTTAGGCAACTTAACATGTTCCAATATTCTGGTATTCTGGCTACGGCCACTAATTTGGCATCAAAACGTAGAGAATTTTGTCCTCTTCAAATACTGAGCAGAATTTTGATTTACGCAGCGGTTTTCTGCTACAACCCTCTAACCGGAATTCTTCTTACCAGAATTCTCAATTAGTGACTTCCATTCATTCATAAAAGGAAAAAAATGCCTGAGACATCATCTTGGGTCGTTTTAAAAATCGTTGTTAAAAAATAATTTAAATATTCCTTCATAGCCCTAACACTTGTGCTTTTCACAGTCAAATAATTATTTTTGTAGTTTTTGAGTTTTTTTTTTTTTTTTTACAGGAAACGTCTCTAAAAGAACAGCAATCGCTCATCTGCGCTCGGCTCATCTGCTGGAGGCAACTCAGCTAACACTGATTCTGCTACATCCTGCTGGAGGTAACACAGCTGACACTGTTTGATCCTGCTACATATTCCTGCAGCTAAACACAGCCTGATACTGCTACATATATTCCTTATATTTCTAAATGTGATGTACGGCGTCTTTGAGTAACTAGAAAGATACCATAGAAATAAAATGTAATATTATTATTATAAAAAAACACAACCATAATTAAAATGGAGAAAGTATACAAAAATAATCCAAGAAATAAACAAATACTTGTTTATTTGAGTAAAAAAATATAGTGTTGTAATCAGTGTTACACAGGGTTGTGCATTGTGTGTAGTGACCATGAGACATTTACAGTTCAGAGTTTAACAATTTAATGCTGACAGGCAGGAATGACTTAATGTGTTTCTCAGTGGTGCATTTTGGGAATTGGAGTCTCCTCTAACAGTCAGTCATTCTGTGGAGAGGATGGGAGGGAAAGTCCAGTATGGTCTATATTTTGGACAGCATCCTTCTCTCAGTTACAGCTGTCAAATAATCCAGTTCCTCTCCTACAACCTATCCGGCCTTCCTGATGATTTTGTTGAGTCTGTAGGTGTCTCTACCCCTCAGACTGCTGCCCCAGCAGACAACAGCATAGATGATGGCACTGACCACCACTGACTCTAAGAAAATCCTCAGCATTGTCCTGCAGATGTTGAAGGACCTCAGCGGCCTCAAGACATAGCGTTGACTTCAGCACTTCTTGTAGATTAAGTCCACATGTTTGCTCCAGTCCAGTTTCTCCAAGTACTAAGAACTTGTATTTCTCAACCACTTCCACATTGGCACCTCTGATGTTAAGAGGAATTACCGGGTCCTTGTTCCTCCTTAGGTCCACCACCAGTTCTTTTGTCTCTGTCACGTTGAGCAGTAGGTGATTTTACTCGGTCCAAGTGACAAACTTATCCACCACTGTCCTCTATTCCCTCTCATCCCCATCCGTTATGCCTCCAACCACTGCAGAGTCATCAGAAAACTTCTGAAGATGGCAGGTCTCTGTGCAGGGGTTGAAGTTTGTGGCGTAGAGGCTGAACAAAAAGGGAGACAGAACAGTCCCGTGCGGAGCCCCGGTGTTGCTGGTCAGTCTGTCCGACATACAGCTCTGTAGACGTACATACTGTGGTCTGCCAGTCAGATAGTCCACCATCTAGAACACCAGTGGGCCATCCACCTGCAACGCTGCCAGCTTTTCAGCCAGCAGAGCCGGCCTAATAGTGTCAAAAACCCTGGAGGAATAAAAAAAAAAACATGATTTTCACAGTGGCCTGGTGGTCCAGGAGTGTGTAAACTCTGTTGAGCAGGTAGATGATGGCATCCTTGTCTCCGAGGCGGAGCTGGTGGGTAAACTGGAGGGGTCTAGGAGTGATTTTACCAGGGGTTGGAGCTGTTGCAGTATGAGTCTCTCCACGGTCTTCATGATGTGTCAGTATAACCTGTAGAACAGGTTGAACAACTTGCTTTTACATCACAGACTCCACAAAACTCCAATAACACCAAAAAAACAAGACGCTAGATTGGTTTTTGACGAGAATTTTTTTAAAGCGACTCTAGCAACTCGAGGGTCTGAATATTTGCTAAATATTGCATCAAAGTTTCTCAGTGTGCAATACTGACTTCATTTCATAATTGGTTTTCATACACACCTTGCGGTTGACTTGGAATCTAGTAGTTCAAGTTTTCTGGTAGTCCTAGTGTTAAATACACTGACACAAGTAAAGTCTAGACCATGTAATAGACAGACTTGGGAGCAACATGTGATACACTTAATATTGTGCTATGGTTGCTCGTGCGGAGGCCAGGAAGGACAAGTGAGACAGAACTGTTTTTGTCAGCATGTGTGAAAACTTTACTGGCTGTTTTAAAAGCTTTAATGTAGTTTTATCAGCAGACTAAATCGGTCTGAAAATGAAGTTTTATAGTCGCTTATCAATTCAAGACTCCATGCAGTGTAAAATCAGTTGATGCCTTGAAAGGCACTACAGCCTATCCTAGAGCCAATAATTTGGCATCAAAATGTAGAAAATTCTGTCTTCTTCAAATACTGAGCTGAATTTTGATTTACGCAGCGGTTTTCTGCTACAGCCCTCTAACCGACCTGAAGCCGGAATTCTCTCTCAGTGACTTCCATTCATTCATAAAAGGAAAGAAATGCCTAAAATGTCATCTTGGGTCGTTTTTAAAATTGTCGTAAAAAAAAAACAAACATAAACATCCCTCCATAGCCCTAACACTTGCGCTTTTTACTTTCAAAGAATTATTTTTGTAGTTTTTGTAGTTTTTAAGGTTTTTTTTTTTTTTTTTTTACAGTAAACATCTCTAAAAGAACTACAATCGCTCATCTGCACTCGGCTCAACAGCTGGAGGAAACTCAGCTAACAGTGATTCTGCTACATCCTGCTGGAGGTAACACAGCTAACACTGTTTGATCCTGCTACATCTTCCTGGAGCTAAACACAGCCTGATACTGTTACATATATTGCTTATATTTCTAAATGTGATGTACGGCGTCTTTGAGTACCTAGAAAGATACCAAAGAAATAAAATGTATTATTATTATTATAAAAAAAGCACAACCATAAATAAAATGGAGAAAGTATACAAAAAAAATCCAAAAAAATAAAAAAATACTTGTTTATTTGAGTAAAAAAACATACTGTTCTAATCAGTGTTACACAGGGTTGTACATTGTGTGTAGTGACCATGAGACATTTATAGTTCGGGGTTTAACAATTTATTGCTGACAGGCAGGAATGACTTCCTGTGTCTCTCAGTGGTGCATTGTGGGAATTGGAGTCTCTTGTAACAGTCAATCAGGCTGTGGAGAGGATGGGAGGGAACGTCCAGTATGGTATAAATTTTTGACAGCATCCTCCTCTCAGTTACAGCTGTCAAAATATCCAGTTCCTCTCCCACAACCTATCCGGCCTTCCTGATGATTTTGTTGAATCTGTAGGTGTCTCTACCCCTCAGACTGCTGCCCCAGCAGACAGCAGCATAGATGATGGCACTGACCACCACTGACTCATAGAAAATCCTCAGCATGTCCTGCAGATGTTGAAGGACCTCAGCTGCCTCAAGACATAGCGATGACTTCGGCCCTTCTGTAGATTGAGTCCACATGTTTGCTCCAGTCCAGTTTCTCCAAGTACCAAGTACTTGTATTTCTCAACCACTTCCACATTAGCACCTCTGATGTTAAGAGGAATCACCGGGTCCTTGTACCTCCTTAGGTCCACCACCAGTTCTTTTGTCTTTGTCACGTTGAGCAGTAGGTGATTTTGCTCGCTCCAGTTGACAAACTTATCCACCACCGTCCTGTACTCACTCTAATCCCCATCCGTCATGCCTCCAACCACTGCAGAGTAATCAGAAAACTTCTGAAGGTGCCAGGTCTCTGTGCAGGGTTTGAAATCTGTGGTGTAGAGGCTGAACTAGATAGGAGAGAGAACAGTCCCGTGTGGAGCCCCGGTGTTACTGGTCAGTCTGTCCGACATGCAGCTCTGTAGACATACATACTGTGGTCTGCCAGTCAGATAGTCCACCATCAAGGAAACCACTGGGCCATCCACCTGCAATGCTGCCAGCTTCTCAGCCAGCAGAGCTGGCCTACTATTGTCCAAAACCCTAACGAAATAAAAAAACATGAATCTCAAAGAGGCCTGGTGGTACAGGTGTGTGTAAACTCTGTTGAGCTGGTAGGTGATGGCGTCCTCCTCTCTGAGGTGAAGCTGGTGGGCAAACTGGAGGGTTCTAGGACTGATTGTACCAGGGGTTGGAGTTGTTGTAGTATGAGTCTCTCCACGCTCTTCATGATGTGTCAGTATAACCTGTAGAACAGGTTTAACAACTTGCATTTACATCACAGACTCCACAAAACTCCAATAATACAAAAAAACAAGACGCTAGATTGGTTTTTGAAAATAATTTTTTTTAAGCAACTCTAGCAACTCGAGGGTCTGAATATTTGCTAAATATTGCATCAAAGTTTCTCAGTTTGCAAAACTGACTTCATTTCATAATTAGTTTTTCCTACACACCTTGCGGTTGACTTGGATTCTAGTAGTTCAAGTTTTCTGGTAGTCCTAGTGTTAAATACACTGTCACAAGTAAAGTCTAGACCATGTAATAGACAGACTTGGGAGCAACATGTGATACACTTAAATTTGTGCTATGGTTGTTCGTGCAGAGGCCATGAAGGACAAGTGGGACAGAACTGTTTTTGTCAGCATATGTGAAAACTTTACTGGCTGTTTTAAAAACTTTAATGTAGTTTTATCAGCAGACTAAATCGGTCTGAAAATGAAGTTTTATTGTCGCTTATCAATTCAAGACTCCACGCTGTGCAATTTCAGTTGATGCCTTGAAAGGCACTACAGCCTATCCTACAGCCACTAATTTGGCATCAAAACGTAGAAAATTTTGTCCTCTTCAAATACTGAGCTGAATTTTGATTTAAGCAGCGGTTTTCTGCTACAGCGCTCTAACCGACCTGAAGCCAGAATTCTCTCTCAGTGACTTCCATTCATTCATAAAAGGAAAGAAATGCCTAAAACGTCATCTTGGGTCGTTTTTAAAATTGCTGTAAAAAAAACAATTTAAATATACCTTCATAGCCCCAACACTTGCGCTTTTCACAGTCAAAGAATTATTTTTGTAGTTTTTGTAGTTTTTTTAGTGTTTTTTCAGGAAACATCTCTAAAAGAACTACAATCGCTCATCTGCACTCGGCTCATCTTTCTGCACAACAAAGTGATCCAGAATCTTGATTGTTCAGACAGTCGACTTCTTTGCCTGTCTGACCCCAGCTGCATTCTCCGCTCAGATGTGAATAGGACCCCAAGATGTATTTTGTCAAAAATATTTAGGCAACTTAACATGTTCCAATATTCTGGTATTCTGGCTACGGCCACTAATTTGGCATCAAAACGTAGAAAATTTTGTCCTCATTCATAAAAGGAAAAAAATGCCTGAGACATCATCTTGTGTCATTTTAAAAATTGTTGTAAAAAAAAAAAAAATAAATATCCCTTCATAGCCCTAACACTTGCGCTTTTCACAGTCAAAGAATTATTTTTGTAGTTTTTGTAGTTTTTTTAGTTTTTTTTTTTTTTTTTTTTACAGGAAACGTCTCTAAAAGAACTACAATCTCTTATCTGCACTCGGCTCATCTGTTGAAGGCAACTCAGCTAACACTGATCCTGCTACTGTACATCCTGCTGGAGCCTGCTGAAGACAACTCGACTGACACTGATTCTGCTACATCCTTCTGGAGGTAACACCGCTCAATCTGTTTGATCCTGCTACATCTTCCTGGACCTAAACACAGCCTGATACTGCTACATATATTCCTTATATTTCTAAATGTGATGTACGGCGTCTTCGAGTACCTAGAAAGATACCATAGAAATAAAATGTAATATTATTATTATATAAATGTACAACCATAATTAAAATGGAGAAAGTATACAAAAAATAATCCAAAAAATAAACAAGTACTTGTTTATTTGAGTCAAAAAATATACTGTTGTAATCAGTGTTACACAGGGTTGTACATTGTGTGTAGTGACCATGAGACATTTACAGTTCAGTGTTTAACAATTTAATGCTGAAAGGCAGGAATGACTTCCTGTGTCTCTCAGTGGTGCATTGTGGGAATTGGAGTCTCCTGTAACAGTCAATCAGACTGTGGAGAGAATGAGAGGGAAAGTCCAGTATGGTCTATATTTTGAACAGCATCCTCCTCTCAGTTACAGCTGTCAAATAATCCAGTTCCTCTCCTACAACCTGTACGGCCTTCCTGATGATTTTGTTGAATCTGTAGGTGTCTCTACCCCTCAGACTGCTGCCCCAGCAGAAAACAGCATAGATGATGGCACTGACCACCACTGACTCATAGAAAATCCTCAGCATGTCCTGCAGATGTTGAAGGACCTCAGCTGCCTCAAGACATAGGGATGACTTCGGCCCTTCTTGTAGATTGAGTCCACATGTTTGCTCCAGTCCAGTTTCTCCAAGTACCAAGTACTTGTATTTCTCAACCACTTCCACATTGGCACCTCTGATGTTAAGAGGAATCACCGTGTCCTTGTTCCTCCTTACGTCCACCACCAGTTCTTTTGTCTCTGTCACGTTGAGCAGTAGGTGATTTTGCTCGGTCCAAATGACAAACTTATCCACCACCGTCCTGTATTCCCTCTCATCCCCATCCGTTATGCCTCAAACCACTGCAGAGTCATTAGAAAACTTCTGAAGATGCCAGGTCTCTGTGCAGGGGTTGAAGTCTGTGGCGTACAGGCTGAACAAGAAGGGAGAGAGAACAGTCCCGTGTGGAGCCCCGGTGTTGCTGGTCAGTCTGTCCGACATGCAGCTCTGTAGACGTACATACTGTGGTCTGCCAGTCAGATAGTCCACCATCTAGGAAACCAGTGGGCCATCCACCTGCAACGCTGCCAGCTTCTCAGCCAGCAGAGCCGGCCTAATATTGTCAAAAACCCTGCAAAAAAAAAAAAAAAAAACATGATTCTCACAGTGGCCTGGTTGTACAGGTGTGTGTAAACTCTGTTGAGCTGGTAGGTGTCGGCCTCCTCTCCGAGGCGGAGCTGGTAGGCAAACTGGAGGGGTCTAGGAGTGATTTTACAAGGGGTTGCAGCTTTGGCAGTATGAGTCTCTCCACGGTCTTCATGATATGTCAGTATAACCTGTAGAACAGGTTTAACAACTTGCATTTACGTCACAGACTCCACAAAACTCCAATAACACCAAAAAAACAAGACGCTAGATTGGTTTTTGAAAATAATTTTTTTTAAGCGACTCTAGCAACTCGAGGGTCTGAATATTTGCTAAATATTGCATCAAAGTTTCTCAGTTTGCAAAACTGACTTCATTTCATAATTGGTTTTTCCTACACACCTTGCGGTTGACTTGGATTCTAGTAGTTCCAGTTTTCTGGTAGTCCTAGTGTTAAATACACTGACACAAGTAAAGTCTAGACCATGTAATAGAAAGACTTGGGAGCAACATGTGATACACTTAAATTTGTGCTATGGTTGTTCGTGCAGAGGCCATGAAGGACAAGTGGGACAGAACTGTTTTTGTCAGCATGTGTGAAAACTTTACTGGCTGTTTTAAAAACTTTAATGTAGACTAAATCGGTCTGAAAATGAAGTTTTATTGTCGCTTATCAATTCAAGACTCCACGCTGTGCAATTTCAGTTGATGCCTTGAAAGGCACTACAGCCTATACTACAGCCACTAATTTGGCATCAAAACGTAGAAAATTTTGTCCTCTTCAAATACTGAGCTGAATTTTGATTTACGCAGCGGTTTTCTGCTACAGCCCTCTAACCGACATGAAGCCAGAATTCTCTCTCAGTGACTTCCATTCATTCATAAAAGGAAAGAAATGCCTAAAACGTCATCTTGGGTCGTTTTTAAAATTGCTGTAAAAAAAAACAATTTAAATATACCTTCATAGCCCCAACACTTGCGCTTTTCACAGTCAAAGAATTATTTTTGTAGTTTTTGTAGTTTTTTAGTGTTTTTTCAGGAAACATCTCTAAAAGAACTACAATCGCTCATCTGCACTCGGCTCATCTTTCTGCACAACAAAGTGATCCAGAATCTTGATTGTTCAGACAGTCGACTTATTTGCCTGTCTGACCCCAGCTGCTTTCTCCACTCAGTTGTGAATAGGACCCCAAGATGTATTTTGTCAAAAATATTTAGGCAACTTAACATGTTCCAATATTCTGGTATTCTGGCTACGGCCACTAATTTGGCATCAAAACGTAGAAAATTTTGTCCTCTTCAAATACTGAGCTGAATTTTGATTGACTCAGCGGTTTTCGGCTACAGCCCTCTAACCGACCTGAAGCCAGAATTCTCTCTCAGTGACTTCCATTCATTCATAAAAGGAAAAAAAATGCCTGAGACATCATCTTGGGTCATTTTAGAAATTGTTGTAAAAAAAAAAAATTAAATATCCCTTCATAGCCCTAACACTTGTGCTTTTCACAGTTAAAGAATTATTTTTGTAATTGCCTCAAGACATAGCGATGACTTCGGCCCTTCTTGTAGATTGAGTCCACATGTTTGCTCCAGTCCAGTTTCTCCAAGTACCAAGTACTTGTATTTCTCAACCACTTCCACATTGGCACCTCTGATGTTATTAGGAATCACCGGGTCCTTGTTCCTCCTTAGGTCCACCACCAGTTCTTTTGTCTTTGTCACGTTGAGCAGTAGGTGATTTTGCTCGGTCCAATTGACAAACTTATCCACCACCGTCCTGTACTCACTCTAATCCCCATCCGTCATGCCTCCAACCACTGCAGAGTCATCAGAAAACTTCTGAAGGTGCCAGGTCTCTGTGCAGGGGTTGAAATCTGTGGTGTAGAGGCTGAACTAGAAGGGAGAGAGAACAGTCCCGTGTGGAGCCCCGGTGTTACTGGTCAGTCTGTCCGACATGCAGCTCTGTAGACGTACATACTGTGGTCTGCCAGTCAGATAGTCCACCATCTAGGAAACCAGTGGGCCATCCACCTGCAATGCTGCCAGCTTCTCAGCCAGCAGATCCGGCCTAATATTGTCCAAAACCCTAACGAAATAAAAAACATGATTCTCAAAGAGGCCTGGTGGTACAGGTGTGTGTAAACTCTGTTGAGCTGGTAGGTGATGGCGTCCTCCTCTCTGAGGTGAAGCTGGTGGGCAAACTGGAGGGTTCTAGGACTGATTGTACCAGGGGTTGGAGCTGTTGTAGTATGAGTCTCTCCACGGTCTTCATGATGTGTCAGTGCAACATTCAGAGGAACAGGCTTAACAACAGGTTTAACAACTTGCTTTTACGTGACAGACTCCACAAAACTCCAATAACACCTAAAAAACAAGATGCTAGATTGGTTTTTGAAAATAATTTTTTTTAAGCGACTCTAGCAACTCGAGGGTCTGAATATTTGCTAAATATTGCATCAAAGTTTCTCAGTTTGCAAAACTGACTTCATTTTATAATTAGTTTTTCCTACACACCTTGCGGTTGACTTGGATTCTAGTAGTTCCAGTTTTCTGGTAGTCCTAGTGTTAAATACACTGACACAAGTAAAGTCTAGACCATGTAATAGACAGACTTGGGAGCAACATGTGATACACTTAAATTTGTGCTATGGTTGTTCGTGCAGAGGCCATGAAGGACAAGTGGGACAGAACTGTTTTTGTCAGCATATGTGAAAACTTTACTGGCTGTTTTAAAAACTTTAATGTAGTTTTATCAGCAGACTAAATCGGTCTGAAAATGAAGTTTTATTGTCGCTTATCAATTCAAGACTCCACGCTGTGCAATTTCAGTTGATGCCTTGAAAGGCACTACAGCCTATCCTACAGCCACTAATTTGGCATCAAAACGTAGAAAATTTTGTCCTCTTCAAATACTGAGCTGAATTTTGATTTACACAGCGGTTTTCTGCTACAGCACTCTAACCGACCTGAAGCCAGAATTCTCTCTCAGTGACTTCCATTCATTCATAAAAGGAAAAAAATCGCCTGAGACATCATCTTAAGTCGTTTTTAAAATTACCGTAAAAAAAATAATAATTAAACATCTCTTCATAGCCCTAACACTTGCGCTTTTCACAGTCAAAGAATTATTTTTGTAGTTTTTGTAGTTTTTAAGGGATTTTTTTTTTTTTTTTAACAGGAAACGTCTCTAAAAGAACTACAATCTCTCATCTGCACTCGGCTCATCTGCTGGAGGCAACTCAGCTAACAATGATCCTACTACATCCTGCTGGAGGTAACACAGCTGAAACTGTTTGATCCTGCTACATCTTCCTGGAGCTAAACACAGCCTGATACTGCTACATATATTCCTTTTATTTCTAAATGTGATGTACGGCGTCCTTGAGTACCTAGAAAAAACCAAAGAAATAAAATGTAATATTATTATTAAGAGAAAACACAACCATAATTAAAATGGAGAAAGGATACATAAAATAATTAAAAAAATAAACAAGAACTTGTTTATTTGAGTCGAAAAATATACTGTTCTAATCAGTGTTACACAGGGTTGTGCATTGTATGTAGTGACCATGAGACATTTACAGTTCAGTGTTTAACAATTTAATGCTGACAGGCAGGAATGACTTCCTGTGTCTCTCAGTGGTGCATTGTGGGAATTGGAGTCTCCTGTAACAGTCAATCAGGCTGTGAAGAGGATGGGAGGGAAAGTCCAGTATGGTCTATATTTTGGACAGCATCCTCCTCTCAGTTACAGCTGTCAAATAATCCAGTTCCTCTCCTACAACCTGTCCAGCCTTTCTGATGATTTTGTTGAATCTGTAGGTGTCTGTACCCCTCAGACTGCTGCCCCAGAAGACAACAGCATAGATGATGGCACTGGCCACCAATGACTATAATTAATAGTTGGCTGCTAGATAGTAAAAGCTGGGGAAAGTATGGTACATTGGGGTTCTGTCCTCTAATTCTATCTACTATTCTCTGCCAGACTGTCTTGGCTCTTTCACCCTACCCCCTACTCTAACCCTCTACCCTAAACCCCTGGCTTGCTATCTCATTCATTGTTCTAAATTGTCTGATTATTTAGAATTACACTGCTAGTTGGTACAATACAATTCACATGTTGTCCACCTCTCTCCCTCCTCTCTGGGAGAGAGCCCCATCCAGGACTCTGCGTTCCTGTCCTGGGCATGGCCACACCGAGGAGACCTCCGCGCTTCTTCATCCCCGCTCCATCAGGACGAAATCCATCTACTCATCTCTGCCGTGGGCATCGCTGGGCTGAGGAGTCTCCCGTGTCTCCATCAGGATGAAGAACATCTACTCATCCCCGTACTGGACATCTCCGGGCTGAGGAGTCCCCCGTGTTTCCATCAGGATGAAGAACATCTACTCATCCCCGTACTGGACATCTCCGGGCTGAGGAGTCCCCCAGTGTTTCCATCAGGATGAAGAACATCTACTCATCCCCGTACTTGACATCTCCGGGCTGAAGAGCCCCCCGTGTTTCCATCAGGATGAAGAACATTTATTGACTTCTTTAGATATTTAGCTGTAGTTTAGAATAAGCTAATATTTAAACAATAATCTTTGACACATTGTTTGCTCGTCCCGGGGGAGGGATCTCTCTTTCACGTGGATCCCCTTGAGGTTTCTTATTTTTTCCCCACTGATGGGTTTTTTAGGAGTTTTTCCTCACCGAGAAGGAGAGTCTAAGTGCATTAATGTGCTAGTCTTGTTTAGTTAGCATTTGTTAGTTATTTTTCTTGTTGTGTATTTGTGTTAATACATTCCTCTTTTTCTTGTGAAGCCCATTGAGACGGACATTCTGTGATTTTGGGCTATACAAATAAAATTGAATTGAATTGAATTGAATTAGAAAATCCTCAGCATGTCCTGCAGATGTTGAAGGACCTCAGCTGCCTCAAGACATAGCGATGACTTCAGCCCTTCTTGTAGATCGAGTCCACATGTTTGCTCCAGTCCAGTTTCTCCACCACTTCCACATTGGCACCTCTGATGTTAATAGGAATCACCGGGTCCTTGTTCCTCGTTAGGTCCACCACCAGTTCTTTTGTCTTTGTCACGTTGAGCAGTAGGTAATTTTGCTCGGTCCAAGTGACAAACTTATCGCCCACCGTCCTGTACTCACTCTAATTCCCATCCGTTATGCCTCCAACCACTGCAGAGTAATCAGAAAACTTCTGAAGATGCCAGGTCTCTGTGCAGGGTTTGAAATCTGTGGCGTAGAGGCTGTACAAGAAGGGAGAGAGAACAGTCCCGTATGGAGCCCCGGTGTTACTGGTCAGTCTGTCCGACATGCAGCTCTGTAGACGTACATACTGCGGTCTGCCAGTCAGATAGTCCACCATCTAGGAAACCAGTGGGCCATCCACCTGCAATGCTGCCAGCTTCTAGGCCAGCAGAGCCGGCCTAATATTGTCAAAAGCCCTAGAGAAATAAAAAAACATGATTCTCACAGTGGCCTGGTGGTACAGGTGTGTGTAAACTCTGTTGAGCTGGTAGGTGATGGCGTCCTCCTCTCTGAGGTGAAGCTGGTAGGCAAACTGGAGGGGTCTAGGAGTGATTTTCCCAGAGGTTGGAGCTGTTGCAGTATGAGTCTCTCCAGGGTCTTCATGATGTGTCAGTATAACCTGTAGAACAGGTTTAACAACTTGCATTTACGTCACAGACTCCACAAAACTCCAATAACACCAAAAAAACAAGACGCGAGATTGGTTTTTGAAAAGAATTTTTTTTTGCGACTCTAGCAACTCGAGGGTCTGAATATTTGCTAAATATTGCATCAAAGTTTCTCAGTTTGCAAAACTGACTTCATTTCATGATTGGTTTTACCTACACACCTTGCGGTTGACTTGGATTCTAGTAGTTCCAGTTTTCTGGTAGTCCTAGTGTTAAATACACTGACACAAGTAAAGTCTAGACCATGTAATAGACAGACTTGGGAGCAACATGTGATACACTTAATATTGTGCTATGGTTGCTCGTGCGGAGGCCATGAAGGACAAGTGGGACAGAACTGTTTTTGTCAGCATGTGTGAAAACTTTACTGGCTGTTTTAAAAACTTTAATGTAGTTTTATCAGCAGACTAAATCGGTCTGAAAATGAAGTTTTATTGTCGCTTATCAATTCAAGACTCCACGCTGTGCAATTTCAGTTGATGCCTTGAAAGGCACTACAGCCTATCCTACAGCCACTAATTTGGCATCAAAACGTAGAAAATTTTGTCCTCTTCAAATACTGAGCTGAATTTTGATTTACGCAGCGGTTTTCTGCTACAGCCCTCTAACCGACCTGAAGCCAGAATTCTCTCTCAGTGACTTCCATTCATTCATAAAAGGAAAGAAATGCCTAAAACGTCATCTTGGGTTGTTTTTAAAATTGCTGTAAAAAAAAAACAATTTAAATATACCTTCATAGCCCCAACACTTGCGCTTTTCACAGTCAAAGAATTATTTTTGTAGTTTTTGTAGTTTTTTAGTGTTTTTTCAGGAAACATCTCTAAAAGAACTACAATAGCTCATCTGCACTCGGCTCATCTTTCTGCACAACAAAGTGATCCAGAATCTTGATTGTTCAGACAGTCGACTTATTTGCCTGTCTGACCCCAGCTGCATCCTCCACTCAGATATGAATAGGACCCCAAGATGTATTTTGTCAAAAATATTTAGGCAACTTAACATGTTCCAATATTCTGGTATTCTGGCTATGGCCACTAATTTGGCATCAAAACGTAGATAATTTTGTCCTCTTCAAATACTGAGCTGAATTTTGATTTACGCAGCGGTTTTCTGCTACAGCACTCTAACCGACCTGAAGCCAGAATTCTCTCTCAGTGACTTCCATTCATTCATAAAAGGAAAAAAATCGCCTGAGACATCATCTTAAGTCGTTTTTAAAATTACCGTAAAAAAAATAATAATTAAACATCTCTTCATAGCCCTAACACTTGCGCTTTTCACAGTCAAAGAATTATTTTTGTAGTTTTTGTAGTTTTTAAGGGATTTTTTTTTTTTTTTAACAGAAAACGTCTCTAAAAGAACTACAATCTCTCATCTGCACTCGGCTCATCTGCTGGAGGCAACTCAGCTAACAATGATCCTACTACATCCTGCTGGAGGTAACACAGCTGAAACTGTTTGATCCTGCTACATCTTCCTGGAGCTAAACACAGCCTGATACTGCTACATATATTCCTTTTATTTCTAAATGTGATGTACGGCGTCCTTGAGTACCTAGAAAAAACCAAAGAAATAAAATGTAATATTATTATTAAGAGAAAACACAACCATAATTAAAATGGAGAAAGCATACATAAAATAATTAAAAAAATAAACAAGAACTTGTTTATTTGAGTCGAAAAATATACTGTTCTAATCAGTGTTACACAGGGTTGTGCATTGTATGTAGTGACCATGAGACATTTACAGTTCAGTGTTTAACAATTTAATGCTGACAGGCAGGAATGACTTCCTGTGTCTCTCAGTGGTGCATTGTGGGAATTGGAGTCTCCTGTAACAGTCAATCAGGCTGTGAAGAGGATGGGAGGGAAAGTCCAGTATGGTCTATATTTTGGACAGCATCCTCCTCTCAGTTACAGCTGTCAAATAATCCAGTTCCTCTCCTACAACCTGTCCAGCCTTTCTGATGATTTTGTTGAATCTGTAGGTGTCTGTACCCCTCAGACTGCTGCCCCAGAAGACAACAGCATAGATGATGGCACTGGCCACCAATGACTATAATTAATAGTTGGCTGCTAGATAGTAAAAGCTGGGGAAAGTATGGTACATTGGGGTTCTGTCCTCTAATTCTATCTACTATTCTCTGCCAGACTGTCTTGGCTCTTTCACCCTACCCCCTACTCTAACCCTCTACCCTAAACCCCTGGCTTGCTATCTCATTCATTGTTCTAAATTGTCTGATTATTTAGAATTACACTGCTAGTTGGTACAATACAATTCACATGTTGTCCACCTCTCTCCCTCCTCTCTGGGAGAGAGCCCCATCCAGGACTCTGCGTTCCTGTCCTGGGCATGGCCACACCGAGGAGACCTCCGCGCTTCTTCATCCCCGCTCCATCAGGACGAAATCCATCTACTCATCTCTGCCGTGGGCATCGCTGGGCTGAGGAGTCTCCCGTGTCTCCATCAGGATGAAGAACATCTACTCATCCCCGTACTGGACATCTCCGGGCTGAGGAGTCCCCCGTGTTTCCATCAGGATGAAGAACATCTACTCATCCCCGTACTGGACATCTCCGGGCTGAGGAGTCCCCCAGTGTTTCCATCAGGATGAAGAACATCTACTCATCCCCGTACTTGACATCTCCGGGCTGAAGAGCCCCCCGTGTTTCCATCAGGATGAAGAACATTTATTGACTTCTTTAGATATTTAGCTGTAGATTAGAATAAGCTAATATTTAAACAATAATCTTTGACACATTGTTTGCTCGTCCCGGGGGAGGGATCTCTCTTTCACGTGGATCCCCATGAGGTTTCTTATTTTTTCCCCACTGATGGGTTTTTTAGGAGTTTTTCCTCACCGAGAAGGAGAGTCTAAGTGCATTAATGTGCTAGTCTTGTTTAGTTAGCATTTGTTAGTTATTTTTCTTGTTGTGTATTTGTGTTAATACATTCCTCTTTTTCTTGTGAAGCCCATTGAGACGGACATTCTGTGATTTTGGGCTATACAAATAAAATTGAATTGAATTGAATTGAATTAGAAAATCCTCAGCATGTCCTGCAGATGTTGAAGGACCTCAGCTGCCTCAAGACATAGCGATGACTTCAGCCCTTCTTGTAGATCGAGTCCACATGTTTGCTCCAGTCCAGTTTCTCCACCACTTCCACATTGGCACCTCTGATGTTAATAGGAATCACCGGGTCCTTGTTCCTCGTTAGGTCCACCACCAGTTCTTTTGTCTTTGTCACGTTGAGCAGTAGGTAATTTTGCTCGGTCCAAGTGACAAACTTATCGCCCACCGTCCTGTACTCACTCTAATTCCCATCCGTTATGCCTCCAACCACTGCAGAGTCATCAGAAAACTTCTGAAGATGCCAGGTCTCTGTGCAGGGTTTGAAATCTGTGGCGTAGAGGCTGTACAAGAAGGGAGAGAGAACAGTCCCGTATGGAGCCCCGGTGTTACTGGTCAGTCTGTCCGACATGCAGCTCTGTAGACGTACATACTGCGGTCTGCCAGTCAGATAGTCCACCATCTAGGAAACCAGTGGGCCATCCACCTGCAATGCTGCCAGCTTCTAGGCCAGCAGAGCCGGCCTAATATTGTCAAAAGCCCTAGAGAAATAAAAAAACATGATTCTCACAGAGGCCTGGTGGTACAGGTGTGTGTAAACTCTGTTGAGCTGGTAGGTGATGGCGTCCTCCTCTCTGAGGTGAAGCTGGTAGGCAAACTGGAGGGGTCTAGGAGTGATTTTCCCAGAGGTTGGAGCTGTTGCAGTATGAGTCTCTCCAGGGTCTTCATGATGTGTCAGTATAACCTGTAGAACAGGTTTAACAACTTGCATTTACGTCACAGACTCCACAAAACTCCAATAACACCAAAAAAAACAAGACGCGAGATTGGTTTTTGAAAAGAATTTTTTTTTGCGACTCTAGCAACTCGAGGGTCTGAATATTTGCTAAATATTGCATCAAAGTTTCTCAGTTTGCAAAACTGACTTCATTTCATGATTGGTTTTACCTACACACCTTGCGGTTGACTTGGATTCTAGTAGTTCCAGTTTTCTGGTAGTCCTAGTGTTAAATACACTGACACAAGTAAAGTCTAGACCATGTAATAGACAGACTTGGGAGCAACATGTGATACACTTAATATTGTGCTATGGTTGCTCGTGCGGAGGCCATGAAGGACAAGTGGGACAGAACTGTTTTTGTCAGCATGTGTGAAAACTTTACTGGCTGTTTTAAAAACTTTAATGTAGTTTTATCAGCAGACTAAATCGGTCTGAAAATGAAGTTTTATTGTCGCTTATCAATTCAAGACTCCACGCTGTGCAATTTCAGTTGATGCCTTGAAAGGCACTACAGCCTATCCTACAGCCACTAATTTGGCATCAAAACGTAGAAAATTTTGTCCTCTTCAAATACTGAGCTGAATTTTGATTTACGCAGCGGTTTTCTGCTACAGCCCTCTAACCGACCTGAAGCCAGAATTCTCTCTCAGTGACTTCCATTCATTCATAAAAGGAAAGAAATGCCTAAAACGTCATCTTGGGTTGTTTTTAAAATTGCTGTAAAAAAAAAAACAATTTAAATATACCTTCATAGCCCCAACACTTGCGCTTTTCACAGTCAAAGAATTATTTTTGTAGTTTTTGTAGTTTTTTAGTGTTTTTTCAGGAAACATCTCTAAAAGAACTACAATAGCTCATCTGCACTCGGCTCATCTTTCTGCACAACAAAGTGATCCAGAATCTTGATTGTTCAGACAGTCGACTTATTTGCCTGTCTGACCCCAGCTGCATCCTCCACTCAGATATGAATAGGACCCCAAGATGTATTTTGTCAAAAATATTTAGGCAACTTAACATGTTCCAATATTCTGGTATTCTGGCTATGGCCACTAATTTGGCATCAAAACGTAGATAATTTTGTCCTCTTCAAATACTGAGCTGAATTTTGATTTACGCAGCGGTTTTCTGCTACAGCACTCTAACCGACCTGAAGCCAGAATTCTCTCTCAGTGACTTCCATTCATTCATAAAAGGAAAAAAATCGCCTGAGACATCATCTTAAGTCGTTTTTAAAATTACCGTAAAAAAAATAATAATTAAACATCTCTTCATAGCCCTAACACTTGCGCTTTTCACAGTCAAAGAATTATTTTTGTAGTTTTTGTAGTTTTTAAGGGATTTTTTTTTTTTTTTAACAGAAAACGTCTCTAAAAGAACTACAATCTCTCATCTGCACTCGGCTCATCTGCTGGAGGCAACTCAGCTAACAATGATCCTACTACATCTTGCTGGAGGTAACACAGCTGAAACTGTTTGATCCTGCTACATCTTCCTGGAGCTAAACACAGCCTGATACTGCTACATATATTCCTTTTATTTCTAAATGTGATGTACGGCGTCCTTGAGTACCTAGAAAAAACCAAAGAAATAAAATGTAATATTATTATTAAGAGAAAACACAACCATAATTAAAATGGAGAAAGGATACATAAAATAATTTAAAAAATAAACAAGAACTTGTTTATTTGAGTCGAAAAATATACTGTTCTAATCAGTGTTACACAGGGTTGTGCATTGTATGTAGTGACCATGAGACATTTACAGTTCAGTGTTTAACAATTTAATGCTGACAGGCAGGAATGACTTCCTGTGTCTCTCAGTGGTGCATTGTGGGAATTGGAGTCTCCTGTAACAGTCAATCAGGCTGTGAAGAGGATGGGAGGGAAAGTCCAGTATGGTCTATATTTTGGACAGCATCCTCCTCTCAGTTACAGCTGTCAAATAATCCAGTTCCTCTCCTACAACCTGTCCAGCCTTTCTGATGATTTTGTTGAATCTGTAGGTGTCTGTACCCCTCAGACTGCTGCCCCAGAAGACAACAGCATAGATGATGGCACTGGCCACCAATGACTATAATTAATAGTTGGCTGCTAGATAGTAAAAGCTGGGGAAAGTATGGTACATTGGGGTTCTGTCCTCTAATTCTATCTACTATTCTCTGCCAGACTGTCTTGGCTCTTTCCCCCTACCCCCTACTCTAACCCTCTACCCTAAACCCCTGGCTTGCTATCTCATTCATTGTTCTAAATTGTCTGATTATTTAGAATTACACTGCTAGTTGGTACAATACAATTCACATGTTGTCCACCTCTCTCCCTCCTCTCTGGGAGAGAGCCCCATCCAGGACTCTGCGTTCCTGTCCTGGGCATGGCCACACCGAGGAGACCTCCGCGCTTCTTCATCCCCGCTCCATCAGGACGAAATCCATCTACTCATCTCTGCCGTGGGCATCGCTGGGCTGAGGAGTCTCCCGTGTCTCCATCAGGATGAAGAACATCTACTCATCCCCGTACTGGACATCTCCGGGCTGAGGAGTCCCCCGTGTTTCCATCAGGATGAAGAACATCTACTCATCCCCATACTGGACATCTCCGGGCTGAGGAGTCCCCCAGTGTTTCCATCAGGATGAAGAACATCTACTCATCCCCGTACTTGACATCTCCGGGCTGAAGAGCCCCCCGTGTTTCCATCAGGATGAAGAACATTTATTGACTTCTTTAGATATTTAGCTGTAGATTAGAATAAGCTAATATTTAAACAATAATCTTTGACACATTGTTTGCTCGTCCCGGGGGAGGGATCTCTCTTTCACGTGGATCCCCATGAGGTTTCTTATTTTTTTCCCCACTGATGGGTTTTTTAGGAGTTTTTCCTCACCGAGAAGGAGAGTCTAAGTGCATTAATGTGCTAGTCTTGTTTAGTTAGCATTTGTTAGTTATTTTTCTTGTTGTGTATTTGTGTTAATACATTCCTCTTTTTCTTGTGAAGCCCATTGAGACGGACATTCTGTGATTTTGGGCTATACAAATAAAATTGAATTGAATTGAATTGAATTAGAAAATCCTCAGCATGTCCTGCAGATGTTGAAGGACCTCAGCTGCCTCAAGACAAAGCGATGACTTCAGCCCTTCTTGTAGATCGAGTCCACATGTTTGCTCCAGTCCAGTTTCTCCACCACTTCCACATTGGCACCTCTGATGTTAATAGGAATCACCGGGTCCTTGTTCCTCGTTAGGTCCACCACCAGTTCTTTTGTCTTTGTCACGTTGAGCAGTAGGTAATTTTGCTCGGTCCAAGTGACAAACTTATCGCCCACCGTCCTGTACTCACTCTAATTCCCATCCGTTATGCCTCCAACCACTGCAGAGTCATCAGAAAACTTCTGAAGATGCCAGGTCTCTGTGCAGGGTTTGAAATCTGTGGCGTAGAGGCTGTACAAGAAGGGAGAGAGAACAGTCCCGTATGGAGCCCCGGTGTTACTGGTCAGTCTGTCCGACATGCAGCTCTGTAGACGTACATACTGCGGTCTGCCAGTCAGATAGTCCACCATCTAGGAAACCAGTGGGCCATCCACCTGCAATGCTGCCAGCTTCTAGGCCAGCAGAGCCGGCCTAATATTGTCAAAAGCCCTAGAGAAATAAAAAAACATGATTCTCACAGAGGCCTGGTGGTACAGGTGTGTGTAAACTCTGTTGAGCTGGTAGGTGATGGCGTCCTCCTCTCTGAGGTGAAGCTGGTAGGCAAACTGGAGGGGTCTAGGAGTGATTTTCCCAGAGGTTGGAGCTGTTGCAGTATGAGTCTCTCCAGGGTCTTCATGATGTGTCAGTATAACCTGTAGAACAGGTTTAACAACTTGCATTTACGTCACAGACTCCACAAAACTCCAATAACACCAAAAAAACAAGACGCGAGATTGGTTTTTGAAAAGAATTTTTTTTTGCGACTCTAGCAACTCGAGGGTCTGAATATTTGCTAAATATTGCATCAAAGTTTCTCAGTTTGCAATACTGACTTCATTTCATGATTGGTTTTACCTACACACCTTGCGGTTGACTTGGATTCTAGTAGTTCCAGTTTTCTGGTAGTCCTAGTGTTAAATACACTGACACAAGTAAAGTCTAGACCATGTAATAGACAGACTTGGGAGCAACATGTGATACACTTAATATTGTGCTATGGTTGCTCGTGCGGAGGCCATGAAGGACAAGTGGGACAGAACTGTTTTTGTCAGCATGTGTGAAAACTTTACTGGCTGTTTTAAAAACTTTAATGTAGTTTTATCAGCAGACTAAATCGGTCTGAAAATGAAGTTTTATTGTCGCTTATCAATTCAAGACTCCACGCTGTGCAATTTCAGTTGATGCCTTGAAAGGCACTACAGCCTATCCTACAGCCACTAATTTGGCATCAAAACGTAGAAAATTTTGTCCTCTTCAAATACTGAGCTGAATTTTGATTTACGCAGCGGTTTTCTGCTACAGCCCTTCAAAACTCCAATAACACCAAAAAAACAAGACGCGAGATTGGTTTTTGAAAAGAATTTTTTTTTGCGACTCTAGCAACTCGAGGGTCTGAATATTTGCTAAATATTGCATCAAAGTTTCTCAGTTTGCAATACTGACTTCATTTCATGATTGGTTTTACCTACACACCTTGCGGTTGACTTGGATTCTAGTAGTTCCAGTTTTCTGGTAGTCCTAGTGTTAAATACACTGACACAAGTAAAGTCTAGACCATGTAATAGACAGACTTGGGAGCAACATGTGATACACTTAATATTGTGCTATGGTTGCTCGTGCGGAGGCCATGAAGGACAAGTGGGACAGAACTGTTTTTGTCAGCATGTGTGAAAACTTTACTGGCTGTTTTAAAAACTTTAATGTAGTTTTATCAGCAGACTAAATCGGTCTGAAAATGAAGTTTTATTGTCGCTTATCAATTCAAGACTCCACGCTGTGCAATTTCAGTTGATGCCTTGAAAGGAACTACAGCCTATCCTACAGCCACTAATTTGGCATCAAAACGTAGAAAATTTTGTCCTCTTCAAATACTGAGCTGAATTTTGATTTACGCAGCGGTTTTCTGCTACAGCCCTCTAACCGACCTGAAGCCAGAATTCTCTCTCAGTGACTTCCATTCATTCATAAAAGGAAAGAAATGCCTAAAACGTCATCTTGGGTTGTTTTTAAAATTGCTGTAAAAAAAAAACAATTTAAATATACCTTCATAGCCCCAACACTTGCGCTTTTCACAGTCAAAGAATTATTTTTGTAGTTTTTGTAGTTTTTTAGTGTTTTTTCAGGAAACATCTCTAAAAGAACTACAATAGCTCATCTGCACTCGGCTCATCTTTCTGCACAACAAAGTGATCCAGAATCTTGATTGTTCAGACAGTCGACTTATTTGCCTGTCTGACCCCAGCTGCATCCTCCACTCAGATATGAATAGGACCCCAAGATGTATTTTGTCAAAAATATTTAGGCAACTTAACATGTTCCAATATTCTGGTATTCTGGCTACGGCCACTAATTTGGCATCAAAACGTAGAAAATTTTGTCCTCTTCAAATACTGAGCTGAATTTTGATTTACGCAGCGGTTTTCTGCTACAGCACTCTAACCGACCTGAAGCCAGAATTCTCTTTCAGTGACTTCCATTCATTCATAAAAGGAAAGAAATGCCTGAGACATCATCTTAAGTCGTTTTTAAAATTACCGTAAAAAAAAAAAAAATTAAACATCTCTTCATAGCCCTAACACTTGCGCTTTTCACAGTCAAAGATTTATTTTTGTAGTTTTTGTAGTTTTTAAGGGATTTTTTTTTTAACAGGAAACGTCTCTAAAAGAACTACAATCGCTCATCTGCACTCGGCTCATCTGTTGGAGGCAACACAGCTAACAATAATCCTACTACAACCTGCTGGAGCCTGCTGAAGATAACTCGACTGACACTGATTCTGCTACATCCTTCTGGAGGTAACACAGCTGACACTGTTTGATCCTGCTACATCTTCCTGGTGCTAAACACAGCCTGATACTGTTACATATATTCCTTATATTTCTAAATTTGATGTACAGCGTCTTTGAATACCTAGAAAGACACCATAGAAATAAAATGTTTCATTATTATTACAAAAAAACACAACCATAATTAAAATGGAGAAAGGATACATAAAATAATCCAAAAAATAAACAAGAACTTGTTTATTTGAGTCAAAAAATATACTGTTCTAATCAGTGTTACACAGGGTTGTACATTGTGTGTAGTGACCATGAGACATTTACAGTTCAGAGTTTAACAATTTAATGCTGACAGGCAGGAATGACTTCCTGTGTCTCTCAGTGGTGCATTGTGGGAATTGGAGTCTCCTGTAACAGTCAATCAGACTGTGGAGAGGATGGGAGGGAAAGTCCAGTATGGTCTATATTTTGAACAGCATCCTTCTCACAGTTACAGCTGTCAAATAATCCAGTTCCTCTCCTACAACCTGTCCAGCCTTCCTAATTATTCTGTTGAATCTGTAGGTGTCTGTACCCCTCAGACTGCTGCCCCAGCAGACAGCAGCATAGATGATGGCACTGACCACCACTGACTCATAGAAAATCCTCAGCATGTCCTGCATATGTTGAAGGACCTCAGCTGCCTCAAGACATAGCGATGACTTCGGCCCTTCTTGTAGATTGAGTCCACATGTTTGCTCCAGTCTAGTTTCTCCAAGTACCAAGTACTTGTATTTCTCAACCACTTCCACATTGGCACCTCTGATGTTAATAGGAATCACCGGGTCCTTCTTCCTTCTAGGTCCACCACCAGTTCTTTTGTCTTTGTCACGTTGAGCTGTAGGTAATTTTGCTCGGCCCAAGTGACAAACTTATCGCCCACCATCCTGTACTCACTCTAAATCCCATCCGTTATGCCTCCAACCACTGCAGAGTCATCAGAAAACTTCTGAAGATGCCAGGTCTGTGTGCAGGGTTTTAAATCTGTGGCGTAGAGGCTTAACAAAAAGGGAGAGAGAACAGTCCCGTATGGAGCCCCGGTGTTGCTGGTCAGTCTGTCCGACATGCAGCTCTGTAGACATACATACTGTGGTCTGCCAGTCAGATAGTCCACCATCTAGAACACCAGTGGGCTATCCACCTGCAATGCTGCCAGCTTCTCAGCCAGCAGAGCCGGCCTAATATTGTCAAAACCCTGGATAAATAAAAAAAAAAAACATGATTCTCACAGTGGCCTGGTGGTACAGGTGTGTGTAAACTCTGTTGAGCGGGTAGATGATGGCATCCTTCTCCCTGAGGCGGAGCTGGTAGGCAAACTGGAGGGGTCTAGGAGTGATTTTACCAGGGGTTGGAGCTGTTGCAGTATGAGTCTCTCCAGGGTCTTCATGATGTGTCAGTATAACCTGTAGAACAGGTTTAACAACTTGCTTTTACGTCACAGACTCCACAAAACTCCGATTACACCAAAAAAACAAGACGCTAGATTGTTTTTTGAAGAGAATTTTTCTTTTTGCGACTCTAGCAACTCGAGGGTCTGAATATTTGCTAAATATTGCATCAAAGTTTCTCAGTGTGCAATACTGACTTCATTTCATGATTGGTTTTACCTACACACCTTGCGGTTGACTTGGATTCTAGTAGTTCAAGTTTTCTGGTAGTCCTAGTGTTAAATACACTGTCACAAATAAAGTCTAGACCATGTAATAGACAGACTTGGGGGCAACATGTGATACACTTAATATTGTGCTATGGTTGTTCGTGCAGAGGCCATGAAGGACAAGTGGGACAGAACTGTTTTTGTCAGCATGTGTGAAAACTTTACTGGCTGTTTTAAAAACTTTAATGTAGTTTTATCAGCAGAATAAATCGGTCTGAAAATGAAGTTTTATTGTCGCTTATCAATTCAAGACTCCATGCAGTGTAATTTCAGTTGATGCCTTTAAAGGCACTACAGCCTATCCTACAGCCACTAATTTGGCATCAAAACGTAGAAAATTTTGTCCTCTTCAAATACTGAGCTGAATTTTGATTTACGCAGCGGTTTTCTGCTACAGCCCTCTAACCGACCTGAAGCCAGAATTCTCTCTCAGTGACTTCCATTCATTCATAAAAGGAAAGAAATGCCTGAGACATCATCTTGAGTCATTTTTAAAATTGTTGTAAAAAAAAAAAATTAAATATCCCTTCATAGCCCTAACACTTGCGCTTTTCACAGGCAAAGAATTATTTTTGTAGTTTTTGTAGTTTTTTAGTGTTTTTTCAGGAAACATCTCTAAAAGAACTACAATCGCTCATCTGCACTCGGCTCATCTTTCTGCACAACAAAGTGATCCAGAATCTTGATTGTTCAGACAGTCGACTTCTTTGCCTGTCTGACCCCAGCTGCATTCTCCACTCAGATGTGAATAGGACCCCAAGATGTATTTTATCAAAAATATTTAGGCAACTTAACATGTTCCAATATTCTGGTATTCTGGCTACGGCCACTAATTTGGCATCAAAACGTAGAAAATTTTGTCCTCTTCAAATACTGAGCTGAATTTTGATTGACTCAGCGGTTTTCTGCTACAGCACTCTAACCGACCTGAAGCCAGAATTCTCTCTCAGTGACTTCCATTCATTCATAAAAGGAAAAAAAATCGCCTGAGACATCATCTTAAGTCGTTTTTAAAATTGCCGTAAAAAAAATAATAATTAAACATCCCTTCATAGCCCTAACACTTGCGCTTTTCACAGTCAAAGAATTATTTTTGTAGTTTTTGTAGTTTTTAAGGGATTTTTTTTTTTTTTTAACAGGAAACGTCTCTAAAAGAACTACAATCTCTCATCTGCACTTGGCTCATCTGCTGGAGGCAACTCAGCTAACAATGATCCTACTACATCCTGCTGGAGGTAACACAGCTTAAACTGTTTGATCCTGCTACATCTTCCTGGAGCTAAACACAGCCTGATACTGCTACATATATTCCTTTTATTTCTAAATGTGATGTACGGCGTCCTTGAGTACCTAGAAAAAACCAAAGAAATAAAATGTGATATTATTATTAAGAGAAAACACAACCATAATTAAAATGGAGAAAGCATACATAAAATAATTAAAAAAATAAACAAGAACTTGTTTATTTGAGTCGAAAAATATACTGTTCTAATCAGTGTTACACAGGGTTGTGCATTGTATGTAGTGACCATGAGACATTTACAGTTCAGTGTTTAACAATTTAATGCTGACAGGCAGGAATGACTTCCTGTGTCTCTCAGTGGTGCATTGTGGGAATTGGAGTCTCCTGTAACAGTCAATCAGGCTGTGAAGAGGATGGGAGGGAAAGTCCAGTATGGTCTATATTTTGGACAGCATCCTCCTCTCAGTTACAGCTGTCAAATAATCCAGTTCCTCTCCTACAACCTGTCCGGCCTTTCTGATGATTTTGTTGAATCTGTAGGTGTCTGTACCCCTCAGACTGCTGCCCCAGAAGACAACAGCATAGATGATGGCACTGGCCACCAATGACTCATAGAAAATCCTCAGCATGTCCTGCAGATGTTGAAGGACCTCAGCTGCCTCAAGACATAGCGATGACTTCGGCCCTTCTTGTAGATCGAGTCCACATGTTTGCTCCAGTCCAGTTTCTCCACCACTTCCACATTGGCACCTCTGATGTTAATAGGAATCACCGGGTCCTTGTTCCTCGTTAGGTCCACCACCAGTTCTTTTGTCTTTGTCACGTTGAGCAGTAGGTAATTTTGCTCGGTCCAAGTGACAAACTTATCGCCCACCGTCCTGTACTCACTCTAATTCCCATCCGTTATGCCTCCAACCACTGCAGAGTCATCAGAAAACTTCTGAAGATGCCAGGTCTCTGTGCAGGGTTTGAAATCTGTGGCGTAGAGGCTGTACAAGAAGGGAGAGAGAACAGTCCCGTATGGAGCCCCGGTGTTACTGGTCAGTCTGTCCGACATGCAGCTCTGTAGACGTACATACTGCGGTCTGCCAGTCAGATAGTCCACCATCTAGGAAACCAGTGGGCCATCCACCTGCAATGCTGCCAGCTTCTAGGCCAGCAGAGCCGGCCTAATATTGTCAAAAGCCCTAGAGAAATAAAAAAACATGATTCTCACAGAGGCCTGGTGGTACAGGTGTGTGTAAACTCTGTTGAGCTGGTAGGTGATGGCGTCCTCCTCTCTGAGGTGAAGCTGGTAGGCAAACTGGAGGGGTCTAGGAGTGATTTTCCCAGAGGTTGGAGCTGTTGCAGTATGAGTCTCTCCAGGGTCTTCATGATGTGTCAGTATAACCTGTAGAACAGGTTTAACAACTTGCATTTACGTCACAGACTCCACAAAACTCCAATAACACCAAAAAAACAAGACGCGAGATTGGTTTTTGAAAAAAATTTTTTTTTGCGACTCTAGCAACTCGAGGGTCTGAATATTTGCTAAATATTGCATCAAAGTTTCTCAGTTTGCAATACTGACTTCATTTCATGATTGGTTTTACCTACACACCTTGCGGTTGACTTGGATTCTAGTAGTTCCAGTTTTCTGGTAGTCCTAGTGTTAAATACACTGACACAAGTAAAGTCTAGACCATGTAATAGACAGACTTGGGAGCAACATGTGATACACTTAATATTGTGCTATGGTTGCTCGTGCGGAGGCCATGAAGGACAAGTGGGACAGAACTGTTTTTGTCAGCATGTGTGAAAACTTTACTGGCTGTTTTAAAAACTTTAATGTAGTTTTATCAGCAGACTAAATCGGTCTGAAAATGAAGTTTTATTGTCGCTTATCAATTCAAGACTCCACGCTGTGCAATTTCAGTTGATGCCTTGAAAGGAACTACAGCCTATCCTACAGCCACTAATTTGGCATCAAAACGTAGAAAATTTTGTCCTCTTCAAATACTGAGCTGAATTTTGATTTACGCAGCGGTTTTCTGCTACAGCTCTCTAACCGACCTGAAGCCAGAATTCTCTCTCAGTGACTTCCATTCATTCATAAAAGGAAAGAAATGCCTAAAACGTCATCTTGGGTTGTTTTTAAAATTGCTGTAAAAAAAAAAAACAATTTAAATATACCTTCATAGCCCCAACACTTGCGCTTTTCACAGTCAAAGAATTATTTTTGTAGTTTTTGTAGTTTTTTAGTGTTTTTTCAGGAAACATCTCTAAAAGAACTACAATAGCTCATCTGCACTCGGCTCATCTTTCTGCACAACAAAGTGATCCAGAATCTTGATTGTTCAGACAGTCGACTTATTTGCCTGTCTGACCCCAGCTGCATCCTCCACTCAGATATGAATAGGACCCCAAGATGTATTTTGTCAAAAATATTTAGGCAACTTAACATGTTCCAATATTCTGGTATTCTGGCTACGGCCACTAATTTGGCATCAAAACGTAGAAAATTTTGTCCTCTTCAAATACTGAGCTGAATTTTGATTTACACAGCGGTTTTCTGCTACAGCCCTCTAACCGACCTGAAGCCAGAATTCTCTTTCAGTGACTTCCATTCATTCATAAAAGGAAAGAAATGCCTGAGACATCATCTTGGGTCGTTTTTAAAGTTACTGTAAAAAAAAAAAAAATAAATATCCCTTCATAGCCCTAACACTTGCGCTTTTCACAGGCAAAGAATTATTTTTGTAGTTTTTGTAGTTTTTTAGTGTTTTTTCAGGAAACATCTCTAAAAGAACTACAATCGCTCATCTGCACTCGGCTCATCTTTCTGCACAACAAAGTGATCCAGAATCTTGATTGTTCAGACAGTCGACTTATTTGCCTGTCTGACCCCAGCTGCATTCTCCACTCAGTTGTGAATAGGACCCCAAGATGTATTTTGTCAAAAATATTTAGGCAACTAAACATGTTCCAATATTCTGGTATTCTGGCTATGGCCACTAATTTGGCATCAAAACGTAGAAAATTTTGTCCTCTTCAAATACTGAGCTGAATTTTGATTTACGCAGCGGTTTTCTGCTACAGCACTCTAACCGACCTGAAGCCAGAATTCTCTTTCAGTGACTTCCATTCATTCATAAAAGGAAAAAAATCGCCTGAGACATCATCTTAAGTCGTTTTTAAAATTGCCGTAAAAAAAAAAAAAATTAAACATCTCTTCATAGCCCTAACACTTGCGCTTTTCACAGTCAAAGAATTATTTTTGTAGTTTTTGTAGTTTTTAAGGGATTTTTTTTTTAACAGGAAACGTCTCTAAAAGAACTACAATCTCTCATCTGCACTCGGCTCATCTGCTGGAGGCAACTCAGCTAACAATGATCCTACTATATCCTGCTGGAGGTAACACAGCTGAAACTGTTTGATCCTGCTACATCTTCCTGGAGCTAAACACAGCCTGATACTGCTACATATATTCCTTTTATTTCTAAATGTGATGTACGGCGTCCTTGAGTACCTAGAAAAAACCAAAGAAATAAAATGTGATATTATTATTAAGAGAAAACACAACCATAATTAAAATGGAGAAAGCATACATAAAATAATTAAAAAAATATACAAGAACTTGTTTATTTGAGTCGAAAAATATACTGTTCTAATCAGTGTTACACAGGGTTGTGCATTGTATGTAGTGACCATGAGACATTTACAGTTCAGTGTTTAACAATTTAATGCTGACAGGCAGGAATGACTTCCTGTGTCTCTCAGTGGTGCATTGTGGGAATTGGAGTCTCCTGTAACAGTCAATCAGGCTGTGAAGAAGATGGGAGGGAAAGTCCAGTATGGTCTATATTTTGGACAGCATCCTCCTCTCAGTTACAGCTGTCAAATAATCCAGTTCCTCTCCTACAACCTGTCCGGCCTTTCTGATGATTTTGTTGAATCTGTAGGTGTCTGTACCCCTCAGACTGCTGCCCCAGAAGACAACAGCATAGATGATGGCACTGGCCACCAATGACTCATAGAAAATCCTCAGCATGTCCTGCAGATGTTGAAGGACCTCAGCTGCCTCAAGACATAGCGATGACTTCGGCCCTTCTTGTAGATCGAGTCCACATGTTTGCTCCAGTCCAGTTTCTCCACCACTTCCACATTGGCACCTCTGATGTTAATAGGAATCACCGGGTCCTTGTTCCTCGTTAGGTCCACCACCAGTTCTTTTGTCTTTGTCACGTTGAGCAGTAGGTAATTTTGCTCGGTCCAAGTGACAAACTTATCGCCCACCGTCCTGTACTCACTCTAATTCCCATCCGTTATGCCTCCAACCACTGCAGAGTCATCAGAAAACTTCTGAAGATGCCAGGTCTCTGTGCAGGGTTTGAAATCTGTGGCGTAGAGGCTGTACAAGAAGGGAGAGAGAACAGTCCCGTATGGAGCCCCGGTGTTACTGGTCAGTCTGTCCGACATGCAGCTCTGTAGACGTACATACTGCGGTCTGCCAGTCAGATAGTCCACCATCTAGGAAACCAGTGGGCCATCCACCTGCAATGCTGCCAGCTTCTAGGCCAGCAGAGCCGGCCTAATATTGTCAAAAGCCCTAGAGAAATAAAAAAACATGATTCTCACAGAGGCCTGGTGGTACAGGTGTGTGTAAACTCTGTTGAGCTGGTAGGTGATGGCGTCCTCCTCTCTGAGGTGAAGCTGGTAGGCAAACTGGAGGGGTCTAGGAGTGATTTTCCCAGAGGTTGGAGCTGTTGCAGTATGAGTCTCTCCACGGTCTTCATGATGTGTCAGTATAACCTGTAGAACAGGTTTAACAACTTGCATTTACGTCACAGACTCCACAAAACTCCAATAACACCAAAAAAACAAGACGCGAGATTGGTTTTTGAAAAAAATTTTTTTTGCGACTCTAGCAACTCGAGGGTCTGAATATTTGCTGAATATTGCATCAAAGTTTCTCAGTTTGCAATACTGACTTCATTTCATGATTGGTTTTACCTACACACCTTGCGGTTGACTTGGATTCTAGTAGTTCCAGTTTTCTGGTAGTCCTAGTGTTAAATACACTGACACAAGTAAAGTCTAGACCATGTAATAGACAGACTTGGGAGCAACATGTGATACACTTAATATTGTGCTATGGTTGCTCGTGCGGAGGCCATGAAGGACAAGTGGGACAGAACTGTTTTTGTCAGCATGTGTGAAAACTTTACTGGCTGTTTTAAAAACTTTAATGTAGTTTTATCAGCAGACTAAATCGGTCTGAAAATGAAGTTTTATTGTCGCTTATCAATTCAAGACTCCACGCTGTGCAATTTCAGTTGATGCCTTGAAAGGAACTACAGCCTATCCTACAGCCACTAATTTGGCATCAAAACGTAGAAAATTTTGTCCTCTTCAAATACTGAGCTGAATTTTGATTTACGCAGCGGTTTTCTGCTACAGCCCTCTAACCGACCTGAAGCCAGAATTCTCTCTCAGTGACTTCCATTCATTCATAAAAGGAAAGAAATGCCTAAAACGTCATCTTGGGTTGTTTTTAAAATTGCTGTAAAAAAAAACAATTTAAATATACCTTCATAGCCCCAACACTTGCGCTTTTCACAGTCAAAGAATTATTTTTGTAGTTTTTGTAGTTTTTTAGTGTTTTTTCAGGAAACATCTCTAAAAGAACTACAATAGCTCAACTGCACTCGGCTCATCTTTCTGCACAACAAAGTGATCCAGAATCTTGATTGTTCAGACAGTCGACTTCTTTGCCTGTCTGACCCCAGCTGCATCCTCCACTCAGATATGAATAGGACCCCAAGATGTATTTTGTCAAAAATATTTAGGCAACTTAACATGTTCCAATATTCTGGTATTCTGGCTACGGCCACTAATTTGGCATCAAAACGTAGAAAATTTTGTCCTCTTCAAATACTGAGCTGAATTTTGATTTACACAGCGGTTTTCTGCTACAGCCCTCTAACCGACCTGAAGCCAGAATTCTCTCTCAGTGACTTCCATTCATTCATAAAAGGAAAGAAATGCCTGAGACATCATCTTGGGTCGTTTTTAAAGTTGCTGTAAAAAAAAAAAAATTAAATATCCCTTCATAGCCCTAACACTTGCGCTTTTCACAGGCAAAGAATTATTTTTGTAGTTTTTGTAGTTTTTTAGTGTTTTTTCAGGAAACATCTCTAAAAGAACTACAATCGCTCATCTGCACTCGGCTCATCTTTCTGCACAACAAAGTGATCCAGAATCTTGATTGTTCAGACAGTCGACTTATTTGCCTGTCTGACCCCAGCTGCATTCTCCACTCAGTTGTGAATAGGACCCCAAGATGTATTTTGTCAAAAATATTTAGGCAACTAAACATGTTCCAATATTCTGGTATTCTGGCTATGGCCACTAATTTGGCATCAAAACGTAGAAAATTTTGTCCTCTTCAAATACTGAGCTGAATTTTGATTTACGCAGCGGTTTTCTGCTACAGCACTCTAACCGACCTGAAGCCAGAATTCTCTTTCAGTGACTTCCATTCATTCATAAAAGGAAAGAAATGCCTGAGACATCATCTTAAGTCGTTTTTAAAATTACCGTAAAAAAAAAAAAATTAAACATCTCTTCATAGCCCTAACACTTGCGCTTTTCACAGTCAAAGATTTATTTTTGTAGTTTTTGTAGTTTTTAAGGGATTTTTTTTTTAACAGGAAACGTCTCTAAAAGAACTACAATCGCTCATCTGCACTCGGCTCATCTGTTGGAGGCAACACAGCTAACAATAATCCTACTACAACCTGCTGGAGCCTGCTGAAGATAACTCGACTGACACTGATTCTGCTACATCCTTCTGGAGGTAACACAGCTGACACTGTTTGATCCTGCTACATCTTCCTGGAGCTAAACACAGCCTGATACTGTTACATATATTCCTTATATTTCTAAATTTGATGTACAGCGTCTTTGAATACCTAGAAAGACACCATAGAAATAAAATGTTTCATTATTATTACAAAAAAACACAACCATAATTAAAATGGAGAAAGGATACATAAAATAATCCAAAAAATAAACAAGAACTTGTTTATTTGAGTCAAAAAATATACTGTTCTAATCAGTGTTACACAGGGTTGTACATTGTGTGTAGTGACCATGAGACATTTACAGTTCAGAGTTTAACAATTTAATGCTGACAGGCAGGAATGACTTCCTGTGTCTCTCAGTGGTGCATTGTGGGAATTGGAGTCTCCTGTAACAGTCAATCAGGCTGTGGAGAGGATGGGAGGGAAAGTCCAGTATGGTCTATATTTTGAACAGCATCCTTCTCTCAGTTACAGCTGTCAAATAATCCAGTTCCTCTCCTACAACCTGTCCAGCCTTCCTAATTATTCTGTTGAATCTGTAGGTGTCTGTACCCCTCAGACTGCTGCCCCAGCAGACAGCAGCATAGATGATGGCACTGACCACCACTGACTCATAGAAAATCCTCAGCATGTCCTGCATATGTTGAAGGACCTCAGCTGCCTCAAGACATAGCGATGACTTCGGCCCTTCTTGTAGATTGAGTCCACATGTTTGCTCCAGTCTAGTTTCTCCAAGTACCAAGTACTTGTATTTCTCAACCACTTCCACATTGGCACCTCTGATGTTAATAGGAATCACCGGGTCCTTCTTTCTTCTAGGTCCACCACCAGTTCTTTTGTCTTTGTCACGTTGAGCTGTAGGTAATTTTGCTCGGCCCAAGTGACAAACTTATCGCCCACCATCCTGTACTCACTCTAAATCCCATCCGTTATGCCTCCAACCACTGCAGAGTCATCAGAAAACTTCTGAAGATGCCAGGTCTGTGTGCAGGGTTTTAAATCTGTGGCGTAGAGGCTTAACAAAAAGGGAGAGAGAACAGTCCCGTATGGAGCCCCGGTGTTGCTGGTCAGTCTGTCCGACATGCAGCTCTGTAGACGTACATACTGCGGTCTGCCAGTCAGATAGTCCACCATCTAGAACACCAGTGGGCTATCCACCTGCAATGCTGCCAGCTTCTCAGCCAGCAGAGCCGGCCTAATATTGTCAAAACCCTGGATAAATAAAAAAAAAAACATGATTCTCACAGTGGCCTGGTGGTACAGGTGTGTGTAAACTCTGTTGAGCGGGTAGATGATGGCATCCTTCTCCCTGAGGCGGAGCTGGTAGGCAAACTGGAGGGGTCTAGGAGTGATTTTACCAGGGGTTGGAGCTGTTGCAGTATGAGTCTCTCCAGGGTCTTCATGATGTGTCAGTATAACCTGTACAACAGGTTTAACAACTTGCTTTTACGTCACAGACTCCACAAAACTCCGATTACACCAAAAAAACAAGACGCTAGATTGTTTTTTGAAGAGAATTTTTCTTTTTGCGACTCTAGCAACTCGAGGGTCTGAATATTTGCTAAATATTGCATCAAAGTTTCTCAGTGTGCAATACTGACTTCATTTCATGATTGGTTTTACCTACACACCTTGCGGTTGACTTGGATTCTAGTAGTTCAAGTTTTCTGGTAGTCCTAGTGTTAAATACACTGTCACAAATAAAGTCTAGACCATGTAATAGACAGACTTGGGGGCAACATGTGATACACTTAATATTGTGCTATGGTTGTTCGTGCAGAGGCCATGAAGGACAAGTGGGAAAGAACTGTTTTTATCAGCATGTGTGAAAACTTTACTGGCTGTTTTAAAAACTTTAATGTAGTTTTATCAGCAGAATAAATCGGTCTGAAAATGAAGTTTTATTGTCGCTTATCAATTCAAGACTCCATGCAGTGTAATTTCAGTTGATGCCTTTAAAGGCACTACAGCCTATCCTACAGCCACTAATTTGGCATCAAAACGTAGAAAATTTTGTCCTCTTCAAATACTGAGCTGAATTTTGATTTACGCAGCGGTTTTCTGCTACAGCACTCTAACCGACCTGAAGCCAGAATTCTCTCTCAGTGACTTCCATTCATTCATAAAAGGAAAAAAATCGCCTGAGACATCATCTTAAGTCGTTTTTAAAATTGCCGTAAAAAAAATATTAATTAAACATCCCTTCATAGCCCTAACACTTGCGCTTTTCACAGTCAAAGAATTATTTTTGTAGTTTTTGTAGTTTTTTAGTGTTTTTTCAGGAAACATCTCTAAAAGAACTACAATCGCTCATCTGCACTCGGCTCATCTTTCTGCACAACAAAGTGATCCAGAATCTTGATTGTTCAGACAGTCGACTTCTTTGCCTGTCTGACCCCAGCTGCATTCTCCACTCAGATGTGAATAGGACCCCAAGATGTATTTTATCAAAAATATTTAGGCAACTTAACATGTTCCAATATTCTGGTATTCTGGCTACGGCCACTAATTTGGCATCAAAACGTAGAAAATTTTGTCCTCTTCAAATACTGAGCTGAATTTTGATTTACGCAGCGGTTTTCTGCTACAGCACTCTAACCGACCTGAAGCCAGAATTCTCTCTCAGTGACTTCCATTCATTCATAAAAGGAAAAAAATCGCCTGAGACATCATCTTAAGTCGTTTTTAAAATTGCCGTAAAAAAAATAATAATTAAACATCTCTTCATAGCCCTAACACTTGCGCTTTTCACAGTCAAAGAATTATTTTTGTAGTTTTTGTAGTTTTTAAGGGATTTTTTTTTTTTTTTTAACAGAAAACGTCTCTAAAAGAACTACAATCGCTCATCTGCACTCGGCTCATCTGCTGGAGGCAACTCAGCTAACAATGATCCTACTACATCCTGCTGGAGGTAACACAGCTGAAACTGTTTGATCCTGCTACATCTTCCTGGAGCTAAACACAGCCTGATACTGCTACATATATTCCTTTTATTTCTAAATGTGATGTACGGCGTCCTTGAGTACCTAGAAAAAAACAAAGAAATAAAATGTGATATTATTATTAAGAGAAAACACAACCATAATTAAAATGGAGAAAGCATACATAAAATAATTAAAAAAATAAACAAGAACTTGTTTATTTGAGTCGAAAAATATACTGTTCTAATCAGTGTTACACAGGGTTGTGCATTGTGTGTAGTGACCATGAGACATTTACAGTTCAGTGTTTAACAATTTAATGCTGACAGGCAGGAATGACTTCCTGTGTCTCTCAGTGGTGCATTGTGGGAATTGGAGTCTCCTGTAACAGTCAATCAGGCTGTGAAGAGGATGGGAGGGAAAGTCCAGTATGGTCTATATTTTGGACAGCATCCTCCTCTCAGTTACAGCTGTCAAATAATCCAGTTCCTCTCCTACAACCTGTCCGGCCTTTCTGATGATTTTGTTGAATCTGTAGGTGTCTCTACCCCTCAGACTGCTGCCCCAGAAGACAACAGCATAGATGATGGCACTGGCCACCACTGACTCATAGAAAATCCTCAGCATGTCCTGCAGATGTTGAAGGACCTCAGCTGCCTCAAGACATAGCGATGACTTCGGCCCTTCTTGTAGATCGAGTCCACATGTTTGCTCCAGTCCAGTTTCTCCAAGTACCAAGTACTTGTATTTCTCAACCACTTCCACATTGGCACCTCTGATGTTAATAGGAATCACCGGGTCCTTGTTCCTCCTTAGGTCCACCACCAGTTCTTTTGTCTTTTTCACGTTGAGCAGTAGGTAATTTTGCTCGGTCCAAGTGACAAACTTATCGCCCACCGTCCTGTACTCACTCTAATTCCCATCCGTTATGCCTCCAACCACTGCAGAGTCATCAGAAAACTTCTGAAGATGCCAGGTCTCTGTGCAGGGTTTGAAATCTGTGGCGTAGAGGCTGTACAAGAAGGGAGAGAGAACAGTCCCGTATGGAGCCCCGGTGTTACTGGTCAGTCTGTCCGACATGCAGCTCTGTAGACATACATACTGCGGTCTGCCAGTCAGATAGTCCACCATCTAGGAAACCAGTGGGCCATCCACCTGCAATGCTGCCAGCTTCTCAGCCAGCAGAGCCGGCCTAATATTGTCAAAAACCCTAGAGAAATAAAAAAACATGATTCTCACAGTGGCCTGGTGGTACAGGTGTGTGTAAACTCTGTTGAGCTGGTAGGTGATGGCGTCCTCCTCTCTGAGGTGAAGCTGGTAGGCAAACTGGAGGGGTCTAGGAGTGATTTTCCCTGAGGTTGGAGCTGTTGCAGTATGAGTCTCTCCAGGGTCTTCATGATGTGTCAGTATACCTGTAGAACAGGTTTAACAACTTGCATTTACGTCACAGACTCCACAAAACTCCAATTACACCAAAAAAACAAGACGCAAGATTGGTTTTTGAAAAGAATTTTTTTTTGCGACTCTAGCAACTCGAGGGTCTGAATATTTGCTAAATATTGCATCAAAGTTTCTCAGTTTGCAATACTGACTTCATTTCATGATTGGTTTTACCTACACACCTTGCGGTTGACTTGGATTCTAGTAGTTCCAGTTTTCTGGTAGTCCTAGTGTTAAATACACTGACACAAGTAAAGTCTAGACCATGTAATAGACAGACTTGGGAGCAACATGTGATACACTTAATATTGTGCTATGGTTGCTCGTGCGGAGGCCATGAAGGACAAGTGGGACAGAACTGTTTTTGTCAGCATGTGTGAAAACTTTACTGGCTGTTTTAAAAACTTTAATGTAGTTTTATCAGCAGACTAAATCGGTCTGAAAATAAAGTTTTATTGTCGCTTATCAATTCAAGACTCCATGAAGTGCAATTTCAGTTGATGCCTTGAAAGGCACTACAGCCTATCCTACAGCCACTTATTTGGCATCAAAACGTAGAAAATTTTGTCCTCTTCAAATACTGAGCTGAATTTTGATTTACACAGCGGTTTTCTGCTACAGCCCTCCAACCGACCTGAAGCCAGAATTCTCTCTCAGTGACTTCCATTCATTCATAAAAGGAAAGAAATGCCTAAAACGTCATCTTGGGTTGTTTTTAAAATTGCTGTAAAAAAAAAACAATTTAAATATACCTTCATAGCCCCAACACTTGCGCTTTTCACAGTCAAAGAATTATTTTTGTAGTTTTTGTAGTTTTTTAGTGTTTTTTCAGGAAACATCTCTAAAAGAACTACAATTGCTCATCTGCACTGGGCTTATCTTTCTGCACAACAAAGTGATCCAGAATCTTGATTGTTCAGACAGTCGACTTCTTTGCCTGTCTGACCCCAGCTGCATCCTCCACTCAGATGTGAATAGGACCCCAAGATGTATTTTGTCAAAAATATTTAGGCAACTTAACATGTTCCAATATTCTGGTATTCTGGCTACAGCCACTAATTTGGCATCAAAACGTAGAAAATTTTGTCCTCTTCAAATACTGAGCAGAATCTTGATTTACGCAGCGGTTTTCTGCTACAGCCCTCTAACCGACATGAACCCAGAATTCTCTCTCAGTGACTTCCATTCATTCATAAAAGGAAAGAAATGCCTGAGACATCATCTTGGGTCGTTTTTAAAGTTGCTGTAAAAAAAAAAAATTAAATATCCCTTCATAGCCCTAACACTTGCGCTTTTCACAGTCAAAGAATTATTTTTGTAGTTTTTGTAGTTTTTTATGGTTTTTTCAGGAAACATCTCTAAAAGAACTACAATCGCTCATCTGCGCTCGGCTCATCTGCTGGAGGCAACTAAGCTAACACTGATCCTGCTACTGTACATCCTGCTGGAGCCTGCTGAAGACAACTCGACTGACACTGATTCTGCTACATCCTTCTGGAGGTAACACCGCTGAATCTGTTTGACCCTGCTACATCTTCCTGGAGCTAAACACAGCCTGATACTGCTACATATATTCCTTATATTTCTAAATGTGATGTACAGCGTCTTTGAGTATTTGGAAAGTCACCATAGAAATAAAATGTAATATTATTATTATTATAAAAAAGCATAACCATAATTAAATTGGAGAAAGGATACAAAAAAATCCAAGAAATAAAGAAGTGCTTGTTTATTTGAGTCAAAAAATATACAAAACTGTTCTAATGTGCATTGTGCATTGTGTGTAGTGACCATGAGACATTTACAGTTCAGAGTTTAACAATTTAATGCTGACAGGCAGGAAAGACTTCCTGTGTCTCTCAGTGGTGCATTGTGGTAATTGGAGTCTCCTGTAACAGTCAATCAGGCTGTGGAGAGGATGGGAGGGAAAGTCCAGTATGGTCTATATTTTGGACAGCATCCTCCTCTCAGTTACAGCTGTCAAATAATCCAGTCCCTCTCCCACAACCTGTCCAGCCTTCCTGGTGATTTTGTTGAATCTGTAGGTGTCTGTACCCCTCAGACTGCTGCCCCAGCAGACAACAGCATAGATGATGGCACTGACCACCACTGACTCATAGAAAATCCTCAGCATGTCCTGCAGATGTTGAAGGACCTCAGCTGCCTCAAGACATAGCGATGACTTCTGCCCTTCTTGTAGATTGAGTCCACATGTTTGCTCCAGTTTTAATAGTGGTTTTATTCTTAGTTTTTTTTTTTTTTTTTTTAGTTTTATTCCTAATTTTATTCGTAGTTTTAATTGTAGTTTTATTCTTAGTTGTATTTGTATTTTTATTCTTAGTTTTATTTGTAGTTTATTCTTAGTTTTTTTGTAGTTTTATTCTTAGTTTTTTTGTAGTTTTATAAATAGTTTTATTAATAGTTTTATTCTTAGTTTTATTTGTAGTTTTATTCTTAGTTTTATTTGTAGTTTTATTCTTAGTTTTATTTGTAGTTTTCTTTGTAGTTTTATTCATATTTTTTTTTGATCGTAATTGATGTTTTTACCTGAACATTTCTTATTATTTCTTAGCTTTAGTTATTTTTATCTATGTCATTTAATCTTTCATTATCTCCAGTGTTTCCTCTCCGGGGCCTCTGCAGCGGGAGCCTGTGTTCATCGGTGACTGCTGGTCCTTGGCTCCGGGGCCCTGGTGGGGATCTGGCTCCAGCCTCATCTCTTATTCGGGGCCTTGGATCATGGCCGGTGATTGCAGGTGTTTTTTCCTACACACCTTGCGGTCGACTTGGAATCAAATCGCAGGCTACCAGTTGACTGTGATCGTCTGGTTGGGCACCCCTGCTCTATACAGCCCTCCAAACTTCCTGTTTGCTGCTTTGTAAAGTCATCTTACCAGCTGCATATTAGCAGCTTCATAATTCCTCATTATGCCTTTATTTGCACGGCAAAGTATGGGCTACCCTGGCTGATTTCAGGTAAAATCCAGAACAGGTCGCCAGTCTGTTGCGGGGCCACACACACAGACAATCATCAACACACTCTCATTTCTAGGGGCAATTTCAAGGCAACCAATCAACCCAACATGCATGTGTTTTGGAGAGTGGGAGAAAACCAGAGTACACTCAGAAAAACCCCACGTACTCAAAGGGAGAACATGCAAACTCCACACATACAGTAAAAGCCAGGGTTTCAAGCCTTACCACAGTGCGACTCAAACCCCCAACCTCCTTGCTGTGAGGCCGCCATGCTAACCTCTGCACCACCGTGCAGCCATTATCTCATTTGTATTGAGGTCCATATTTCTCAGACATGAATCAAGAAATGAATGAGTGAATGGCGACAGAGGATAAGGAGTCCTCATCCCTCCATTTTCTCTGGTTGTCCAGCCACGTGGCGTTCCTCTTCTTACTGCTTCCTCAGCAAACCGCAGAGTAGAACAGAGTATATATATTAACTTTACCTGCTGACCTGTTTTTGGAAATTCATACAATAGTTCACATAATAAATTTTAAAAACATAATAGCTAATAATATGAAAACTTTACACTTCTGACTGCTTCAACCTCGTTATCACATACACCTTAAAAAAACATTGCTATTACATTTTGCGAATGAGACCTGTTGTTCGACATTTTGGCATCAACTATATCTTATTGCTGTAACTAATAAAATATAATGTTTTACAGATTTTAACAGTAACTTGTGCCCAAATTGCGAGTAGAAACAGGCAAGCAATGAACAGATAATCTTACCGTCTATTTTTCTCCAATTAATTAAGAAGCTACCACTACCGTGTAACTGTATAAAAAAAATAATGCAATTAAATTCAATGCAATTCCATTTTATTTTTTTTTTTGTGAAATATTTTTCACATATTTTTTACATGCACTTCATCGAGGTTCTTTTTTCTAGAACCATTCACCATCGCCGTCCTTCATATTCTGACGTCCACAGCGCACAGATAAGTTATTGATAGGCGCGCTGCCGTATCTCACATTGGTTTGCTTTTTTGTCATCATAGTGCTTTCTTGCTGGTAGACAGGCGTAGCTGGTGGCAGGAAACATCTTTCGTTTCTTGAGAGTCGAGATATGTCTACACTTTGTGATGGTTTGGGTCTGACTTTTTGTCTGGCACTCGCTGGAGCTGAGCTTGAGCAGACTGTGTTGGCAGATGGTATGGGGGGAAATTTCCCATGCAGCTCAGCACAAACGTTTTCACCTTTTTGGACAAGAAGCTTATGTCCGGTACACAATTCATCAAAGTAGTCTTTGGTAGGTGGGAATCTGAAAGTGGCTTCTGTATAGGTAGGAATAATATCTGTTCTTCGTTTACGTATCTGCTCTTGAGCCAACAGTCGTTTTTCCGTTGCCATTCGTAAGTTTTCTCGAGCACATATTTTTTCAACTTTTCTTACTTTCTCAGCTTCTTCCTTCTCCATTTCTAAGGTTCTCACAAAAGGATCAATCCAATTGGCCTTCATCCTTAGATCCTCAAGTCGATCCCTTTCTTCTTTTGCTCTTATTTGTTGACGTCTGAACTCACCAAGCGCTAATGAATTTGCTTTCCGCATCTTTTTTTCCATATCTAGCTCTTTTTCAACTATGGCTCTTCCATAACTTGTCATTGTCTGCCAGGTCTCCTCATTCAAATCCTCAAGAGCCTTTTGCCGTCTCTGAAGGTTTGCCAAATTCTGTGTCACAATCTGCGAGCGAAGTTGACGTAGCTGGTTTGTATCCAAGACGTTAGTGCCTTGCATTTCGCTTTGCAATTTCTTTTGCATTTCTTTGTAATTGCGTCTATTCTCCTCAATTTGTTTTTTCCTCGCCATTTCTCTCTGGAGGTGTTCTTTGTGTAATTCATCCAATCGGAGTTCCAGTATGGATTTATTCAACGTGTCCAACTTGTCCGCTTCTCTTTCAAAGTGTTCCAGGACAGCCTTTTTTTCCTTTTTGATCTCAATCAAAACTTCGTTTTCCAGGTTGCACTGAGTACGACATGCATGACACTTTGACGTCATACTGTCTAACATGGGACCGTATTGTTGACGTTTCCACGCCAGTTTTTGTTCTGCAAATTTTTCAAAATATTCCTCCATTTCTTTGCTGGTTTGCCAGTGAATAAGGTTGTCGCTATTTTCCGCCATTTTGGCAAAATATTTTTCCAGCAGGACAAGAATAAAAGTAAGAGATCAACTTGCTTGGGAAAAGACCTTTCAGTGTGACATCACAATGATGGAAACCAAAACAGAGTCATCCAGTGCTAGGCAACTAGCACAGAACATCTACATTCCCAGTGTTCTTAGAACAGAGCTTGTGTTAAGCCCTGCCCATCAACCATGTGACTTTGTTATGGTTAAGTGGATTGAGTGACTGCCTCATAATCCAAACATACTTGTCTGATCGTACCTCCGGCTAGGATCCAACCTCAGGCATTCAACCTCATGTCAGACTGTCTTGCCCATGATAGCAGGCTCCTGATTAATGGCTTGCAAATTTAGTGGTAGCTTCTGCCATTGGGGTTTGAATGAGTGAGGGCTTTTTGAATAATGGTACATTTATTTAGCATGCCTTGTGAAGGAGTCAATATGGAGACTGTAGTGAAACTAGAAAATAAATGAGTCAGTAAGAAGCCTGAAGTAAGATTTTTCAGAGAAAAGCATCTTCATTTTCTTTCAGATTTTTCTCCTGGTTACTTTGTCACATTCATTTCTCCAAGTGAATACTAGGAGAAACAGTTGATACAGATTAGACTAAAAATTAGACTAATTTGAAACTAGCGTGAGAATCTCAGATTTGTCTCCTGAGGCTTAGATGAGTCAAGCTTGAGCAGTGATTTTTTTTCTCTGGGATGTGTTCTACAGGGAGGCCCAACTAATAAAGGTTTTATGAAACATTCCAATCAGATCAATTGTTTTTTGTTTGTTTTTTCCCCAAAAGCAGCTGATTAAAAAGTTCAGTACCCCATCAATCCAAGAGGAAAGTCAAATGCTAAAACGGTGGGGGGACGGTTGCTCAGTGGTTAGAGCATGTTTAATAAGCTTATATAAAAAATACATATAATTGTACTTTGTTTCTCTTTTTTGAAACTTTACAAAATTAATGAACAGCCTCATGTTTATCTGAAAGATCTTTTTTTTTCTGACGGAAATGAAATAATCAACCTTTTTAAATTTTTTTTTTTTTTTTTTTAAACCTGTTTTTTTAAGGCTACTTTGATGCTTCCTAATAGTGACTAAAGCCATCATTTCCCCTGGTTGTTTATTTGGAGCTGAAATAGCTTGGAACTGTTTTTGCGGACAGATGAATGATGCCATGCTGATCTCGAACTTGCGGCACGGTGAGTTCTGTTCTTACTCTGATGTACCTCCGCAGGCAAATTGAGACCTGGTGCTGCATGATGTAAAACACTCTCAGCAGCTCTTTTTTTTCATTTGCAAGAGATTTGCAGAGCTTTTGGTCTTGCAGAACGCTGCCTCACATTCACATCACCATGGCGTCCAAGAGGTCATTTTCCATCGTTTGATTGCTCCAGCTGGGAGAAGATTTGGTTCAGTGACCCTTCATCCATCTGAGAGTCCACAGACATCTTCCAGATGGAACTGGCCTGTTTCATTTCTTTGCCCTCCATTTCCACATTTGGTCCATGTTCTGGTGACTGGTCAGAAAAATAATGGAGAAACACAAGTCCTCCCTAAGAGGTTCTTAGGACCCAAAGGAACACAACACCAAGTCATTGGAATCCTGGATGAATGAACTCTGTTTGTAACAGAAATAGGAGGCTATTATTATTATTAGCATAATGATATAGATATATAAACAGAAATGTATCATAGATTGAAAAAGTAGTACAATTATTACTTTAAATTAATCACATGTAAGCTTGAATTTAATCATCAAGATTTATATATTTTTAAGCAATAATAACTTAAATTTCTTCTTTAAACAGAAAAGATTGGAACATAATTTAAGTTCATCATCATATTTTTTTCCAAAGATCCACACCTTTAATAGAAATACAGAATTTTTTAACATTTGTTCTAAATTTATTTTTAATGAACACATCATTTCCTCTTAGTTCATATGGACTAATGTTTAAACATATTTTGTAGAGAGTTTGACATCAAATTATTTTTTATCTTAAACATAAATTTTAAAGTGTGTAATTCCACTAAATCATAGAACTTTAATGTTTTTAAATTTATAAATAGATTATTGGTTGGTTGATTATGAGATGAAAATGTTATTGCTCGTATTGCTTTTTTTTTTGTAAAATATAAATTGGTTTTGTGTTAGTTTTGTACGTTTTTCCCCAAATCTCGATACAATAAGTTAAATATGGAAGTACTAAAGTATTATATAACATAAACAAACTGTTTTTATTTATTACTAATGTATTATGTAACATAAACAAACTGTTTTTATTTATTACTAATGTATTAAATAACATAAACAAACTGTTTTTATTTACTACTAATGTATTATATAACATAAACAATTTTTTTTAATTTATTACTAATGTATTATATAACATAAACAAACTTTTTTTATTTATTACTAATGTATTATATAATATAAATAAATTGTTTTTATTTATTACTAATGTATTATATAACATAAACAAACTTTTTTTATTTAGGACAAATCTGAATTTATAAATGATTGCTATTACTTTAGACAGTTTATTTTTTGTATAATTTATGTGTGATTTCCAGCTTAATTTGTGATCGATAATCATTCCAAGGAACTTACTGTCATAAGCTCGTTCTAAAGGGGTATTATTAAGCATAATTTGAATTTGTTTAGGTACTTTTAATTTTGTGAATATTATAAATTTAGTTTTTTCAATATTTAATGATAATTTATTTATGTCAAACCATATTTTTATTTTACCCAATTCTCTTTCAACTGATTGTATTATTTGGTTCAGGTCTTTTCCTGTAAAGTAAAGAGTAGTGTCGTCTGCAAATAGTACATAATTTATTAGTTTGGATGTGTAACACAAATCAGTAATGTATAAAATAAAGAGTTTAGGCCCCAGCGTTGAGCCTTGTGGAATTCCACATACGTATCACCTTTAATAAAGCAGATAACTTCAAGTTTTTTTTTTTTTTATCAGTCTCCCAACACCATCTCAGAAATTACCACTAGCTTGCCGTATCTGGGAACTGTCCTTGATGCGGATTCACAGAATGTGAAAGATGTTGATAGAGAAGCCCAGGGAAGGTCGTTGTGAGCTGCTCTGTGTCTTTGCAGAAATAAAGAAAGCCCATGACAAGAAGCACAAAGAAAACTGGTTTCTGATGTGACTTTGACCAGCATTGTTAGGAAGCAACTTTTCTGTCTACTACACATAAATTTAATTCAATTCAATTTTATTAGTAAAGCCCAAAATCACAGAATTTCTGTCTCAATGAGCTTCACATGAGAGATTCAGAAAGAAGAAAAACAAAAAAAAAGAGGAATGAATAAACACAAATTCACAGCAAGAAAACTAACAAATGCTCGCTAGACAATATTAGCACATTCCTGTCCTCAGACTCTCTTTCATGATGAGGAAAAACTCCCAAAAAAAAAAAAAAAAACATCAGTGGGGAAAAAAAATGAGAAACCTCATGGGGATCCACACAAAAGAGAGATCCCTCCACTGGGACGAGCCTCAAATGTGTCTAAGATTATTTTTTAAATATTAGCTTATTCTAATCTACAGCTAAATATCTAAAGAAGTCAATAGATGTTCTTCATCCTGATGGAAAAACGGGGGGACTCCTCAGCCCGGAGATGTCCAGTACGGGGATGAGTAATGGATTTCATTCTGATGGAATGGGAACGATGATTTAGGATTGTGAAAGATAAGCTGTTCTTGTTTCTTGAGACTTTTTATAAATTGTGTGTTTGCATTATTTAGGACTCGGCCTGCCCACTCCGCATAGCTGCACAATAAATATTCAACCCTTTAATTTAGACTCAACATAAAATTCACATCAAATTAGATTTGAAAAAACAGAAATTCCATGTGAATGCAAACATATATTTATTTTAGTCAACCTTTTTCTCTTGTAAGATTATTTATTTAATCCTTTGCCCAAATATAAAATGTGAAAGAGGTAAAGTTGGAAAAAGTGTGGAAAACATTGATTAAAATGCATAGCTTGTTAGACTCATTTGTAAGGATGGTCTGCCCGAACACAGAAGTATAGAAGCTGGAGAGGTAGTTAGTCTTCAAGCAAAAATATTTGAATACATTTTTTAATGTGCATTTTATTTTATTTTTGAAAAACTGGATGAAAGGTCTAAAAATGAGAATTTTCACTCTCCTAGCCTAAACACTCTTAGCGGTGTTGCAGGCAAATGCTTCCCCAATGCTCTGAACTCCTCTTAAAGTTTCCAGGAAACTAGATAATGTGCAACGAACCAAAGTGGACTTTTTTTTTTTTAATATACTTTATTAATCCCTCACCGGGAAATTTATGTGCTGCACAGCAGGCTGCCACCTATGAAGGTGCCAATGGTGGGAGAAATGAGGGGTTAGGTGTCTCTCCAAGGACCGTTGTCGTCCACTCAGTGGGATGCGAACCCGCGAACACTCTAACCACTGAGCCACTATCTCCCCTCAAATATAGTCACAGTCACCTTCTTAATCGTCTATCCCTGTCAGGATTGCTGGGGGTGCCGGAGCCCATCGCGGCCGATTCGAGGCGAGGGGCAGGCTACACCCAAACAGGTCGCCAGTCTGTCGCAAGACCACACACATACAACCATCCACACACGCACTCATTCCTAGGGGCAATCATGATGGAGCCAATCAACCTGGCATGGATGTTTTAGGAGGGCGGGAGCAAATGGAGTACCAGGAGAAAACCAACGCATACATGGGGAGAACATGCAAACTAGACACAGAGGCCACTGCTGTGAGGCCACTTTGCTACCCCCTGCGCCACCGTGACACCCCCAAAGTGGATATTTTTGTCAGAATTGAATAAAAAAAAAGTAATTTTAGAATAATTTTTGTGGTAAACAAGTTGTATTTTGTTGTTTTGATGGATTGTTAAAAAGTTATTTTTAAATGTTTTTATTTTTATGATGAGCTAAGCATTTCAGACAACTGCCCACATATACTCAGTACTGACTATAGAGGAACTTTTCAGGGTCAAAGGCCGAGGTCACAAATTTTTGTGAATACAATGCAGAAGAAAAGCTTCATTACACACGTGCACATCTGTGTATTTTATCTCTAAATAAGGGGAACATTGGACGTCTGTGTTGGGGTACAATTCCCTCCCTTTCATTTCTCTCCATCTGTGTGTGCTTTTTGTCCACTGACTGCAAGACAATGACTGGAAACAAGATTCCAACCAGCAGGAGGACAAAGAAGAACAGTTTGAACTTCATTAGGACGTTAGAACCCTGGTGTGTCTGAAAATCCATTTCATAGAGATATTTTTTGGAAAAATGCCACAAAAAAGGGTGAAGAAAGAAAAAAAAACTATAAAAGGCGTGTTGGGGAATTTTCTAAAAAAAAGATGTCACACAAATGAGAAGAGAAAAAAGAATTTAATAAAGTAAAAAAGATTAAATGCTGCAGCATTGGAAGTTCATAAAAATCAAAGATTGATCGACAGAAGTTCAACGAACTTCCCCAGACACACAAGTTTTAACCCTATAACGCCAAACGTATCATATTTGATACGCAATTTTTTATTATTAATTAATTAATTAATTAATTAACAATAATTAATTAATTAATTATTAATGTATTATTTTTATTATTATTATTTAATTATTTTTCCAAAAAATTAGAATTTTCTGACATTTATTTCTTTGGGTGGGCTTTATTGGGTTAAGGATCCCCATTGTCAGGGTGGGCTTTTTTGTTGCTAGGCATTCTGATAGGCTATGCAACTTTGGTTGGGCTGACCATTAAGTTTGATAGGCTGATAATTTATTAATATTTATTACTGGGCTGAAGAAAACTAAACATGTCCTTATCTTGCACCTGCCACTTGCTGGACAAAGGCTGCCTTATTTGGATAGAGTTTGTAAAATGTATCTTTGCTCGTCCTTGAGCGGCTTGGAGTTGGTGTGAACAGGCTGGAACCAGATTTTCACACCATTGATGTTAGATAGATGTCTTGTTTCAGCAGATCAAGTTAATTAAAGAAACCTAGTGTCATTAAGATGTTTTCAAAGTGAACATTAACCTTTCTTAATCTTAATTTTTCTACCACAGGGGTGTCATCCGAAAATCAAAACTGTTCATCTATGGATTGTACTGAGTACATCTGGGCCTCCATCCAGATTCTCCAGTTTTTCAAGTAAACATCGGTGAGTTAAACTCATTTATTTGGATCTTGTTTTGAACAAATAAAGCAAAGTATTTCCTGTAACTCCTCGGTGTCTTGTTGGGTGTCTTTAACGCTGCTTTTTGGACAGTTTCTCATGTCCATTCATCCAGTCATGTCTGTTATTGTACAAACTCACCTTTTCAAGGTCAATGTACCAGTAAAGCTGCATTTTCTGCACCAGCAAACCTGACAGTGTCCATTTCAATCTGTTCACTCAACAGATCCATCATGTCCGCCTCTGTGGCTTCAGGAAGGATTCGGGGTTTGTGTGTCTAACCATTATTTTGACCTTAGAAACATCACAGAACAGGGAATTTTTTCAGACTGACTTTGAACCAACCTCCTTGCCATCCCAATGACTGATGCCATGACGTGATCACAAACAACAAATCAGAGCTTGAAAATAGAAAATTCATGCACAAAAAGCAACTAAAATGATTTTTTTTAATTGCATGACCAGGAAAACCTCCTCAGTTTATCTATAGTTAAAGGTCTTAAAACAGCTGCAGTTTATTCAAAATGCTGCTGCTCGAGTCCTAACAAGAACTAAAAAACAATGATCACATTAGTCCTGTGCTCAAGTCTCTGCACTGGCTTCCTGTGGCTCAGAGAATAGACTTTAAAGCTGCTCTGATTGTATTTAAGTCTCTCCATGGTCTAGAACCAAAGTTAGTACCTTATGAACCATCTAGAACTCTGAGGACCTCTGGGACCGGCCTCCTGCTGGTGTCTAGAGTCAGGACTAAACATGAACCATCTAGAACTCTGAGGACCTCTGGGACCGGCCTCCTGCTGGAGCCTAGAGTCAGGACTAAACATGAACCATCTAGAACTCTGAGGACCTCTGGGACCGGCCTCCTGCTGGTGCCCAGAGTCAGGACTAAACATGAACCATCTAGAACTCTGAGGACCTCTGGGACCGGCCTCCTGCTGGTGTCTAGAGTCAGGACTAAACATGGACCATCTAGAACTCTGAGGACCTCTGGGACCGGCCTCCTGCTGGTGTCTAGAGTCAGGACTAAACATGAACCATCTAGAACTCTGAGGACCTCTGGGACCGGCCTCCTGCTGGTGTCTAGAGTCAGGACTAAACATGAACCATCTAGAACTCTGAGGACCTCTGGGACCGGCCTCCTGCTGGTGTCTAGAGTCAGGACTAAACATGAACCATCTAGAACTCTGAGGACCTCTGGGACCGGCCTCCTGCTGGTGTCTAGAGTCAGGACTAAACATGAACCATCTAGAACTCTGAGGACCTCTGGGACCGGCCTCCTGCTGGTGTCTAGAGTCAGGACTAAACATGGAGAAGCTGCATTTCAATTTTATGCTACAAAAGTCTGGAACAAACTTCCTGAGGCCGTGAGACAGGCCTCTACTGTGACAATGTTTAAATCTAGGCTGAAAACACTTCTGTTTAACTGTGCTTTTGATTAATTACTCTTTTTATCTGGTTTAATGATTTTATTTATTTTATCTTTTTTTAAACATTTGGATCCTATGTTTTTTCATTTTAATGCAATTTCTCTTTGCATTTTTAAGGCACTTTGAATTACATTTTGTATGAATTGTGCTACAAATAAACTTGCCTTGCCCTGTTGTACAGTAACAGTGGTCAGTTTCATTAAAGACACTTTAGGAGATATTCTGATCATAATGTGTTACGGACACATAGACACACGAACAGGTCAAGCGCTTACTGCCTCTTTTTACATCGTGTAGGTGGAGGCATAAAAAGTGTCTGACCATCCTTTACAAAAAGTACATTTTAAGACTTCTACATTGCCACATTTTAGAGCATGTGTCTATACGTACACATGAATCTACTAATTCTTTTTAAAGTGTATTTTTGTTTTATATTTTCTGATCTGAAATGTTTAAAAAAATCTTTTTTTCAGTGCATTTTAATTGACGTTAGGTTTTTACTCTGCTGACACTTTAGTCTATAAAAGTAATTCTTCTTCTTCTTTCATCATTTCCCTTCAGGTGTCTCCACATCAAGTCAGTTTCTTCCATCTAACCCTATCTCCTGCATCCTCTTCGGTCACATCAACTATCTTCATGTCTTCCTTCACTGTATCCATTAACCTCCTCTTTGGTCTTCCTCTAGTCCTCTTTCCTGGTGGTTCCAAATCCAGCATCCTTCTTCTGATGTACTCTCTCTCTCTCCTCTGTACATGTCCAAACCATCTCAGTCTGACCTCTCTGACTTTAAAACCTCTAACATGTGCTGTTCCTCTGATCCTGTCCATCCTGGTCACTCCCAGAGAGATCCTCAGCCTCTTCATTTCTGCTACCTCCATCTCTGTCTCCTGTCTTTTCCTCAGTGCTACTGTCTCTAGACCAATCAGCATGGCCGCTCTCACCACACTGTCTCTAGACCAATCAGCATGGCCGGTCTCACTATGGTTTTCTACACTTTTTCTTTCATTCTAGCTGAAACTCTTCTATCACACATCACACCTGATACTTTCCTCCACCCGTTCCAGCCTGCCTAACACGCTTCTTCGCCTCTTTTCCACACTCTCCATTGCTGTGCACTTTGATCCTAAGTACTGTAAATAAAGATTTAAATCTAGCTTTTTTGACAGTTTTTTTATGTCTTAAATAGTTTTACCTCACAGCACAAATCATTTTCTTTTTCAGTTAAAAGTAAATGTGCAAGAAGCATTTCAGGAAGGTTTTTGATGTCAGAATACTATTTAAACATTGGAGGAATCACTCTTTGAGTCATTTTCATGCTTGAATATCTGGACTTGGACTTTGATAGAAAAGAACAAGCCGCAGCTCCGAAGAAGAAAAACTATCTGAATTAACGGGAATGAAGATTGTCTTTACTCAATAGACTTCCTGCTCATTAGAGGGATTACTGGGTCTCTTAAAAGAATGTCGACCCCTTTAAAATGTAACATAACTGGAGGAAAAAACTTGTTCCTTTAATGGCTACCAGCAGGTTGTTGGATTGAAACCAAACAGGAGACCAGGAATGAAATAAACCAGACCACTAATTCCAACCAAAAGGAAAGAAAACTAATTAAGAAGCACTTGATGGCCGTGTAAAGCCAGCGGGAAAAGAAGCAGAAACTAAAACAATGAACAGCTCCATGTTTCTGGGCTTTCCTCCAATCAGGCCACAGTTCACAGGGAGGACAACAAACCTTCTGCAGAAGGACCTGCAGGTAAAACTGTGAAGCCATTCATCACACTGCTGCTTTGAACCTGCTCAGAAACACGTTTTAAATCACACAATGCAGCGTATTAATTAGAATAAACAATAGGAGAAGAGAATAATGTGCTCCCCGCTGGCCTCAGGTGATCCGCTTTGGCTTTGAAGTCTAAAGGACGGCTTTTGAGAAATGAGAGTTTATTAAAAACATTTGTAGGACTTCAACAAAGAGGATTAGCAAGCACTCATCGAAACTGATCCCGTTGTATTTAGTACAAGTATTTAAACACTTTGTGATTGGGTGAGTTTTTGAAATCGTGGAAGGGTCCGAAACTTTCACCTCCATTGTTTCTAACTGGGAGAACTTACAAACTCAGGGTGTTGAAATACACAGACAGGAACGCTACGGAAAACCTTTACAAACAGCAGAAAGACCACACCAGCTCTGGGAAACTGACTTTTTTCTCCCCTTGCGTTCAATGTTTGTGCATCCACGTTTAATTTTTTTTGCTCTCCAGGCTTCAAGACAGTTTGCAGGGTTGCTGTCAGCCCAGCAGGGAAGGCTGCAGACATGAAGGAGAGAGGATCCCTATCTGCAGAGAACAGGACGTTGAAAATACCCGTGAAGAATCACTGTTTTCTACCACATGTGGAGATGTGAAGGAGGGTTCTTTGTGTCGTTATAGAGAGAATCTGTCAACAGAAAAAAAAAAGAGTGAGAGAAAACACAGAATAAAAGAAGACTTTTCAAACATCTAGAGAAAAAAAAAACTCAATGTGCCAGTATGTTACTGGTTTTACTGGTCAGACTGTCTTCATTACCAGTTTGTTACTGTTGTTACTTTGTCACCGACAAAATATCTCTAAAAACTGAAAGGTTTCAGATGACACTGCCTATAGTTACTCAGTACCAGCCAAAGATGAACTGATTGGGTTTTCAGGGTCATGCAACCAAATGTTACGGTCGCATAGATTGACTTTGCCAATTGTTGTGACCGCAGATTCGCCCAAACCAATGATGGGGTTTTAATTGAACTGCCCACAGTTACTCAGTACCAACTCTAGGTAAACTGATAAAGTTTGTAATATGGGGCAGGAGGTTGAATTTTGTTTGATACCTTGGATCAATTTGTTTTTGTTTGCAAAGGGTTTTTCTAGTTTTTTGTAAATTTTTCTTCTTTTATTTTACATTTTTATAGATATTCTTCTTTCGCATGTTTGTTTTTTTTTTTTACTCTCTCTATTGATCCCTCACCAGGGAAATTTATGTGCTGCACTCCTACACCGCAGCAGGCTGCCAAAAAGGCACCAATGGTGGGAGAAACGGGGGTTTATGTGTCTTCTACGGGCTACGGTCCATTCGGACCAGAACGTCCTGCTACAAAAACAGCTTCTTCCCTTCTGCCGTTGGACTAAAGGATGCTTTATGAGCTGGATCCCCACATCTTTAAGTCACTTTATAACCTGGATCCCCACATCTCTTAATCCCTTTATAACCTGGATCCCCACATCTCTTAATCACTTTATAACCTGGATCCCCACATCTCTTAATCCCTTTATAACCTGGATCCCCACATCTCTTAGTCACTTTATAACCTGGATCCCCACATCTCTTAGTCACTTTATAACCTGGATCCCCACATCTCTTAGTCACTTTATAACCTGGATCCCCACATCTCTAAGTCACTTTATAACCTGGATCCCCACATCTCTTAATCGCTTTATAACCTGGATCCCCACATCTCTTAGTCACTTTATAACCTGGATCCCCACATCTCTTAGACACTTTTTAACCTGGATCCCCACATCTATTACTCACTTTATAACCTGGATCCCCACATCTCTTAGTCACTTTATAACCTGGATCCCCACATCTCTTAGTCACTTTATAACCTGGATCCCCACATCTCTTAGACACTTTATATCCTGGATCCCCACATCTCTTAGACACTTTTTAACCTGGATCCCCACATCTCTTAATCACTTCATAACCCGGATCCCCACATCTCTTAGTCACTTTATAACCTGGATCCCCACATCTCTTAGTCACTTTATAACCTGAATCCCCACATCTCTTAGTCACTTCATAACCTGGATCCCTACATCTCTTAGTCACTTTATGACCTGGATCCCCACATCTCTTAGTCACTTTATAACCTGGATCCCCACATCTCTTAGACACTTTATAACCTGGATCCCCATATCTCTTTATAACCTGGATCCCCACATCTCTTAGACACTTTATAACATGGATCCCCACATCTCTTAGTCCCTTTATAACCCGGATCCCCACATCTCTTAGTCACTTTATAACCTGGATCCCCACATCTCTTAGACACTTTTTAACCTGGATCCCCACATCTCTTACTCACTTTATAACCTGGATCCCCACATCTCTTATTCACTTTATAACCTGGATCCCCACATCTCTTAGTCACTTTATAACCTGGATCCCCACATCTCTTACTCACTTTATAACCTGGATCCCCACATCTCTTAGTCACTTTATAACCTGGATCCCCACATCTCTTACTCACTTTATAACCTGGATCCCCACAACTCTTAGTCACTTTAAACCTGGATCCCCACATCTCTTACTCACTTTATAACCTGGATCCCCACATCTCTTAGTCACTTTATAACCTGGATCCCCACATCTCTTATTCACTTTATAACCTGGATCCCCACATCTCTTAATCACTTTATAACCTGGATCCCCACATCTCTTAGTCACTGTATAACCTGGATCCCCACATCTCTTAGTCACTTTATAACCTGGATCCCCAAATCTCCTAATCACTTTATAACCTGGATCCCCACATCTCTTAATCACTTTATAACCTGGATCCCCACATCTCTTAGTCACTTTATAACCTGGATCCCCACATCTCTTAATCACTTTATAACCTGGATCCCCACATCTCTTAGTCACTTTATAACCTGGATCCCCACATCTCTTAGTCACTTTATAACCTGGATCCCCAGATCTCTTATTCACTTTATAACCTGTATCCCCACATCTCTTAATCACTTTATAACCTGGATCCCCACATCTCTTAGTCACTTTATAACCCGGATCCCCACATTTCTTAGTCACTTTATAACCTGGATCCCCACATCTCTTATTCACTTTATAACCTGGATCCCCACATCTCTTAATCACTTTATAACCTGGATCCCCACATCTCTTAGTCACTGTATAACCTGGATCCCCACATCTCTTAGTCACTTTATAACCTGGATCCCCAAATCTCCTAATCACTTTATAACCTGGATCCCCACATCTCTTAATCACTTTATAACCTGGATCCCCACATCTCTTAGTCACTTTATAACCTGGATCCCCACATCTCTTAATCACTTTATAACCTGGATCCCCACATCTCTTAGTCACTTTATAACCTGGATCCCCACATCTCTTAGTCACTTTATAACCTGGATCCCCAGATCTCTTATTCACTTTATAACCTGGATCCCCACATCTCTTAATCACTTTATAACCTGGATCCCCACATCTCTTAGTCACTTTATAACCCGGATCCCCACATTTCTTAGTCACTTTATAACCTGGATCCCCACATCTCTTAGTCGCTTTAAACCTGGATCCCCACATCTCTTACTCACTTTATAACCTGGATCCCCACATCTCTTAGTCACTTTATAACCTGGATCCCCACATCTCTTATTCACTTTATAACCTGGATCCCCACATCTCTTAGTCACTTTATAACCTGGATCCCCACATCTCTTAGTCACTTTATAACCTGGATCCCCACATCCCATAGTCACTTTATAACATGGATCCCCACATCTCTTAATCACTTTATAACCTGGATCCCCACATCTCTAAGTCGCTTTATAACCTGGATCCCCACATCTCTTAGTCACTTTATAACCTGGATCCCCACATCTCTTAGACACTTTATAACCTGGATCCCCATATCTCTTTATAACCTGGATCCCCACATCTCTTAGACACTTTATAACATGGATCCCCACATCTCTTAGTCCCTTTATAACCCGGATCCCCACATCTCTTAGTCACTTTATAACCTGGATCCCCACATCTCTTAGACACTTTTTAACCTGGATCCCCACATCTCTTACTCACTTTATAACCTGGATCCCCACATCTCTTATTCACTTTATAACCTGGATCCCCACATCTCTTAGTCACTTTATAACCTGGATCCCCACATCTCTTACTCACTTTATAACCTGGATCCCCACATCTCTTAGTCACTTTATAACCTGGATCCCCACATCTCTTACTCACTTTATAACCTGGATCCCCACAACTCTTAGTCACTTTAAACCTGGATCCCCACATCTCTTACTCACTTTATAACCTGGATCCCCACATCTCTTAGTCACTTTATAACCTGGATCCCCACATCTCTTATTCACTTTATAACCTGGATCCCCACATCTCTTAATCACTTTATAACCTGGATCCCCACATCTCTTAGTCACTGTATAACCTGGATCCCCACATCTCTTAGTCACTTTATAACCTGGATCCCCAAATCTCCTAATCACTTTATAACCTGGATCCCCACATCTCTTAATCACTTTATAACCTGGATCCCCACATCTCTTAGTCACTTTATAACCTGGATCCCCACATCTCTTAATCACTTTATAACCTGGATCCCCACATCTCTTAGTCACTTTATAACCTGGATCCCCACATCTCTTAGTCACTTTATAACCTGGATCCCCAGATCTCTTATTCACTTTATAACCTGTATCCCCACATCTCTTAATCACTTTATAACCTGGATCCCCACATCTCTTAGTCACTTTATAACCCGGATCCCCACATTTCTTAGTCACTTTATAACCTGGATCCCCACATCTCTTATTCACTTTATAACCTGGATCCCCACATCTCTTAATCACTTTATAACCTGGATCCCCACATCTCTTAGTCACTTTATAACCTGGATCCCCACATCTCTTAGTCACTTTATAACCTGGATCCCCAAATCTCCTAATCACTTTATAACCTGGATCCCCACATCTCTTAATCACTTTATAACCTGGATCCCCACATCTCTTAGTCACTTTATAACCTGGATCCCCACATCTCTTAATCACTTTATAACCTGGATCCCCACATCTCTTAGTCACTTTATAACCTGGATCCCCACATCTCTTAGTCACTTTATAACCTGGATCCCCAGATCTCTTATTCACTTTATAACCTGGATCCCCACATCTCTTAATCACTTTATAACCTGGATCCCCACATCTCTTAGTCACTTTATAACCCGGATCCCCACATTTCTTAGTCACTTTATAACCTGGATCCCCACATCTCTTAGTCGCTTTAAACCTGGATCCCCACATCTCTTACTCACTTTATAACCTGGATCCCCACATCTCTTAGTCACTTTATAACCTGGATCCCCACATCTCTTATTCACTTTATAACCTGGATCCCCACATCTCTTAGTCACTTTATAACCTGGATCCCCACATCTCTTAGTCACTTTATAACCTGGATCCCCACATCTCTTAGTCACTTTATAACCTGGATCCCCACATCCCATAGTCACTTTATAACATGGATCCCCACATCTCTTAATCACTTTATAACCTGGATCCCCACATCTCTTAGTCACTTTATAACTTGGATCCCCACATCTCTAAGTCGCTTTATAACCTGGATCCCCACATCTCTTAGTCACTTTATAACCTGGATCCCCACATCTCTTATTCACTTTATAACCTGGATCCCCACATCTCTTAGTCACTTTATAACCTGGATCCCCACATCTCTTAGTCACTTTATAACCTGGATCCCCACATCTCTTACTCACTTTATAACCTGGATCCCCACATCTCTTAGTCACTTTATAACCTGGATCCCCACATCTCTTACTCACTTTATAACCTGGATCCCCACAACTCTTAGTCACTTTAAACCTGGATCCCCACATCTCTTACTCACTTTATAACCTGGATCCCCACATCTCTTAGTCACTTTATAACCTGGATCCCCACATCTCTTATTCACTTTATAACCTGGATCCCCACATCTCTTAATCACTTTATAACCTGGATCCCCACATCTCTTAGTCACTGTATAACCTGGATCCCCACATCTCTTAGTCACTTTATAACCTGGATCCCCAAATCTCCTAATCACTTTATAACCTGGATCCCCACATCTCTTAATCACTTTATAACCTGGATCCCCACATCTCTTAGTCACTTTATAACCTGGATCCCCACATCTCTTAATCACTTTATAACCTGGATCCCCACATCTCTTAGTCACTTTATAACCTGGATCCCCACATCTCTTAGTCACTTTATAACCTGGATCCCCAGATCTCTTATTCACTTTATAACCTGTATCCCCACATCTCTTAATCACTTTATAACCTGGATCCCCACATCTCTTAGTCACTTTATAACCCGGATCCCCACATTTCTTAGTCACTTTATAACCTGGATCCCCACATCTCTTATTCACTTTATAACCTGGATCCCCACATCTCTTAATCACTTTATAACCTGGATCCCCACATCTCTTAGTCACTGTATAACCTGGATCCCCACATCTCTTAGTCACTTTATAACCTGGATCCCCAAATCTCCTAATCACTTTATAACCTGGATCCCCACATCTCTTAATCACTTTATAACCTGGATCCCCACATCTCTTAGTCACTTTATAACCTGGATCCCCACATCTCTTAATCACTTTATAACCTGGATCCCCACATCTCTTAGTCACTTTATAACCTGGATCCCCACATCTCTTAGTCACTTTATAACCTGGATCCCCACATCTCTTATTCACTTTATAACCTGGATCCCCACATCTCTTAATCACTTTATAACCTGGATCCCCACATCTCTTAGTCACTTTATAACCCGGATCCCCACATTTCTTAGTCACTTTATAACCTGGATCCCCACATCTCTTAGTCGCTTTAAACCTGGATCCCCACATCTCTTACTCACTTTATAACCTGGATCCCCACATCTCTTAGTCACTTTATAACCTGGATCCCCACATCTCTTATTCACTTTATAACCTGGATCCCCACATCTCTTAGTCACTTTATAACCTGGATCCCCACATCTCTTAGTCACTTTATAACCTGGATCCCCACATCTCTTAGTCACTTTATAACCTGGATCCCCACATCCCATAGTCACTTTATAACATGGATCCCCACATCTCTTAATCACTTTATAACCTGGATCCCCACATCTCTTAGTCACTTTATAACTTGGATCCCCACATCTCTAAGTCGCTTTATAACCTGGATCCCCACATCTCTTAGTCACTTTATAACCTGGATCCCCACATCTCTTATTCACTTTATAACCTGGATCCCCACATCTCCTAATCACTTTATAACCTGGATCCCCACATCTCTTAGTCACTTTATAACCCGGATCCTCACATTTCTTAGTCACTTTATAACCTGGATCCCCACATCTCTTAGTCACTTTATAACCTGGATCCCCACATCTCTTAATCACTTTATAACCTGGATCCCCATATCTCTTAGTCACTTTATAACCTGGATCCCCACATCTCTTAATCACTTTATAACCTGGATCCCCATATCTCTTAGTCACTTCATAACCTGGATCCCCACATCTCTTAGACACTTTATAACCTGGATCCCCACATCTCTTAATCACTTTATAACCTGGATCCCCACATCTCTTAGTCACTTTATAACCTGGATCCCCACATCTCTTAGTCGCTTTAAACCTGGATCCCCACATCTCTTACTCACTTTATAACCTGGATCCCCACATCTCTTAGTCACTTTATAACCTGGATCCCCACATCTCTTATTCACTTTATAACCTGGATCCCCACATCTCTTAGTCACTTTATAACCTGGATCCCCACATCTCTTAGTCACTTTATAACCTGGATCCCCACATCTCTTAGTCACTTTATAACCTGGATCCCCACATCCCATAGTCACTTTATAACATGGATCCCCACATCTCTTAATCACTTTATAACCTGGATCCCCACATCTCTTAGTCACTTTATAACTTGGATCCCCACATCTCTAAGTCGCTTTATAACCTGGATCCCCACATCTCTTAGTCACTTTATAACCTGGATCCCCACATCTCTTATTCACTTTATAACCTGGATCCCCACATCTCCTAATCACTTTATAACCTGGATCCCCACATCTCTTAGTCACTTTATAACCCGGATCCTCACATTTCTTAGTCACTTTATAACCTGGATCCCCACATCTCTTAGTCACTTTATAACCTGGATCCCCACATCTCTTAATCACTTTATAACCTGGATCCCCATATCTCTTAGTCACTTTATAACCTGGATCCCCACATCTCTTAATCACTTTATAACCTGGATCCCCATATCTCTTAGTCACTTCATAACCTGGATCCCCACATCTCTTAGACACTTTATAACCTGGATCCCCACATCTCTTAATCACTTTATAACCTGGATCCCCACATCTCTTAGTCACTTTATAACCTGGATCCCCACATCTCTTAGACACTTTATAACCTGGATCCCCACATCTCTTAGACACTTTTTAACCTGGATCCCCACATCTCTTACTCACTTTATAACCTGGATCCCCACATCTCTTATTCACTTTATAACCTGGATCCCCACATCTCTTAGTCACTTTATAACCTGGATCCCCACATCTCTTACTCACTTTATAACCTGGATCCCCACATCTCTTAGTCACTTTATAACCTGGATCCCCACATCTCTTACTCACTTTATAACCTGGATCCCCACATCTCTTAGTCACTTTAAACCTGGATCCCCACATCTCTTACTCACTTTATAACCTGGATCCCCACATCTTTTAGTCACTTTATAACCTCGATCCCCACATCTCTTATTCACTTTATAACCTGGATCCCCACATCTCTTAATCACTTTATAACCTGGATCCCCAAATCTCTTAATCACTTTATAACCTGGATCCCCACATCTCTTAGTCACTTTATAACCTGGATCCCCACATCTCTTAGTCACTTTAAAACCTGGATCCCCACATCTCTTAATCACTTTATAACCTGGATCCCCACATCTCTTAGTCACTTTATAACCTGGATCCCCACATCTCTTAATCACTTTATAACCTGGATCCCCACATCTCTTAGTCACTTTATAACCTGGATCCCCACATCTCTTAGACACTTTATATCCTGGATCCCCACATCTCTTAGACACTTTTTACCTGGATCCCCACATCTCTTAATCACTTCATAACCCGGATCCCCACATCTCTTGGTCACTTTATAACCTGGATCCCCACATCTCTTAGTCACTTTATAACCTGAATCCCCACATCTCTTAGTCACTTCATAACCTGGATCCCTACATCTCTTAGTCACTTTATAACCTGGATCCCCACATCTCTTAGTCACTTTATAACCTGTATCCCCACATATCTTAGACACTTTATAACCTGGATCCCCATATCTCTTTATAACCTGGATCCCCACATCTCTTATTCACTTTATAACCTGGATCCCCACATCTCTTAGTCCCTTTATAACCCGGATCCCCACATCTCTTAGTAACTTTATAACCTGGATCCCCACATCTCTTAGACACTTTTAACCTGGATCCCCAGATCTTCTACTCACTTTATAACCTGGATCCCCACATCTCTTATTCACTTTATAACCTGGATCCCCACATCTCTTAGTCATTTTATAACCTGGATCCCCACATCTCTTACTCACTTTATAACCTGGATCCCCTCATCTCTTAGTCACTTTAGAACCTGGATCCCCACATCTCTTACTCACTTTATAACCTGGATCCCCACATCTCTTAGTCACTTTAAGCCTGGATCCCCACATCTCTTACTCACTTTATAACCTGGATCTCACATCTCTTAGTCACTTTATAACCTGGATCCCTACATCTCTTATTCACTTTATAACCTGGATCCCCACATCTCTTAGTCACTTTATAACCTGGATCCCCACATCTCTTAGTCACTTTATAACCTGGATCCCCACATCTCTTAGTCACTTTATAACCTGGATCCCCACATCTCTTAATCACTTTATAACCTGGATCCCCACATCTCTTAATCACTTTATAACCTGGATCCCCACATCTCTTAGTCACTTTATAACCTGGATCCCCACATCTCTTAGTCACTTTATAACCTGGAACCCCACATCTCTTAGTCACTTTAGAACCTGGATCCCCACATCTCTTATACACTTTATAACCTGGATCCCCACATCTCTTAGTCACTTTATAACCTGGATCCCCACATCCCATAGTCACTTTATAACCTGGATCCCCAAATCTCTTAATCACTTTATAACCTGGATCCCCACATCTCTTAGTCACTTTATAACTTGGATCCCCACATCTCTAAGTCGCTTTATAACCTGGATCCCCACATCTCTTAGTCACTTTATAACCTGGATCCCCAGATCTCTTATTCACTTTATAACCTGGATCCCCACATCTCTTAATCACTTTATAACCTGGATCCCCACATCTCTTAGTCACTTTATAACCCGGATCCCCACATTTCTTAGTCACTTTATAACCTGGATCCCCACATCTCTTACTCACTTTATAACCTGGATCCCCACATCTCTTATTCACTTTAAACCTGGATCCCCACATCTCTTAGTCACTTTATAACCTGGTTCCCCACATCTCTTAGTCACTTTATAACCTGGATCCCCACATCTCTTATTCACTTTATAACCTGGATCCCCACATCTCTTAGTCACTTTATAACCTGGATCCCCAGATCTCTTATTCACTTTATAACCTGGATCCCCACATCTCTTAATCACTTTGTAACCTGGATCCCCACATCTCTTGGTCACTTTATAACCCGGATCCCCACATTTCTTAGTCACTTTATAACCTGGATCCCCACATCTCTTACTCACTTTATAACCTGGATCCCCACATCTCTTAGTCACTTTAAACCTGGATCCCCACATCTCTTACTCACTTTATAACCTGGATCTCCACATCTCTTAGTCACTTTATAACCTGGATCCCCACATCTCTTATTCACTTTATAACCTGGATCCCCACATCTCTTAATCACTTTATAACCTGGATCCCCACATCTCTTAGTCACTTTATAACCTGGATCCCCACATCTCTTAGACACTTTATATCCTGGATCCCCACATCTATTACTCACTTTATAACCTGGATCCCCACATCTCTTAGTCACTTTATAACCTGGATCCCCACATCTCTTAGACACTTTATATCCTGGATCCCCACATCTCTTAGACACTTTTTAACCTGGATCCCCACATCTCTTAATCACTTCATAACCCGGATCCCCACATCTCTTAGTCACTTTATAACCTGGATCCCCACATCTCTTAGTCACTTTATAACCTGAATCCCCACATCTCTTAATCACTTTATAACCTGGATCCCCATATCTCTTAGTCACTTTATAACCTGGATCCCCACATCTCTTAATCACTTTATAACCTGGATCCCCATATCTCTTAGTCACTTCATAACCTGGATCCCCACATCTCTTAGACACTTTATAACCTGGATCCCCACATCTCTTAATCACTTTATAACCTGGATCCCCATATCTCTTAGTCACTTCATAACCTGGATCCCCACATCTCTTAGACACTTTTTAACCTGGATCCCCACATCTCTTATACACTTTATAACCTGGATCCCCACATCTCTTAGTCACTTTATAACCTGGATCCCCACATCTCTTACTCACTTTATAACCTGGATCCCCACATATCTTAATCACTTTATAACCTGGATCCCCTCATCTCTTAGTCACTTTATAACCTGGATCCCCACATCTCTTAATCACTTTATAACCTTGATCCCCACATCTCTTAGTCACTTTATAACCTGGATCCCCACATCTCTTAGTCACTTTATAACCTGGAACCCCACATCTCTTAGTCACTTTAGAACCTGGATCCCCACATCTCTTATACACTTTATAACCTGGATCCCCACATCTCTTAGTCACTTTATAACCTGGATCCCTACATCCCATAGTCACTTTATAACCTGGATCCCCACATCTCTTAATCACTTTATAACCTGGATCCCCACATCTCTTAGTCACTTTATAACCTGGATCCCCACATCTCTTAGTCACTTTATAACCTGGATCCCCACATCTCTTAGTCACTTTAGAACTTGGATCCCCACATCTCTTAGTCACTTTATAACCTGGATCCCCACATCCCATAGTCACTTTATAACCTGGATCCCCACATCTCTTAATCACTTTAAAACCTGGATCCCCACATCTCTTAGTCACTTTATAACTTCGATCCCCACATCTCTAAGTCGCTTTATAACCTGGATCCCCACATCTCTTAGTCACTTTATAACCTGGATCCCCACATCTCTTATTCACTTTATAACCTGGATCCCCACATCTCCTAATCACTTTATAACCTGGATCCCCACATCTCTTAGTCACTTTATAACC
>CACRXE010000005.1:9095986-9181364 GCA_902685375.1 Neostethus bicornis | reverse complement strand
ATAACCTGGATCCCCACATCTCTTAGTCACTTTATAACCTGGATCCCCACATCTCTTAGACACTTTACAACCTGGATCCCCACATCTCTTAGTCACTTTATAACCTTGATCCCCACATCTCTTAGACACTTTATAACCTGGATCCCCACATCTCTTAGTCACTTTATAACCCGGATCCCCACATCACTTAGTCACTTTATAACCTGGATCCCCACATCTCTTACTCACTTTATAACCTGGATCCCCACATCTCTTAGTCACTTTATAACCTGGATCCCCAAATCTCTTAATCACATTATAACCTGGATCCCCACATCTCTTAGTCACTTTAGATCCTGGATCCCCACTTCTCTTAGTCAATTTATAACCTGGATCCCCACATCTCTTAGTCACTTTATAACCTGGATCCCCACATCTCTCAGTCACTTTATAACCTGGATCCCCACATCTCTTAATCACTCAATAACTTGGATCCCCACATCTCTTAGTCACTTTATAACCTGGATCCCCACATCTCTTAGTCACCTTATAACCTGGATCCCCACATCTCTTAGACACTTTATAACCTGGATCCCCACATCTCTTAGTCACTTTATACCCCGGATCCCCACATCTCTTAGTCACTTTAGAACCTGGATCCCCTCATCTCTTTGTCACTTTATAACCTGCATCCCCACATCTCTTAGTCACTTTATAACCTGGATCCCCACATCACATAGTCACTTTATAACCTGGATCCCCACATCTCTTAATCACTTTATAACCTGGATCCCCACATCTCTAACCTGGATCCCCACATCTCTTAATCACTTTATAACCTGGATCCCCACATCTCTAACCTGGATCCCCACATCTCTTAATCACTTTATAACCTGGATCCCCACATCTATTAGTCACTTTATAACCTGGATCCCCACATCTCTTAATCACTTTATAACCTGGATCCCCACATCTCTAACCTGGATCCCCACATCTCTTAGTCAATTTATAATCCGGATACCCAAATCTCTAACCTGGATCCCCACATCTCTTAATCACTTTATAACCTGGATCCCCACATCTATTAGTCACTTTATTACCTGGATCCCCACATCTCTTAGACACTTTATAACCTGGATCCCCACATCTCTTAGTCACTTTATAACCTGGATCCCCAAATCTCTTAGTCACTTTATAACCTGGATCCCCACATCTCTTAGTCAATTTATAATATGGATCCCCACATCTCTTAGATACTTTATAACCTGGATCCCCACATCTCTTACTCGCTTTATAACCTGGATCCCCACATCTCTTAGTCACTTTATAACCTGGATCCCCACATCTCTTAGTCACTTCATAACCTGGATCCCCACATCTCTCACTCACTTTATAACCTGGATCCCCACATCTCTTAGACACTTTAAAACCTGGATCCCCACATCTCTTAGTCACTTTATAACCTGGATCCCCACATCTCTTAGACACTTTATAACCTGGATCCCCACATCTCTTAGTCACTTTATAACCCGGATCCCCACATCACTGAGTCACTTTATAACCTGGATCCCCACATCTCTTACTCACTTTATAACCTGGATCCCCACATCTCTTACTCACTTTATAACATGGATCCCCACATCTCTTAGTCACTTTATAACCTGGATCCCCACGTCTTTTAAACACTTTATAACCTGGATCCCCACATCTCTTAGTTACTTTATAACCTGGATCCCCACATCTCTTAGTCACTTTATAACCTGGATCCCCAAATCTCTTAATCACTTTATAACCTGGATCCCCACATCTCTTACTCACTTTATAACCTGGATCCCCACATCTCTTACTCACTTTATAACCTGGATCCCCACATCTCTTACTCACTTTATAACATGGATCCCCACATCTCTTAGTCACTTTATAACCTGGATCCCCACGTCTTTTAAACACTTTATAACCTGGATCCCCACATCTCTTAGTTACTTTATAACCTGGATCCCCACATCTCTTAGTCACTTTATAACCTGGATCCCCAAATCTCTTAATCACTTTATAACCTGGATCCCCACATCTCTTACTCACTTTATAACCTGGATCCCCACATCTCTTATTCACTTTAGAACCTGGATCCCCACTTCTCTTAGTCAATTTATAACCTGGATCCCCACATATCTTAGTCACTTTATAACCTGGATCCCCACATCTCTTAATCACTTTATTACTTGGATCCCCACATCTCTTAGTCACTTTATAACCTGGATCCCCACATCTCTTAGTCACCTTATAACCTGGATCCCCACATCTCTTAGACACTTTATAACCTGGATCCCCACATCTCTTAGTCACCTTATAACCTGGATCCCCACATCTCTTAGTCACTTTATAACCTGGATCCCCACATCTCTTAGTCACTTTATAACCTGGATCCCCACATCTCTTAGTCACTTTATAACCTGGATCCCCACATCTCTTTATCACTTTATAACCTGGATCCCCACATCTCTAACCTGGATCCTCACATCTCTTAATCACTTTATAACCTGGATCCCCACATCTCTAACCTGGATCCCCACATCTCTTAATCACTTTATAACCTGGATCCCCACATCTCTTACTCACGATATAACCTGGATCCCCACATCTCTTAGTCACTTTATAACCTGGATCCCCACATCTCTTAATCACTTTATAACCTGGATCCCCACATCTCTTAGACACTTTATAACGTGGACCCCCACATCTCTTAGTCACTTTATAACCTGGATCCCCACATCTCTAAGTCACTTTATAACCTTGATCCCCACATCTCTTAGTCACCTTATAACCTGGATCCCCACATCTCTTAATCACTTTATAACCTGGATCCCCACATCTCTTAATAACTTTATAACCTGGATCCCCACTTCTCTTAGACACTTTTAACCTGGATCCCCACATCTCTTAGTCACTTTATAACCTGGATCCCCACATCTCTTAGTCACTTCATGAGCTGGATCCCCACATCTCTTAGTCACTTCATAACCTGGATCCCCACATCTCTTAATCACTTTATAACCTGGATCCCCACATCTATTAGTCACTTTATAACCTGGATCCCCACATCTCTTAGTCAATTTATAATCCGGATACCCAAATCTCTAACCTGGATCCCCACATCTCTTAATCACTTTATAACCTGGATCCCCACATCTCTAACCTGGATCCCCACATCTCTTAATCACTTTATAACCTGGATCCCCACATCTCTAACCTGGATCCCTACATCTCTTAGTCACTTTATAACCTGGATCCCCACATCTCTTAGACACTTTATAACCTGGATCCCCACATCTCTAACCTGCGTCCCCACATCTCTTAGTCACTTTATAACCTGGATCCCCATATCTCTTAGTCACTTCATAACCTGGATCCCCACATCTCTTACTCACTTTATAACCTGGATCCCCACATCTCTTAGTCACTTTATAACCTGGATCCCCACATCTCTTTGACACTTTACAACCTGGATCCCCACATCTCTTAGTCACTTTATAACCTGGATCCCCACATCTCTTAGACACTTTATAACCTGGATCCCCACATCTCTTAGTCACTTTATAACCTGGATCCCCACATCTCTTACTCACTTTATAACCTGGATCCCCACATCTCTTAGTCACTTTATAACATGGATCCCCACATCTCTTAGTCACTTTATAACCTGGATCCCCACATCTTTTAGTCACTTTATAACCTGGATCCCCACATCTCTTAGTTACTTTATAACCTGGATCCCCACATCTCTTAGTCACTTTATAACCTGGATCCCCAAATCTCTTAATCACTTTATAACCTGGATCCCCACATCTTTTAGTCACTTTATAACCTGGATCCCCACATCTCTTATTCACTTTAGAACCTGGATCCCCACATCTCTCAGTCACTTTATAACCTGGATCCCCACATCTCTTAATCACTTTATAACCTGGATCCCCACATCTCTTATTCACTTTAGAACCTGGATCCCCACATCTCTTATTCACTTTAGAACCTGGATCCCCACATCTCTTAGTCACTTTATAACCTGGATTCCCACATCTCTTAGTCACCTTATAACCTGGATCCCCACATCTCTTAGACACTTTATAACCTGGATCCCCACATCTCTTAGTCACTTTATAACCTGGATCCCCACATCTCATAGTCACTTTATAACCTGGATCCCCACATCTCTTAATCACTTTATAACCTGGATCCCCACATCTCTAACCTGGATCCCCACATCTCTTATTCACTTTAGAACCTGGATCCCCACATCTCTTATTCACTTTAGAACCTGGATCCCCACATCTCTTAGTCACTTTAGAACCTGGATCCCCTCATCTCTTAGTCACTTTATAACCTGGATCCCCACATCTCTTAGTCACTTTATATCCTGGATCCCCACATCTCATAGTCACTTTATAACCTGGATCCCCACATCTCTTAATCACTTTATAACCTGGATCCCCACATCTCTAACCTGGATCCCCACATCTCTTAATCACTTTATAACCTGGATCCCCACATCTCTTAATCACTTTATAACCTGGATCCCCACATCTCTAACCTGGATCCCCACATCTCTTAATCACTTTAAAACCTGGATCCCCACATCTCTTAGACACTTTATAACCTGGATCCCGACATCTGTAACCTGGATCCCCACATCTCTTAGTCAATTTATAACCTGGATCCCCACATCTCTTAGACACTTTATAGGCTGGATCCCCACATCTCTTAGTCACTTTATAACCTGGATCCCCATATCTCTTAGTCACTTCATAACCTGGATCCCCACATCTCTTACTCACTTTATAACCTGGATCCCCACATCTCTTAGTCACTTTATAACCTGGATCCCCACATCTCTTTGACACTTTACAACCTGGATCCCCACATCTCTTAGTCACTTTATAACCTGGATCCCCACATCTCTTAGACACTTTATAACCTGGATCCCCACATCTCTTAGTCACTTTATAACCTGGATCCCCACATCTCTTACTCACTTTATAACCTGGATCCCCACATCTCTTAGTCACTTTATAACATGGATCCCCACATCTCTTAGTCACTTTATAACCTGGATCCCCACATCTTTTAGTCACTTTATAACCTGGATCCCCACATCTCTTAGTTACTTTATAACCTGGATCCCCACATCTCTTAGTCACTTTATAACCTGGATCCCCAAATCTCTTAATCACTTTATAACCTGGATCCCCACATCTTTTAGTCACTTTATAACCTGGATCCCCACATCTCTTATTCACTTTAGAACCTGGATCCCCACTTCTCTTAGTCAATTTATAACCTGGATCCCCACATCTCTTAGTCACTTTATAACCTGGATCCCTACATCTCTCAGTCACTTTATAACCTGGATCCCCACATCTCTTAATCACTTTATAACCTGGATCCCCACATCTCTTATTCACTTTAGAACCTGGATCCCCACATCTCTTATTCACTTTAGAACCTGGATCCCCACATCTCTTAGTCACTTTATAACCTGGATTCCCACATCTCTTAGTCACCTTATAACCTGGATCCCCACATCTCTTAGACACTTTATAACCTGGATCCCCACATCTCTTAGATACTTTCTAACCTGGATCCCCACATCTCTTAATCACTTTATAACCTGGATCCCCACATCTCTTAGACACTTTATAGGCTGGATCCCCACATCTCTTAGTCACTTTATAACCCGGATCCCCACATCACTTAGTCACTTTATAACCTGGATCCCCACATCTCTTACTCACTTTATAACCTGGATCCCTACATCTCTTAGTCACTTTATAACCTGGATCCCCACATCTCTTAGACACTTTATAACCTGGATCCCCACATCTCTAACCTGGGTCCCCACATCTCTTAATCACTTTATAACCTGGATCCCCATATCTCTTAGACACTTTATAACCTGGATCCCCACATCTCTTAATCACTTTATAACCTGGATCCCCACATCTCTTAGTCACTTTATAACCTGGATCCCCACATCTCTTAGACACTTTATAACCTGGATCCCCACATCTCTTAGTCACTTTATAACCCGGATCCCCACATCACTTAGTCACTTTATAACCTGGATCCCCACATCTCTTACTCACTTTATAACCTGGATCCCCACATCTCTTAGATACTTTCTAACCTGGATCCCCACATCTCTTAATCACTTTATAACCTGGATCCCCACATCTCTTAGACACTTTATAAGCTGGATCCCCACATCTCTTAGTCACTTTATAACCCGGATCCCCACATCACTTAGTCACTTTATAACCTGGATCCCCACATCTCTTATTCACTTTATAACCTGGATCCCCACATCTCTTAATCACTTTATAACCTGGATCCCCACATCTCTAACCTGGATCCCTACATCTCTTAGTCACTTTATAACCTGGATCCCCACATCTCTTAGTCACTTTATATCCTGGATCCCCACATCTCATAGTCACTTTATAACCTGGATCCCCACATCTCTTAATCACTTTATAACCTGGATCCCCACATCTCTAACCTGGATCCCCACATCTCTTAATCACTTTATAACCTGGATCCCCACATCTCTAACCTGGATCCCCACATCTCTTAATCACTTTATAACCTGGATCCCCACATCTCTAACCTGGATCCCCACATCTCTTAATCACTTTAAAACTTGGATCCCCACATCTCTTAGACACTTTATAACCTGGATCCCGACATCTGTAACCTGGATCCCCACATCTCTTAGTCAATTTATAACCTGGATCCCCACATCTCTTAGATACTTTCTAACCTGGATCCCCACATCTCTTAATCACTTTATAACCTGGATCCCCACATCTCTTAGACACTTTATAGGCTGGATCCCCACATCTCTTAGTCACTTTATAACCCGGATCCCCACATCACTTAGTCACTTTATAACCTGGATCCCCACATCTCTTACTCACTTTATAACCTGGATCCCTACATCTCTTAGTCACTTTATAACCTGGATCCCCACATCTCTTAGACACTTTATAACCTGGATCCCCACATCTCTAACCTGGGTCCCCACATCTCTTAATCACTTTATAACCTGGATCCCCATATCTCTTAGACACTTTATAACCTGGATCCCCACATCTCTTAATCACTTTATAACCTGGATCCCCATATCTTTTAGTCACTTTATGACCTGGATCCCCACATCTCTTTGACACTTTATAACCTGGATCCCCACATCTCTTAGTCACTTTATAACCCGGATCCCCACATCACTTAGTCACTTTATAACCTGGATCCCCACATCTCTTACTCACTTTATAACCTGGATCCCCACATCTCTTAGATACTTTCTAACCTGGATCCCCACATCTCTTAATCACTTTATAACCTGGATCCCCACATCTCTTAGACACTTTATAAGCTGGATCCCCACATCTCTTAGTCACTTTATAACCCGGATCCCCACATCACTTAGTCACTTTATAACCTGGATCCCCACATCTCTTATTCACTTTATAACCTGGATCCCCACATCTCTTAATCACTTTATAACCTGGATCCCCACATCTCTTAGACACTTTATAACCTGGATCCCCACATCTCTAACCTGGGTCCCCACATCTCTTAATCACTTTATAACCTGGATCCCCACATCTCTAACCTGGGTCCCCACATCTCTTATTCACTTTATAACCTGGATCCCCACATCTCTTAATCACTTTATAACCTGGATCCCCACATCTCTTAGACACTTTATAACCTGGATCCCCACATCTCTAACCTGGATCCCTACATCTCTTAGTCACTTTATAACCTGGATCCCCACATCTCTTAGACACTTTATAACCTGGATCCCCACATCTCTAACCTGGGTCCCCACATCTCTTAATCACTTTATAACCTGGATCCCCATTTCTCTTAGACACTTTATAACCTGGATCCCCACATCTCTTAATCACTTTATAACCTGGATCCCCACATCTCTTAGTCACTTTATAACCTGGATCGCCACATCTCTTAGACACTTTACAACCTGGATCCCCACATCTCTTAGTCACTTTATAACCTGGATCCCCACATCTCTTAGACACTTTATAACCTGGATACCCACATCTCTTAGTCACTTTATAACCCGGATCCCCACATCACTTAGTCACTTTATAACCTGGATCCCCACATCTCTTACTCACTTTATAACCTGGATCCCCACATCTCTTAATAACTTTATAACCTGGATCCCAACATCTCTTAATCACTTTATAACCTGGATCCCCACATCTCTTAGTCACTTTATAACCTGGATCCCAACATCTCTTAATCACTTTATAACCTGGATCCCCACATCTCTTAGTCACTTTATAACCTTGATCCCCACATCTCTTAGACACTTTATAACCTGGATCCCCACATCTCTTAGTCACTTTATAACCCGGATCCCCACATCACTTAGTCACTTTATAACCTGGATCCCCACATCTCTTACTCACTTTATAACATGGATCCCCACATCTCTTAGTCACTTTATAACATGGATCCCCACATCTCTTAGTCACTTTATAACCTGGATCCCCACATCTCTTAGTCACTTTATAACCTGGATCCCCACATCTCTTAGACACTTTATAACCTGGATCCCCACATCTCTTAGTCACTTTATAACCCGGATCCCCACATCACTTAGTCACTTTATAACCTGGATCCCCACATCTCTTACTCACTTTATAACCTGGATCCCCACATCTCTTAGATACTTTCTAACCTGGATCCCCACATCTCTTAATCACTTTATTACCTGGATCCCCACATCTCTTAGACACTTTATAAGCTGGATCCCCACATCTCTTAGTCACTTTATAACCCGGATCCCCACATCACTTAGTCACTTTATAACCTGGATCCCCACATCTCTTATTCACTTTATAACCTGGATCCCCACATCTCTTAATCACTTTATAACCTGGATCCCCACATCTCTAACCTGGATCCCTACATCTCTTAGTCACTTTATAACCTGGATCCCCACATCTCTTAGACACTTTATAACCTGGATCCCCACATCTCTAACCTGGGTCCCCACATCTCTTAATCACTTTATAACCTGGATCCCCATTTCTCTTAGACACTTTATAACCTGGATCCCCACATCTCTTAATCACTTTATAACCTGGATCCCCACATCTCTTAGTCACTTTATAACCTGGATCGCCACATCTCTTAGACACTTTACAACCTGGATCCCCACATCTCTTAGTCACTTTATAACCTGGATCCCCACATCTCTTAGACACTTTATAACCTGGATACCCACATCTCTTAGTCACTTTATAACCCGGATCCCCACATCACTTAGTCACTTTATAACCTGGATCCCCACATCTCTTACTCACTTTATAACCTGGATCCCCACATCTCTTAGTCACTTTATAACATGGATCCCCACATCTCTTAGTCACTTTATAACCTGGATCCCCACATCTTTTAGTCACTTTATAACCTGGATCCCCACATCTCTTAGTCACTTTATAACCTGGATCCCCAAATCTCTTAATCACTTTATAACCTGGATCCCCACATCTCTTAGTCACTTTATAACCTGGATCCCCACATCTCTTATTCACTTTAGAACCTGGATCCCCACATCTCTTAGTCACTTTATAACCTGGATCCCCACATCTCTTAGTCACTTTATAACCTGGATCCCCACATCTCTTAGTCACCTTATAACCTGGATCCCCACATCTCTTAGACACTTTATAACCTGGATCCCCACATCTCTTAGTCACCTTATAACCTGGATCCCCACACCTCTTAGTCACTTTAGAACCTGGATCCCCACATCTCATAGTCACTTTATAACCTGGATCCCCACATCTCTTAGTCACTTTATAACCTGGATCCCCACATCTCATAGTCACTTTATAACCTGGATCCCCACATCTCTTAATCACTTTATAACCTGGATCCCCACATCTCTAACCTGGATCCTCACATCTCTTAATCACTTTATAACCTGGATCCCCACATCTCTAACCTGGATCCCCACATCTCTTAATCACTTTATAACCTGGATCCCCACATGTCTTAGACACTTTATAACGTGGACCCCCACATCTCTTAGTCACTTTATAACCTGGATCCCCACATCTCTTAGTCACTTTATAACCTGGATCCCCATATCTCTTAGTCACCTTATAACCTGGATCCCCACATCTCTTAATCACTTTATAACCTGGATCCCCACATCTCTTAATAACTTTATAACCTGGATCCCCACATCTATTAGACACTTTATAACCTGGATCCCCACATCTCTTAGTCACTTTATAACCTGGATCCCCACATCTCTTAGTCACTTTATGAGCTGGATCCCCTCATCTCTTAGTCACTTCATAACCTGGATCCCCACATCTCTTAATCACTTTATAACCTGGATCCCCACATCTATTAGTCACTTTATAACCTGGATCCCCACATCTCTAACCTGGATCCCCACATCTCTTAATCACTTTATAACCTGGATCCCCACATCTCTAACCTGGATCCCTACATCTCTTAGTCACTTTATAACCTGGATCCCCACATCTCTTAGACACTTTATAACCTGGATCCCCACATCTCTAACCTGGATCCCCACATCTCTTAATCACTTTATAACCTGGATCCCAACATCTCTAACCTGGATCCCTACATCTCTTAATCACTTTATAACCTGGATCCCCACATCTCTAACATGTATCCCCACATCTCTTAATCACTTTATAACCTGGATCCCCACATCTCTAACCTGGATCCCCACATCTCTTAATCACTTTATAACCTGGATCCCCACATCTCTAACCTGGATCCCTACATCTCTTAGTCACTTTATAACCTGGATCCCCACATCTCTTAGACACTTTATAACCTGGATCCCCACATCTCTAACCTGCGTCCCCACATCTCTTAGTCACTTTATAACCTGGATCCCCACATCTCTTAGTCACTTCATAACCTGGATCCCCACATCTCTTAGTCACTTTATAACCTGGATCCCCAAATCTCTTAGTCACTTTATAACATGGATCCCGACATCTCTTAGTCAATTTATAACCTGGATCCCCACATCTCTTAGATACTTTATAACCTGGATCCCCACATCTCTTACTCGCTTTATAACCTGGATCCCCACATCTCTTAGTCACTTTATAACCTGAATCCCCACATCTCTTAGTCACTTTATAACCTGGATCCCCACATCTCTTAGACACTTTACAACCTGGATCCCCACATCTCTTAGTCACTTTATAACCTGGATCCCCACATCTCTTAGACACTTTATAACCTGGATCCCCACATCTCTTAGTCACTTTATAACCCGGATCCCCACATCACTTAGTCACTTTATAACCAGGATCCCCATATCTCTTAGTCACCTTATAACCTGGATCCCCACATCTCTTAATCACTTTATAACCTGGATCCCCACATCTCTTAATAACTTTATAACCTGGATCCCCACATCTCTTAGACACTTTATAACCTGGATCCCCACATCTCTTAGTCACCTTATAACCTGGATCCCCACATCTCTTAGTCACTTCATAAGCTGGATCCCCACATCACTTAGTCACTTTATAACCAGGATCCCCATATCTCTTAGTCACCTTATAACCTGGATCCCCACATCTCTTAATCACTTTATAACCTGGATCCCCACATCTCTTAATAACTTTATAACCTGGATCCCAACATCTCTTAATCACTTTATAACCTGGATCCCCACATCTCTTAGTCACTTTATAACCTGGATCCCCACATCTCTTAGACACTTTACAACCTGGATCCCCACATCTCTTAGTCACTTTATAACCTGGATCCCCACATCTCTTAGACACTTTATAACCTGGATCCCCACATCTCTTAGTCACTTTATAACCCGGATCCCCACATCACTTAGTCACTTTATAACCTGGATCCCCACATCTCTTACTCACTTTATAACCTGGATCCCCACATCTCTTAGTCACATTATAACATGGATCCCCACATCTCTTAGTCACTTTATAACCTGGATCCCCACATCTTTTAGTCACTTTATAACCTGGATCCCCACATCTCTTAGTTACTTTATAACCTGGATCCCCACATCTCTTAGTCACTTTATAACCTGGATCCCCAAATCTCTTAATCACTTTATAACCTGGATCCCCACATCTCTTAGTCACTTTATAACCTGGATCCCCACATCTCTTATTCACTTTAGAACCTGGATCCCCACATCTCTTAGTCACTTTATAACCTGGATCCCCACATCTCTTAGTCACTTTATAACCTGGATCCCCACATCTCTTACTCACCTTATAACCTGGATCCCCACATCTCTTAGACACTTTATAACCTGGATCCCCACATCTCTTAGTCGCCTTATAAGCTGGATCCCCACATCTCTTAGTCACTTTAGAACCTGGATCCACTCATCTCTTAGTCACTTTATAACCTGGATCCCCACATCTCTTAGTCACTTTATAACCTGGATCCCCACATCTCATAGTCACTTTATAACCTGGATCCCCACATCTCTTAATCACTTTATAACCTGGATCCCCACATCTCTAACCTGGATCCTAACATCTCTTAATCACTTTATAACCTGGATCCCCACATCTCTAACCTGGATCCCCACATCTCTTAGTCACTTTATAACCTGGATCCCCAAATCTCTTAATCACTTTATAACCTGGATCCCCACATCTCTTAGACACTTTATAACCTGGATCCCCACATCTCTTAGACACTTTATAACGTGGACCCCCACATCTCTTAGTCACTTTATAACCTGGATCCCCACATCTCTTAGTCACTTTATAACCTGGATCCCCATATCTCTTAGTCACCTTATAACCTGGATCCCCACATCTCTTAATCACTTTATAACCTGGATCCCCACATCTCTTAATAACTTTATAACCTGGATCCCCACATCTCTTAGACACTTTATAACCTGGATCCCCACATCTCTTAATCACTTTATAACCTGGATCCCCACATCTCTAACCTGGATCCCCACATCTCTTAATCACTTTATAACCTGGATCCCCACATCTCTAACCTGGATCCCTACATCTCTTAGTCACTTTATAACCTGGATCCCCACATCTCTTAGACACTTTATAACCTGGATCCCCACATCTCTAACCTGGATCCCCACATCTCTTAATCACTTTATAACCTGGATCCCCACATCTCTAACCTGGATCCCAACATCTCTTAATCACTTTATAACCTGGATCACCACATCTCTAACCTGGATCCCCACATCTCTTAATCACTTTATAACCTGGATCCCCACATCTCTAACCTGGATCCCCACATCTCTTAATCACTTTATAACCTGGATCCCCACATCTCTAACCTGGATCCCTACATCTCTTAGTCACTTTATAACCTGGATCCCCACATCTCTTAGACACTTTATAACCTGGATCCCCACATCTCTAACCTGCGTCCCCACATCTCTTAGTCACTTTATAACCTGGATCCCCATATCTCTTAGTCACTTCATAACCTGGATCCCCACATCTCTTAGACACTTTATAACCTGGATCCCCACATCTCTTAGTCACTTTATAACCTGGATCCCCAAATCTCTTAGTCACTTTATAACCTGGATCCCCACATCTCTTAGTCAATTTATAACCTGGATCCCCACATCTCTTAGATACTTTATAACCTGGATCCCCACATCTCTTACTCGCTTTATAACCTGGATCCCCACATCTCTTAGTCACTTTATAACCTGAATCCCCACATCTCTTAGTCACTTCATAACCTGGATCCCCACATCTCTTACTCACTTTATAACCTGGATCCCCACATCTCTTAGTCACTTTATAACCTGGATCCCCACATCTCTTAGACACTTTACAACCTGGATCCCCACATCTCTTAGTCACTTTATAACCTGGATCCCCACATCTCTTAGACACTTTATAACCTGGATCCCCACATCTCTTAGTCACTTTATAACCCGGATCCCCACATCACTTAGTCACTTTATAACCAGGATCCCCATATCTCTTAGTCACCTTATAACCTGGATCCCCACATCTCTTAATCACTTTATAACCTGGATCCCCACATCTCTTAATAACTTTATAACCTGGATCCCCACATCTCTTAGACACTTTATAACCTGGATCCCCACATCTCTTAGTCACTTTATAACCTGGATCCCCACATCTCTTAGTCACTTCATAACCTGGATCCCCACATCTCTTAATCACTTTATAACCTGGATCCCCACATCTATTAGTCACTTTATAACCTGGATCCCCACATCTCTTAGTCAATTTATAATCCGGATACCCAAATCTCTAACCTGGATCCCCACATCTCTTAATCACTTTATAACCTGGATCCCCACATCTCTTACCTGGATCCCCACATCTCTTAATCACTTTATAACCTGGATCCCCACATCTCTAACCTGGATCCCTACATCTCTTAGTCACTTTATAACCTGGATCCCCACATCTCTTAGACACTTTATAACCTGGATCCCCACATCTCTAACCTGGATCCCCACATCTCTTAGTCACTTTATAACCTGGATCCCCATATCTCTTAGTCACTTCATAACCTGGATCCCCACATCTCTTAGACACTTTATAACCTGGATCCCCACATCTCTTAGTCACTTTATAACCTGGATCCCCAAATCTCTTAGTCACTTTATAACCTGGATCCCCACATCTCTTAGTCAATTTATAACCTGGATCCCCACATCTCTTAGATACTTTATAACCTGGATCCCCACATCTCTTACTCGCTTTATAACCTGGATCCCCACATCTCTTAGTCACTTTATAACCTGAATCCCCACATCTCTTAGTCACTTCATAACCTGGATCCCCACATCTCTTACTTACTTTATAACCTGGATCCCCACATCTCTTAGTCACTTTATAACCTGGATCCCCACATCTCTTAGACACTTTACAACCTGGATCCCCACATCTGTTAGTCACTTTATAACCCGGATCCCCACATCACTTAGTCACTTTATAACCTGGATCCCCACATCTCTTACTCACTTTATAACCTGGATCCCCACATCTCTTAGTCACTTTATAACATGGATCCCCACATCTCTTAGTCACTTTATAACCTGGATCCCCACATTTTTTAGTCACTTTATAACCTGGATCCCCACATCTCTTAGTTACTTTATAACCTGGATCCCCACATCTCTTAGTCACTTTATAACCTGGATCCCCACATCTCTTAGACACTTTACAACCTGGATCCCCACATCTCTTAGTCACTTTATAACCTGGATCCCCACATCTCTTAGACACTTTATAACCTGGATCCCCACATCTCTTAGTCACTTTATAACCCGGATCCCCACATCACTTAGTCACTTTATAACCTGGATCCCCACATCTCTTACTCACTTTATAACCTGGATCCCCACATCTCTTAGTCACTTTATAACATGGATCCCCACATCTCTTAGTCACTTTATAACCTGGATCCCCACATCTTTTAGTCACTTTATAACCTGGATCCCCACATCTCTTAGTTACTTTATAACCTGGATCCCCACATCTCTTAGTCACTTTATAACCTGGATCCCCACATCTCTTAATCACTTTATAACCTGGATCCCCACATCTCTTAGTCACTTTATAACCTGGATCCCCACATCTCTTATTCACTTTAGAACCTGGATCCCCACATCTCTTAGTCACTTTATAACCTGGATCCCCACATCTCTTAGTCACTTTATAACCTGGATCCCCACATCTCTTACTCACCTTATAACCTGGATCCCCACATCTCTTAGACACTTTATAACCTGGATCCCCACATCTCTTAGTCGCCTTATAAGCTGGATCCCCACATCTCTTAGTCGCCTTATAAGCTGGATCCCCACATCTCTTAGTCACTTTAGAACCTGGATCCACTCATCTCTTAGTCACTTTATAACCTGGATCCCCACATCTCTTAGTCACTTTATAACCTGGATCCCCACATCTCTTAGTCACTTTATAACCTGGATCCCCACATCTCTTAATCACTTTATAACCTGGATCCCCACATCTCTAACCTGGATCCTAACATCTCTTAATCACTTTATAACCTGGATCCCCACATCTCTAACCTGGATCCCCACATCTCTTAGTCACTTTATAACCTGGATCCCCAAATCTCTTAATCACTTTATAACCTGGATCCCCACATCTCTTAGACACTTTATAACCTGGATCCCCACATCTCTTAGACACTTTATAACGTGGACCCCCACATCTCTTAGTCACTTTATAACCTGGATCCCCACATCTCTTAGTCACTTTATAACCTGGATCCCCATATCTCTTAGTCACCTTATAACCTGGATCCCCACATCTCTTAATCACTTTATAACCTGGATCCCCACATCTCTTAGACACTTTATAACCTGGATCCCCACATCTCTTAATCACTTTATAACCTGGATCCCCACATCTCTAACCTGGATCCCCACATCTCTTAATCACTTTATAACCTGGATCCCCACATCTCTAACCTGGATCCCTACATCTCTTAGTCACTTTATAACCTGGATCCCCACATCTCTTAGACACTTTATAACCTGGATCCCCACATCTCTAACCTGGATCCCCACATCTCTTAATCACTTTATAACCTGGATCCCCACATCTCTAACCTGGATCCCAACATCTCTTAATCACTTTATAACCTGGATCACCACATCTCTAACCTGGATCCCCACATCTCTTAATCACTTTATAACCTGGATCCCCACATCTCTAACCTGGATCCCCACATCTCTTAATCACTTTATAACCTGGATCCCCACATCTCTAACCTGGATCCCTACATCTCTTAGTCACTTTATAACCTGGATCCCCACATCTCTTAGACACTTTATAACCTGGATCCCCACATCTCTAACCTGGATCCCCACATCTCTTAGTCACTTTATAACCTGGATCCCCATATCTCTTAGTCACTTCATAACCTGGATCCCCACATCTCTTAGACACTTTATAACCTGGATCCCCACATCTCTTAGTCACTTTATAACCTGGATCCCCAAATCTCTTAGTCACTTTATAACCTGGATCCCCACATCTCTTAGTCAATTTATAACCTGGATCCCCACATCTCTTAGATACTTTATAACCTGGATCCCCACATCTCTTACTCGCTTTATAACCTGGATCCCCACATCTCTTAGTCACTTTATAACCTGAATCCCCACATCTCTTAGTCACTTCATAACCTGGATCCCCACATCTCTTACTCACTTTATAACCTGGATCCCCACATCTCTTAGTCACTTTATAACCTGGATCCCCACATCTCTTAGACACTTTACAACCTGGATCCCCACATCTCTTAGTCACTTTATAACCTGGATCCCCACATCTCTTAGACACTTTATAACCTGGATCCCCACATCTCTTAGTCACTTTATAACCCGGATCCCCACATCACTTAGTCACTTTATAACCAGGATCCCCATATCTCTTAGTCACCTTATAACCTGGATCCCCACATCTCTTAATCACTTTATAACCTGGATCCCCACATCTCTTAATAACTTTATAACCTGGATCCCCACATCTCTTAGACACTTTATAACCTGGATCCCCACATCTCTTAGTCACTTTATAACCTGGATCCCCACATCTCTTAGTCACTTCATAACCTGGATCCCCACATCTCTTAATCACTTTATAACCTGGATCCCCACATCTATTAGTCACTTTATAACCTGGATCCCCACATCTCTTAGTCAATTTATAATCCGGATACCCAAATCTCTAACCTGGATCCCCACATCTCTTAATCACTTTATAACCTGGATCCCCACATCTCTAACCTGGATCCCCACATCTCTTAATCACTTTATAACCTGGATCCCCACATCTCTAACCTGGATCCCTACATCTCTTAGTCACTTTATAACCTGGATCCCCACATCTCTTAGACACTTTATAACCTGGATCCCCACATCTCTAACCTGGATCCCCACATCTCTTAGTCACTTTATAACCTGGATCCCCATATCTCTTAGTCACTTCATAACCTGGATCCCCACATCTCTTAGACACTTTATAACCTGGATCCCCACATCTCTTAGTCACTTTATAACCTGGATCCCCAAATCTCTTAGTCACTTTATAACCTGGATCCCCACATCTCTTAGTCAATTTATAACCTGGATCCCCACATCTCTTAGATACTTTATAACCTGGATCCCCACATCTCTTACTCGCTTTATAACCTGGATCCCCACATCTCTTAGTCACTTTATAACCTGAATCCCCACATCTCTTAGTCACTTCATAACCTGGATCCCCACATCTCTTACTTACTTTATAACCTGGATCCCCACATCTCTTAGTCACTTTATAACCTGGATCCCCACATCTCTTAGACACTTTACAACCTGGATCCCCACATCTGTTAGTCACTTTATAACCCGGATCCCCACATCACTTAGTCACTTTATAACCTGGATCCCCACATCTCTTACTCACTTTATAACCTGGATCCCCACATCTCTTAGTCACTTTATAACATGGATCCCCACATCTCTTAGTCACTTTATAACCTGGATCCCCACATCTCTAGTCACTTTATAACCTGGATCCCCACATCTCTTAGTGACTTTATAACCTGGATCCCCACATCTCTTAGTTACTTTATAACCTGGATCCCCACATCTCTTAGTCACTTTATAACCTGGATCCCCAAATCTCTTAATCACTTTATAACCTGGATCCCCACATCTCTTAGTCACTTTATAACCTGAATCCCCACATCTCTTAATCACTTTATAACCTGGATCCCCACTCCATTAGTCAATTTATAACCTGGATCCCCACATCTCTTAGTCACTTTATAACCTGGATCCCCACATCTCTCAGTCACTTTATAACCTGGATCCCCACATCTCTTAATCACTTTATAACTTGGATCCCCACATCTCTTAGTCACTTTATAACCTGGATCCCCACATCTCTTAGTCACCTTATAACCTGGATCCCCACATCTCTTAGACACTTTATAACCTGGATCCCCACATCTCTTAGTCACCTTATAACCTGGATCCCCACATCTCTTAGTCACTTTAGAACCTGGATCCCCTCATCTCTTAGTCACTTTATAACCTGGATCCCCACATCTCTTAGTCACTTTATAACCTGGATCCCCACATCTCATAGTCACTTTATAACCTGGATCCCCACATCTCTTAATCACTTTATAACCTGGATCCCCACATCTCTTAGACACTTTATAACCTGGATCCCCACATCTCTTACTCACAATATAACCTGGATCCCCACATCTCTTAGTCACTTTATAACCTGGATCCCCACATCTCTTAATCACTTTATAACCTGGATCCCCACATCTCTTAGACACTTTATAACGTGGACCCCCACATCTCTTAGTCACTTTATAACCTGGATCCCCACATCTCTTAGTCACTTTATAACCTGGATCCCCACATCTCTTAGTCACTTCATAACCTGGATCCCCACATCTCTTAATCACTTTATAACCTTGATCCCCACATCTCTTAGACACTTTATAACCTGGACCCCCACATCTCTTAATCACTTTATAACCTGGATCCCCAAATCTCTTAGTCACTTTATAACCTGGATCCCCACATCTCTTTATAACCTGGATCCCCACATCTCTTAGACACTTTATAACCTGGATCCCCACATCTCTTAGATACTTTATAACCTGGATCCCCACATCTCTTAATCACTTTATGACCTGGACCCCCACATCTCTTAATCACTTTATAACCTGGATCCCCACATCTCTTAGACACTTTATAGCCTGGACCCCCACATCTCTTAGTCACTTTATAACCTGGATCCCCACATCTCTTAGTCACTTTATAACCTGGATCCCCACATCTCTTAATCACTTTATTACCTGGATCCCCACATCTCTTAGTCACTTTATAACCTGGATCCCCTCATCTCTTAGTCACTTTATAACCTGGATCCCCACATCTCTTAATCACTTTATAACCTGGATCCCCACATCTCTTAGTCACTTCCCTCTTGTCACTTTACTATCTTTATTATTTTCTATGACATTCTATGACATCTTTGTTTTTCTTCTGAGCACTCTTAGTTTTGTTAAAATTATTATTATTATTTATTTTATTTTTTATTATTTTACATTTTTGCACACCTTTATCATAACAAGTTCCTAGTCTCTGATATTTTTCACTGATATGGCAATAAAAGCATTCCGATTCTCTAAGGACGCCAGACGACGCGGTGGGATTCGAACCCGCAAACTTCCAGTAAACATCCGGTCTGCGGACGAACTCTCTACCACTGAGCCACCGTCTCTGAACCACTGCTTTGGCTACTACTTTTGTTATTATTTTTCATCATTTCTATGACTATCATTGACAATTTCCCTTACAATATTAGATTTGGTGTTACACAAGGTTCTGTGTTGAGACCATTTTTTTTTCTGTGTTCATAACATTTGGTCTGTCTTTATTACCAGTATCTTACTGGTTATTTACAAAGATTTTTTTGTTTAGTTTGGTTTAGTTCCTCTTTTATTATTTTATTTTATCAATATTCTTCTTTTGCATATTTACTGGAGTTAAACATCTTCCTATCCTTTCGGCATTTCTCTTAAGGGGTCGTCACAGCAAGTCAGTTTCTTCCATCTAACCCTTTCTCCTGCATCCTCTTCAGTCACACCAACTATCTTCATGTCTTTCTTCACTGTATCCATGAACCTCCTCTTTGGTCTTCCTCTAGTCCTCTTTCCTGGTGGTTCCAAACCCAGCATCCTTCTTCTGATGTACTCTCTCTCTCTCCTCTGCACATGTCCAAACCATCTCAGTCTGGCCTGACACATCCTCTGTGACATTCTGGGCTGATTCCCAGTGCACAACCGTTTGGATGGTTTTACTGGAGTTAGACATAATTTATTCAAATTGATGAGACTAACGATTAATTTTTGGTCCCCAACTAAAATCACTATCGTTTACATTGATTAAATTACTGGATTAGGGGTTCTACAAGAATCTGTGTCAAGCTTTTTTTAAATTTATTTTTACTCACTCTATTCATCCCTCACTGGGGAAATTTTTGTGTGCTGCCCTCCTACACTGCAGCAGCCTGCCACCTATGACGGTGCCAATGGTGTGAGAAACGGGGGGTTAGGTGTCTTCTCCAAGGAGCCTAGACGTGCACTCAGTGGGATGCGAGCCCGTGAACTTCCGGTTGACTTTTGGTCTGCGGGCGAACGCTCTTTTTTTTTTTTTTTTAGTACTTCATTAATCCCTCACGGGAAATTACTGTGCTGCATTTCACCGCAGCAGGCTGCCACCTATGACGGCGCCAATGGTGGGAGAAACGAGGGGTTAGGGTCTCCTCCAAGGACCCTAGATGTGCACTCAGTGGGATGCGAACCTGCGAACTTCCCTTTTAATATTTAATATTGTTTTGTCAATAACATTGTGGTATTTCTTTATTACCAGCATGTTACTGGTTTTATTAAAAGTTACTTGTCTGGAGAACGAGGGGCATCAAGGGCACACGTAATTTATTTCATCATCCTCAGATTTGATCTGTCATTAAACCCCCCGTCTCTTTATACAGTGAGATGTTGACTTGTACCCTGTTTTAGTTACATCCGTACTTTCTCTCTCTTTCCGCTCATACCTCTAAAACATGATGGGAAATTTACAAAACTTAAATCCTTCATGGAGATGGATGTGACCTGCGTTCTGAACCTCCAGGAGACGTTTACGGAGCTTTATTCCTAATTAAATGCTCGCTCTAAGTTCGGATTAAAAGTGAGAAGAGCATTTGTTTTGGTTTGGAAGAACCCAGAAACCTTTAGATAAACCCATAAACATGACTAATCGAAGCAGCCTCTTAATTTGCATCCGCGGTTTGCAAAAATCTGGGCTCGCAGGTCCTTTTAATGTCTTAACAGAAAACAAATAGGCTTTTTCTGCTCGTACATCTCGTGTCGGCGGTCCTACGATGAGGAATGGGATTAACTAAAGGCCAAGACAAGTTTCTGGAACTAATTTGTACAGTAAGGCTGATCAAAGGTTCCTCATTCCTTCTGGATTGAGATGAAATGTTTCCTCCCTCAGGATGGAGCTGCATGATGTTTCTGACCAACAGAAGAGGGAACCCCACTGAGCGCGTGCAAACATCTATTGTTCTGTTAATGAACAAGTCCACCATGACAGCATGACATCTGGATTTCTTAAAAATCTATCGCGCTGACAGCTAAATTCGTCTCCTTGCATTTCTTTTGCATCCCGTCATAAACTTTTTCTAAATTTTCAAAGACACACTGACCTCCTCTGTACCCCATACCCCTATCCACATCATCATACATGTCCTTCACCACTCTAACATACTTCTCTATCACACCAGACTTCCTCATCAATGATATTCCCTCCTTATCCTGATCAACGCAGGGAAAACCAAGGAGATGGTGGTAGACTTCCACGGGCATCACTCTACCACTCCCTCACCAGTGAACATCCAGATTGAGCAGGTGGACTCTTACAAATACCTGGGTGTTCACCTCAACAACAAACTGGACTGGACTTATAACACCGACACACTGTACAGGAAGGGTCAGAGCAGGCTCCTGAGGAGACTGCGGTCTTTTGGAGTGAACGGGGCACTCCTGAAGACCTTCTACGACTCTGTAGTGGCATCAGTATTGCCGGAGCCCATCCCGGCTGATTCAAGGCGAGGGGCAGGGTATACCCTGAATAGGTCGCAGTCTGTTGCGGGGCCACACACATACAACCATCCACACACACTTGCGTTCCTAGGGGCAATTTGGCACCGGCCAATCAACCTAGCATGCATGTCTCCACACAGAAAGGACAGTGTTCCAGCCTCGTCACCACACAGGACTCGAACCCATGACCTTCTTGCTATGTAACCCACTGTGCCACCGTGCCGCCCATAATAATATTAATAATAATACATTGTATTTATACAGTGCTTTTCAGGACTCTTCACATATGCATTATTCATTCACTCCATACCAGGTACTCGTAAGCTACTGGTAGCCACAGCTGCCCTGCGGCAGACTGACAGAAGCGAGGCTGCCATTTTGCGCCATCGACCCTCCTAACCATCACCAACCAATCACACACACACACCATCCATACTAGGCAACGTGGGTAAAGTGTCTTGCCCAGGGACACAACAGCAATTTTGATCTCAACGGCCGTCCCACCGTGGCACCAGGGTTTCCGGCGGTCTCCCATCCAAGTACAGCCCAGGCCCAGCCTGCTTAGCTTCGAAGGTCTGACGTGATCAGACAGTGACAGGCTGGCATGGCCTGCTGCTCATAAATGCTCATTTCTGGTCTTAGCCTGGCTTTGAAAACTCTTTTCTTTACAGGCTGCTTCACCAGTTCATTTCTCAGTTGCCACATACTTTGCACATCTCCTTTCTTCTTGAAAAATTCTCTGCTACCCAAACGTGCTCTGACAATCTGACTGGTTCTAATCTCTGAGGAAGAGCGTGACGAGATGAATGGGATGAAAAAAAATGATGACCTGACCTGACACATCATTTGCTTTCTTCTAATCTTGTTTTTCTTCTGAAGAAACAACTAATGTTCTGTCGTCCATTTATCAGTCAGTAGTGATGCTCTGAAGGTAAACGAGTGAGGACAATCAGATTGGAGGAGATACATCACTCATTTTTACTCATGAAACTTGCTGCTTTCACAAGATTTTAAAGGCAACAGATATTTGGATTCATAATGTCTCTCCCTGATACGACGGGTTTCAACTTACTGAATTCCACTTTGCATTATTCTCCATCGTCTTCTGGTCTGGTATACCCCAGGGCTTTGTTTTAAGCCCCCTTTCATTGTTTCTGCTGAAGTATCACCTTCAGCCTGAAAGAGAGCAGAAACAGACCAAGGAGAATGTGGTTGATTTCCGAAGCTGAAGCCGCTCTGTTGCCTTTTTAGAACCTCAAAACTGCCTAAAAATGTAACTTTTAAATGATTGAAACATCGGATGAATTTTGTAAAATACTGAACAACTTCTTATTTAATGAGAATGAATTTTTATTGTTTGTTTGGTCGTCTAAACGGAGCCAAAATCCTGCAGGAGATTATTTTTTATCTCTGACTGAATCAGACAAACTGATCGCATTTATGTTATGCCTGGGAAACCACAGACGGATGGAAATGACTGAGCTGGAAAGCTGGAAACATTTGATAAATTGACTCAAAGCAAACTGTACAGATGGCGATGCAGAAATTCACCCAAACACACACAAACACACGAGTGTATGAAGGCAGCTGAAGTTCCAGATCTTTGGCTGCTTGGTACAGATCTGTGCTGGAATCCTTTTAGAAAATAATCTCATGAGAAATGGAGAAAATTTGTAGAAAAAGAGCAAAAGGCTTTTTTATGGAAACCCACAAAGTTTCTTTGGCAGCGGTTAGCATAGCCGCTCCATGATGGGCTAACACCCCCAAAGTCAATGCCAACAACATGGCTGCTTTCACATCTAACGTAATCATTACACTGTAAACCGATACATCTAAGTAATCGATTTAAGACGATAACGATTCCATTATTATGTGTTTTATCTAATTTACCATAATCAAAGCTTGATACTAGCCGGCTATCGCCCTCTAGTGTCAGAACAGTCACATACTTGTTGAGGCACCAAGGATGATTTCGAGGACGATCATTTTTTTTTTGCGTCATTAATCAACTACCCATCAGCAAAGAGCAAATAAAGTGAAGAACGTTCAAAATGGGTTGTATCTGCTTCTTTCTCTGCTCGTTTCTTTGTAATAAGTGAATGTCCCATAAAGGGCACAGCCAGAAAGCCGCCCGCATCCTCATAAGTGATGAAAATAAGCCGGCAGGAAAAAGGAAATTGCTCTTCCCACAGTGTCCTTGACTGCTGGCTTTCTCTCTTTAAGAAAATGAGATGTCTCAATTAGGCCTTCCAGAGCTGATTATGGATCCGGGAGCATGATGTGACTCAGCAGCGGCTTATTAGATGCTTTCACTACCTTTTTCCACTTCACTGATGCTCATTTCTGACTCAAATTGTCCCAGTTTGTCTGATCTGTTCAGCCTGCTGTGTTTTGGTCAATCACACCTGGAAGGTGGGTTTGTTTTTAAAATTTTAAACCAGTTTTTATGCCTTTGCTCATAGAATGTTAGATGTTGGCATTATTCCATCACACTTGTGTAAATGAGATATCTCCTGTCTCTCTATCTATCTACCATGTTTTTGAAGGATTTTTAATTAAAATTGCCTATAGTTACTCAGTACCAACTCACAAACTCCATACCAACACATTGTTGTGATGTGGAAGGAGGAGGACCCAAAATGCAGGACAGAAAACAGGATTTATTAACAGAAGTCAGGTAAGTCTGTAAGACAAAGGGACAGGGTTAACGCAGGATCAAAAAGTTCAAGTGATGTTCAAAATGAGTTCAGAGATCAAACCTTTGGTCAGGCAACCAGGAGGACCTGGCTGGGAAGGATGACGATGACCCGACCAAGAATTCTGGTACTTTAAATAGGCAGCAGGATCCACAAGTGTGTGTTATCAGACCAATCACCCTCAGATGTCCTAAATCAAGGTGATATGGGAAGGTCAAGGGCTCTCTCTGGTGGCAGGGGAGGGGATCATGACACATATTGAATGTGTCCCTCTAGGACTCAGTTCCTTTTTCCGTTGGAAATAACCATCTGTATCACATACTGTATGTTTTGTTCATATTGTCTACATAGACTGTAAGTTCTACAGATTGTACAGATTGTGCAGGACAACGTGTAAAATTAAATCACTGTTTATAAATGAAGAACCAGTCTACCTCCTAATTTGCATATGGTAAAAATTTGGGTGTATAGATGGCATCTGATTAAAATGATACAGTCATTTGAATTGATCAAAATGACGTCAGCGCACAATACACATTGTTTTGCCTGATCTGAAAACAGTAAATTATGACATCTGTATGGTTTCTCTCCAGTGTGAATATGTCAATGTTTTTTAAAAGCACCAGACTGACTGAAATATAATATATATATATATATATATATATATTTGTTAATATGACATATATCATGTGGAGTGATATCTAACAGACTTACCACAACATGTTCAACCAGGAGATGAAAGTATACACTGACTGGCATGATAGAAATGGGCTGGGAAAGAACCACTGCTTTACCAAGTGACTCTCTGCCAAAAAAGTGATTACAGTCACTGTGTTTTTACAGAAACAGCTAAATTTTATTTTAAGAAGTTGATTTTCAAGCATATCTGAACATATTTTACGTTTCCATCTAATGCTCAACATTCATCCTTCTATGCACATGATTTTATTTTTCTGACCACAGCAGATTTTTTTTTGATCTGTAGTGAGAGGAGGGAAGAGGTGGAGGAAAAGCTGGAGAGGTGGAGGTTTGAAGATTAGTCAGAGTAAGACAGAGTACGTGTGTGAATGAGAGGGATCCAAATGGAAAAGTGAGGTTACAGGGAGAAGAGAGAAAGAAGGTGGAAGATTTTAAGTACTTAGGATCAACAGTCCAGAGCAATGTAGAGTGTGGAAAAGAGGTGAAGAAGCATGTGCAGGCAGGCTGGAACGGGTGGAGGAAAGTATCAGGTGTGATGTGTGACAGAAGAGTTTCAGCTACAATGAAAGAGAAAGTGTACAAAACCATGGTGAGAGCGGCCATGCTGATTGGTCTAGAGACAGTGTCACTGAGGAAAAGACAGGAAACAGAGATGGAGGAGCAGAGATGAAGATGCTGAGGATCTCTCTGGGATTGACCAGGATGGACAGGATCAGAGGAACAGCACATGTTAGAGGTTTTAAAGTCAGAGAGGCCAGACTGAGATGGTTTGGACATGTGCAGAGGAGAGAGAGAGAGTACATCAGAAGAAGGATGCTGGGTTTGGAACCACCAGGAAAGAGGACTAGAGGAAGACCAAAGAGGAGGTTCATGGATACAGTGAAGGAAGACATGAAGATAGTTGGCGTTTTCTCCGTCACTTATCTATAAAAAATGTATTAGCCTGTAAAGGCACATCTTTCAGAAAAAAAACCTTTGTATTGTTCATATTTTTTTCCTTCATTTTGTAAAATGAGGGTGTGACTGAGCATGGATTTGAATATACTGTATGTAGACATGTTCATTATAATTACGCTTGTTTTAAGCCACTGCGTTTATCAAGATCTAATCTTAAACGTGCCTAAAATGGACCAGAATGCCACTCCTCATAAATGCCAGGCACACACGGGTGCATTTTTGTGTACACCTATGAACCATTTTTGATAAAAGGGGACTAATGTGAAACAAATGTTAACCCAACCAGACTTTTCAGTCATAAATTGACGTCTTAACTTGTTTAATCTTACTCTTTTCTTTAGGGTTTAGTATGATTAGCTTCATAATCACACTAATGAATTCTGTTCCGTTGTCTGCCCCTTCGTCCGTGCACGGTTAATTCATCATTTTTAATAAATGGGTAGCTTCATGCAAAAGAAACTTTTTTTGGAAATTGCAACCATGTCAAAAACATGCCAGAACAGTTTGGTTTTTTTTCATTCATGCATTTTTTTCCAGTATTTTAAACCCTCCCATCCAGTATTTGCATATTATTCGAATGCTAGGTTGATTGTGGCCATGGATTTTGTCCCTCCTTAATGTCCACATTCTAACAAAAAAAGAAGTGTTTTAGTGCTTGATCACCCCACTCAGTTATTACTCTTCCTCCCCTCTCACCATCAAGAGCGAGACTACACAGGGAGTGAGAAGAGGGGGGAATTCAGTACCGAAAACAAAAGTGAAATTGAATAAATGTATTACATGTTTAAACTTTTATCTTTGAATTTCTACTTTGTTTTTCGCTTTAAACTCTTCGTGCGATGACTAGAAGCATGTCTCTGCACCCCGTCCAAAACCTGCATGTTTGTTTCCTTGGAGAACCAAAGTTTGACCATCCTGCCAAAAAGACCACCTGTATTCCTACTGGTTTGAGATATGTCAGTGCCTGGTATTGAAATATTTGGAATCCATCATCAGCATCATCAGGGACTAGCGTCTATGGTTCCTGCAGTTGGTTTCAGTTTAAAGTCGTTATTTCTGATTGCTTTGCAGCCATGACGCAATGAATCCCTTTGGATTGGCTCCTAACCCGCCTGTTCCCATCAGGTTCTCCTCACAAACTCCATATTTATTCTGACTGCTTCTCATTTCTCTCTGAACAAAATCAATAGAAAGGCGCATGTCAAAGGCCATTACTTCCAAACACTTCCCATGGGGAAGGAGAGGACAAAAAGTCAGCTCGATAACACCAAAGACCAGTATTCCAGTTGTGTGATTCATTGATTGGTAATTAGGCGAAAAGTTGCATTGAAATCAGATCTGAGTGATGATTCTTTATCACAGCTTTCGTTTCAATACCCTGAACGCATTTCCACCAGGAGTTAAAAGATTTCTACAGTCAAACTATAGTGTGTATAAAATATCAGTTTTTTTAAAAACACATGTCAGCTTCCATGAATAACTACTGTAATTTCCGGACTATAAGCCGCAACCTTTGTCACACGCTTTCAACCCTGCAGCTTATGCAATGATGTGGCTAATTTAGGCTTTTTTTTTTTAAATGCATTTTTTCTAACGGCCGCCAGGGGCGCTCGAGCAGAAAAGGTAAGAGTGAGACGGGTAGAATATACAGTATGTATCGAGGAAGATGCAAGTTTAATGTAACTTCGCACTTTGTCCATGAATAAAATTAGCATGAACAGACCCTCATCTTAGAAAATGCAAGTAGAAATGCACATGACGCAGTTTTCAAGTTAAAAGCAAACGAGTTGGCTGATGAAGAAGGAAACAGAGCTGACTTCCATAGTTTCAGTGCACAGGAGGAAGATGAAGATGGCTTTAAGTGACTTTTACCGGTGTTTTTTAACCAGCCCTGTGAGTGCTGTGCTACCGTATTCCTGCTGTGTTACTGCCGCGTCACAGGACTGTTTGGAAAGAAAAGCTAAGATATATTATCAAAACTTTGAAAACTCTCTCTGTGTACCGTCTTTCTTTGTAAATATCTCAATGTGGGCACATGCAGCTTGTAGACAGGTGCGGCTTATGTATGTACAAAATGTTTTTTTCTTTAAAAAGGTACTGGGTCAGGTTTATAATCAGGTGCGCACTATAGTCCGAAAATTACGGTATTTAGATATTAGACTCTAACTTCCTCTAACTTTCTATTTTAGTTATTAGACCAATAGGGTTGTGAATTATTGACAGATTTTCAACAATAACTCCTTTAATAAATCCAAGTCCTGTGGCATACGGTGTAACGTTAAGAGGAAATCTACCTGCGTTGGTACACAAATCGTTTTACGTTGTAGCTCACATTCACACACAAATGCAAACCTAAGGGTGGAAGCAGCCATGCAAGGTGCAAACCACCATCAGGAGCAAGTAAAGGTTCAGTGTTTTCCTCAAGGACACCTTGGCATGAACTCTGAGCATGGTATTTATCCTGCAGCTGTCGGGTTACAGGACACTCACTCTACTCACAGAGTCATACTTCACAACTGTGAAGAGTGGCAAATGTGCAAAGCTACCGCAAACAAGACTTGACAGCCTCTCGGCCTCCACGAAAAGTGTTTACAAGCTGTGATGCTCACCAATAGAAGGCAGCACAAGGTCTTTAGTCTGAAAACTTTTCAAGACATCATTATTTTCTTTTCTGTTATTTTGAAGGTGCAAATAAAACCTTTTTAAAATGCTTCTGCCTGCAGAATGTGGAGACCTTAAGCTGCAGATGCAAATTTTGTGGACGTGACATCTTCCAAATTGGTGATCTCTTCTTCACTCAGCGCCAACTAGAGAGGAACTGATTGGGTCTTTTGGGTCATGTGATCAAAGGTCAAGACAAAAAACTCGTGAGCACAATCTCTCCTTAACCACAGGTGGGATTTTAATGGAACTGCCCACAGTCACTCCGTACTCACTATAGATGAACTGTTAAAGTTTGTGATATACTGAATGGCTGGTAAAGCCTATTGTTCGACGCCGTGGATTCGATGACTTATTCTTATTTTGACATTATGTGAACATTTCATATGTGATTTGATACCTTTTGGTGATTTTTTTTTTGTCTGTTTGGCTTTATTTTGGGGGTCAACTTTTAATCCACGCTGTATTACCATGTACGTTAGGGGGTATAATTCTGGCAACTAAACTGAACTGAAATTTTCTAACTCTAAATGTCTGTAAAATCCAGCATGGGTTTAATTAGAGTCACACAAATATAATTTCTTGACATTATTCTTTGGTTTGAGCACATTTTTCCCCCCAAAAAAAACCTTGACTGAGCACATGTTTGAAAAGTAAAAGGTACAGAAAACTCAAAGGAAACTTTGAGTTTTCCTTTCAGTTTCCAAAGGACAGGCATCTGTTATGAAATCAGTCACCGGTTAATTAAGTGCCAAATCTGGTCCTTTCTTTCAACGGAACGAAACAGAAAGAAATCGATCCAATAAAACAGACGCATTGACCACAAATCAAGGCAGTTTTTTTTGTGGTTGCAATAAGCTGCAAGAATGGCAAAAGTGTCAGGGTTTTTTTTTTTTTTTTCAATTATTTGGGATGCTTTAAGGCTGTAAAACTTCTCACTGCACATTTTATAGGCTTCTCTCAGACAGGATTCAACATTTTCACAACTTTCTCTCTCTTTTAAACACGCTCAATGCTTAAAGCTACAAAAAAATGATGTGGATGTAAAACAGTGACAGATTCAATTTTCTTAGAATGAATTTGCATGTTCGTTATGAAACATGTTGTTTATATTCAGCTGGAAATGGTATTAAGACAACAATACAGTTACATTAAGGAATAAAAATCTTACATTTTTATGCATAAATATGTAAAATAGCAACATTGACTGTTCACAAGAGAAAATTCAGCCGTCACGTGACTGGAAAAACATTCACAGGAATGAACAAAGAAATAAAATGTTTCTTTGTTTGTGCATTTTTATGCACAAAAATGTACAATAGTTACATAATAATAGTTTCTGATCTGATCATAAAAAAATGACTTCAGAAAAACGTACAGGGTATTTTGGAGGATAGTTTTTTTGAACGATAGTCGCCTGAAAACAGTTTCACGTCCAAGTCTACTGTCTTTCTTTCTTTCTTCCTTCATCATTTCCCTTCAGGGGGCGTCACAGCAAGTCAGTTTCCTCCATCTAACCCTATCTGCTGCATCCTCTTCAGTCACACCAACTATCTTCATGTCTTCCTTCACTGTATCCATGAACCTCCTCTTTGGTCTTCCTCTAGTCCTCTTTCCTGGTGGTTCCAAACCCAGCATCCTTCTTCTGATGTACTCTCTCTCTCTCCTCTGCACATGTCCAAACCATCTCAGTCTGACCTCTCTGACTTTTTAAAACCTAACTTGGAGCATTTGTTAACATTAACAACTTTGTTTGATAAATTTAAATGAGTAAAGTTTTATATAAATAAAAAATGCAGCAATGGAATAAAAACCCGATGGTAAATACATTTTTTTAAAAAAAAGGCCAATGATCATAAAAAAAACCTCCACAGCAAACACAAAGCTGCCCAGAGAGCATTAAGATCTTTAATCAGGACAGAGGTTAGCCTAACAGCTCACTTAGCACGCATAATTAAAACAGGAGACAGAGACCATGGACCATTGAGGCGATAAGCTAAAAAAATGTAAACAGAATGATACTTTTTAAAACAATGAAAGAAATCAGTTTATTGTGTGACGTTAGAGCCATGAGTTAAATTACATCTCAAAATTAAATCATTTTAAATGGAAAATATTACATTTAAACCTGTGAATGTGTTCATTGTGAAAATTTTCTCTGCCAAGTTATCTACCGTATTTTCACGACCATAAGGCGCATGTAAAAGTCTTCGATTTTCTTCAAAATGAGCGGTGTGTCCGATCGGGCAGTGAGCCCTGTGTGTGAAAAAACAAGTAAAACAGATGAACACTACGCTTGCTGTGATTCCGAAGGTCTGATGAAGGAACTCTGACCGCTGGAAATCGGTGTGAACCGGCCGTTCAAAGTAAGGCTGCGAGCGGCGTGGGAGCGATGGATGACCAGAGGAGACCACAGCTTCATGAAGGGTGGAAGGCAGCGACGGGCGAGTTACGCCACAGTTTGCCGGAGAAGGAAACTGTGGTCGGATTCTCGCTATCCAGAGAGAACTGGCAAACATTAAGGAGACAGAAGTCATCATTTGACTTCTCTATCAGCCTCACAGTTGTACTTCTTGCCCGTGATGAAGATCATCTCAGATTTACTGTTAGTGTAGATGCTTGGGCTAACGTGTCTGCTGGCACTGTTGTCCGAGCTTTTGTAAAAGCAGGCATCATTTTCGAGGAGCCGCACGGTTCAGAAAGTGACTCTGACAGCGAGGAAAGTGAACCTGCTATGTTGGATTAAGAGCAGCTGTTAGATTCAGAAACAGAGGATGAGGACTTGGATGGATTTAATAAATGACTTTATGACGACTGTAAATAATATTTAAATAAAACCAAACAAACTCAGTTTTACTCCTGATCTATTTTTAAATACGCATGCGTGTGTATGTGTGTGTGTTGTTGTAAGGTGGACGTTCGTAGTAGAGGATAATCTTTTAAAACCCGCACCCTATCATCAGGTGCATCTTACAGTATGTGTGTGTTAAATATAGTGCACAAGAAGCAGGGACTGCGTCTTTTAATACGGTACGCCTTTCGGTCGTGAAAATACGGTAATTTAATATCGTTTATTATCTGAGCATTGATTTTTTTAAAATACAGAAATAGTCTTTTTTAATGAAATTATTTTGATTGTTGGGAAATCTGCTTTTTTCTGATCCTTTGAATCGGTATCGACATCGGTCTCAAAACGCTAACAAACACAACCAAATATTTTAGTTTGTTTATTACTAATCACCATGTGATTAATCTCCAATATTAAATAAAGCAGTAAGACCAGAACGATGAGGTTTCCATCATGGAGTCCAACCAGCTGATGGAGGCTTTCAGCTCCAAAGTGAAGAAGAGAAATGTCAGTAATGATTCCGATTTCTGTTGCTCATTTCCGACATAAAGGTTCAATCAGAGTTCAGAGTTTGTTCCCAGTTCTCTCATAGCAGATTTTCTTGAGTCTAACTTCCATTTTCCTCCATCTCTTCATGAATATTTTCTCTTCTCCTCTTTACTCTCCAGCAGTCACCCACTCTCTCTATCCTCCCACACTTTCTTCCCTCCCTCTTCTAATGGGATCGTTCAGTCAATGAGCACAGTGAGATCTGGTCCAGATTCCTGACGGATCATCTGTCCACCTGCTCGTAAAATCATAAACCATTTATAAATAAAATCAAACACAGGTCAGTTTTGGTTACTTTTGTCTTTATCCTTTATTTTCACTGCCATTGGATGACAGTTTACATTTTTGTTCTGAACACTTTTAGTTTGTTAAAATGAATTTTGTTAATATTTTGTTGATATTTTGTTAATTTTTTACCATAGTTTACATTTCCTATTCTTATTGTTTTTTTTACTACGTTGCTCTTTGCACATTAGTACCTCAGCAAGTTCCTAGTCTCTGACTCTTGTTCACTAACCATCAAAATCTTCTTCTTCCATCATCTCCCTCCAGGGGGCGCCACAGCAAGTCAGTTTCTTCCATCTAACCCTATCTGCTGCATCCTCTTCGGTCACACCAACTATCTTCATGTCTTCCTTCACTGTATCCATGAACCTCCTCTTTGGTCTTCCTCTAGTCCTCTTTCCTGGTGGTTCCAAACCCAGCATCCTTCTTCTGATGTACTCTCTCTCTCTCCTCTGTACATGTCCAAACCATCTCAGTCTGACCTCTCTGACTTTAAAACCTCTAACATGTGCTGTTCCTCTGATCCTGTCCATCCTGGTCATTCCCAGAGAGATCCTCAGCATCTTCATCTCTGCTACAAACATCTCTGTTTCGTGTCTTTTCTTCAGTGCTACTGTCTCTAGACCAATCAGCATGGCCGCTCTTACCACGGTTTTCTACACTTTCCCTTTCATTTTATCTGAAACTCTTCTATCACACATCACACCTGATACTTTTCTCCACTCGTTCCAGCCTGCCTGCACACGCTTTTTCACCTCTTTTCCACACTCTTCATTGCTCTGGACTGTTGATCCTAAGTACTTAAAATCTTCCACCTTCTTTATCTCTTCTCCCTGTAACCTCACTTTTCCATTTGGATCCCTCTCATTCACACACATGTACTCTGTCTTAAAATCAAAGTCTGTCTGATTCTGATATTTGGCCTGTGATTAAAACTGAAAACCGAATCAGCTTATCTATAGTTGGCACTGAGTAACCGTAGGTGGTGCCTTAGACATTCTGTGGGGGAGGCATAAAATTTCAAAGCTCTAGTATTTAAAAGTTAACAAGTAAGTCGTAAACTAACAACAAACTTTGGAGGAAAAACTTGCTTATTGAATTTGAATAATTTCTTTTTTTTGTTAATAAAAGTGATTTTGTGGTGGAGTAGAACTCAGTGGAAGTAGTTCTTAATCATTCCTCTCACACAGCAGCACTTTATCTTGTTGCGGCCATCCTTCACAGTCATCTCAGATGTTTACTTGTATTCCTTTTCTCCTTTATAATGAGTTTAAAGCTTCTCCCTGCAGCAGATTCTCCCTCCAGAGTCTCCTCTGTACAAAGACCAGTGAAGCCTGTCGGGATTCGGACTACAGCGGCTCATATAACACTCAGATATGCACATGATGTCCCGTCTGTCCAAACACCATCAGAGGAGAAAACATCTTCTAGAAATTCATCACAATCCCTCAAAATCATGCCCCCTCAATCTTCTCAGTAAGTAAACAAATTTACTTGTGAAAGCTTAGTTTTATTCTTTTTTTCCTCGATGTGAGTCTGAACTCTTTGAAAACTTGTGGAAAGATTGAGTCATGAGTTTGATGAGCTGAGAAAACTCTGGAATTATCACAATAGTCCTCAAAAAATGCAGAAAAGTTGTTTGTTTCTTTCCGTTCCGTTTCATCGTCTTCCACTTATCCAGGCCGGGTTGCAGGTGCAAGACCCTCAGAAAAGAAGCCCAGACTTCTCTCACCCCAGCTGATTCCTCCAGCTCACCTGGAAGGATCCCGAGCCATTCCCCGGCCAGCTTTGAGACATCGTCTCCCAAGCGGGTCCAGGGTCTGCCTCTTGCCCACTTCTTGGTAGGAAGTGCCCGAAACACCTCACCAGCGAGGCACTCGGAGGGCATCCTGACCAGATGCCTGACCCACCCCATCTGGCTTCTCTCCACCTGGAGGAAGAATGGCTCAACACGGAGCTCCTCCCAGATGGCAGAACTCCTCACTCGACCTCTGAGGGAGATCCCAAGGATCCACGACCAGATCAATTGAAGAGTAAAATGGGTGGGCTGTGTTTGTGGATCACAGTGGATCGTTTTATCTTCATGTTTGAACGTTATTTCCGCATCAAAAACATTTCTGAAGTGCTTTTCTATTTCATTCATGCATGTTCTGGTAATTTGTGGGCTTTCCCATCCAGTGTGGTAGGTAGGTTGTTCTTGGCCATGGATTTTGTTCTTCACCACAGTTACATTCTAACATTAGCAGGAACTCTTTTAGTGCATGTGGTCCGCTCACACTCGGTCCAAACTAAACATTGAATTTTTTTGCCTCAAACAAGAATGCGCTGTATCGTACACACACACTCGCCTCCACAAGCGAGAAGAAGGGGGAAGTCAGTATCAAAATTGACGTCCAAGTGAATAACAGTTTTTTGAGGTGAAAATTACATTTCTGAAGCATTTATTGATACAAACTATGAGATAAAAATCATGAACCCACAAAATCACAAAAACGTGTCTTTGAATACATTAAATAGAAAAGGAATTTGAAAAAGGATAAAAAAAAAAAAAGCCAAAAATCTTTTAGATTCTAGATAAACAAACTGAAGTTTATCGAGTGATAAAATGAACAAATAAAAAGATGGCAGTGTTCTCCATCTTATTTATTTATTGATGCCCCTTGAAATGCAACATCTAATTTTCAAGAGGGTCCAAAGCACAAAACATGCAACCGCAGAAAGTAAAGCAGCGAAAGAATTAAAAAAAAAAAATTAATCAAATCAATTTTCATCAAATCAAACAAACAACAAAACAAGCAAGCTCACTCACACACCTCAGCACACTCCCAAAAATACACAGATACTAAACAACAAGGATACTAGTACGATCGTCCAGCAGTAGTGACTTAAATAAAACAAAAGGTACAATATTCAACATCACTGGACATAAAAAACCCCCAAAAAAACAAATCACAACAACAATGGTCATATTAAGCGTGCACATCTCAAGAGAAACTGAATAGTGCTCTTAAAATGGCGCTACTCTGACGGCTGCCTGCTGCGGTGTCTCCTGTTTTTTTGGCGTCTGGTCGTCTATTTTCTCATTTTTTCCACTTGGTTTTTGTTTGCCTTTTGCCTGTGTTTGGACCTGGTCTGGAAATGTGACTTTGTGCGCTCTTTGGACGTCGTTTTGGACTGCACTGTTCTGTTTCGGACGGCTGTTTTTAAGTTTGCCGTTGCTTAGTTTCAACGCATAGCTCTCCGTTTTGTTGGTCATGGAGTCGTTTCTCTTTGTTTACGTGGACTCAACCAGCAGCTAGCTCTCTGAACCAGATCCACCGTGGCTGGAGGAGTCGATGCAGTCCCGACAGAACTGAGAAGGAGACGATCAGAAAGGAGGCGCTTTGAGCCCAGTGTCCCTGCGGTTGTCATTGGTAACATCCGGACGCTCGCTGGCAAGATGGAGGAACTGGGGACGCTCGTTCTGACCCAGCAGGAATGTGGAGGGGCAACTTTGGTGTGCTTCTTTGAAGCCTGACTGCGTGGACTCATTGTGGACTGTTTTTTTTAACTGTTCAGTCGCCAGCTTTTACACTATGTAAGCGGACCAGGAAGGCATCGAGGTGTTAGCACCGCAGCATCAAATTTTCCTTCAGGGATTAATAAAGTATTTCAATTCAATAAGAAACATAAAACTAAAAACAACAACAGGGGATTTTTACATAAGCAAACAAACAAGACCAAATCTTCATCTTCGAGGGAGAACTTTGGTAACCCTGTGACGGAAACTCATTTCAACCGTTAAGAATCAAGGATGGTAGTGGTATGTTGGACTCCATTGACCTTCTCATGGTTTGAAGGTCAGAACTAATGAAGAACTTAATCCACACAAAGAAACTAAGGTGACTCCACAAATCAACGTACCAATCAGAATAGCAGAGGGCCCAACGGGGGTACGGCCAGAAAAGTAAAAAAACAAAACATTCTGAAGGGACCATCAAACCAAACTTGATTGGAATTCATTGGTAAAACTTTAACTGGGTCGACTAAACAATATGCAGCGACAGACAAAAAACATTCACCATCTCAAAGAAACCGAATGTGTCACGTTTACAAAAACGAACAAAGCCACGTATAAAAAGTCTCTCCCTCTGAAATGTCATTGAGGTTTCTTTTGTAGCTCCAAACTTGTTTCTTGCCTCCTGCTTTGTTTACTGGAGAAATGATCAAGTCAGGAAGAAACATTTGGCCTCTAAATCATGTCAGCATGCAGCAGTGATGAGATCCATGTTAATGCCAGACGGTATTAAAAGGCTCCTTCGTCTCTTTGTTTATATCCCAACGAGCGAGGACGCTTCAGTGGATATCATCAGTCCCTCAGGTCTCTCCATCTCACCCACTTGTTTTCTCTCATTTACAAGCCAACAGAGCAGCAGGGCTCCGAGAAGCAGCTAGTAATTAAAAACTTTGTCATAAAATCAATCAAGATTGTTCTTCCTAAAGAAGAAAGTAAACAGAATGATAAACTGGTTATCATAAAAGATCCGTCAAAGCAGAGTTCATCTCCAGCATTTTATTCCTGAACTTTGAATAAAATTAGCGAGCCTCCCATTCCACCGTATCCATGATGAAAACCTCTAAACGGACTGCATCATAACAACTGGTCACCAGAGGCCATTGTTCCCAAAACTAGAGAATTTTTATACACATCAAAAAAAATTACATCCAAAGAAACTTGAACAAAGTTTTCACGCAGCGACATAACGAGCAGGCCGGAGTAAATGTTTTAATTAAATAATTAAAAATTGATCTTAAAGCTAACGGAACTTCGGATAGTTTAACATATTAGTTGAAAACAGGATTTCACTACTTTTTCAATCAAAATTTTGCCAGATATTTTTGATATAGGAGTTATTGTTAACATTGAGGTTTTGATATATTTTTCCATTTTTTTCTGGCTCGTGACTGGTGGCGCAAAGTACATCAGATGGCCACCAGAGGTGAGTGTTTCCGAATTATGAGCATCGCAGTCCAATATCGACCGTCCACCATGCTAACTTATAGTACTTTCCACATTGCCTTTTTTGAGTGCAAATCCCTCGGCTTCAATCCCCACGTGTTCTTTGATTGGAAGTGAACCGTTTCTCTCTGGTTAAAAATTACAGGAAGTAACAGAACTCTGAGTTCTGGATCTAGCCTGCCTTCAGGCCTCACCATTTATAGAACTGACCTTGAACTTTTTCTTTCCTAACAAAAGAATGGTGGTTTTCCCCCAATCTTGTAGGCCTCTGACTCCTCTTCTGACCTTCTTTCTCTTGTTCTCCTCATGGTCGTGACCTCTTGGATCTCGTCAGTTTTCAGTTCCCAAAGTACACGCTAATGTAACACATCCTAAAAGTTAAAATAACTGCAGGATAAATGATTCCACTTTTATTTTAAACATGCTTGTGATCGTTTAATTCCAACACTATCTTTTTCACGTTGTGCTCCAATCAAATCAAACTTTATTGATAAAGCCCTTTTCATACAAAATTGCGACGTAAAGCGCTTCTGTGATAGTTGTTTAGATAAAGTCAGACACTGACATGCTTTCTAATTCCTCACTGCTTCAAATGCTTCATTTCACTGTCCTCAGTCCAAATGTGTCGTCTTTTATCTCCGTCTCATGATTTCCGTTGGACAGCTTCTGACTGAGCACACATTCTGGATAGAGACTTAAGACCAAAAGATCCACATCCAGATTTATACCTACCTCAATCCGACTGCTGATTGGCTGAGGGCCTTGTGACGGGTGGTCTTGTGATGAGGAAGTGATGACTAAATCATTTTATTTGATTATTTTATAATGTATTTAATGAATGTGGTTTTTGGGTTTATCCCGATGCTCTGTCTGTAAATGAATAAATAAAGTTATTTTTGATTGATTTAAACTAGTGCTGTCATTTTAACGTGCTAATTCGATTAATTAATTACGCCGCATTTTAACGCGTTAAAAAAACTTAACACAATTAATTATGACGTCATAACAGTAGCGAGCCAATGCTTAAGTCTTTTAATTTTGGCCTATTGAAGGACAAAAAAAAGTGTTCTTAATACTTTAATTATTCTAAACTTTGGTTAAAATATGCACTAAAATGCAGAAAAATGACTTATATTTCAAAATGTTCCAGGGGGGAGCCTCGTCACGCCCTCCTCCATTTGAGATCTTTGGATTGGTTCTTCGTTGTTAATCCGATCTTTGAGTGATCATTAGTTTGAGGATAATTAACAACGGTTTGTTCCCAAACATTTATTTATTCTAAAACAACACCTTTCTCGTCCTGTGACTCTTCCTCCAATCAGTGAACACCTGCTGCTTATTTAGGCACAGAGGGAACGTTTCCCTCCCGCTGCTCCATTAATCAATTACCCTCACGTCAACAAACAGGTTCAAGATAAAAAAAAACGAGGAATCCAAAACAACACGGGAGAGAGGTCCTTATCAAATTTCAGAGATCTTTGCATTCCTGTCCTGGGCGGGCACTGCCAGACTGAGGAAACCAGGATTTTCTAAAGGGGAGGGGGGGGGCGTGAGGTCATTGACAAAGCCAGTATGGGGTGGGCTGGGGGTATTTGTCCCCCCTCCCAGAACATTTTGAAGAAAAAAAAGTCATTTTCCTGCATTTTGGTGGCCCGTTTGCTGGCCTTGCAAGGAGATAGCTTGTCCCCTTTTCTTTCTTCTTCTTTTTTTTTTCTGGACCAAAAGGGGGTTTGGGGTTCGGGAGGGACATGCATCCCCCACACCCCTCTTGGATCCGTCCCTGGAGGCCTCGGTGCCCGATGTATGTGCATCATTCGTGGCTTATTCAAAATTTTTCCATCCAGTGGCCTTCATGTCTTTTCTGGTTCCTCTCTCCTGTGCCTCGTGAAGCTCGTGAAGCTCGTGTTTCTCGTTTTTCTCGTTTTCTCTGGAGTGTTTCGTCACCAAACAGCAGGCTCTTTGAGGAGGGGTGCTCTTAGTTTGCTCAATATTTAACTCTTTCATGCACTTGGGCTTCCGTAACCCATTAGAGAACCCAACATCTCCCAAACCACTGATTGGATTTTAATTCTAAAAAATGACCATGTTTACAAACAAATATAATAATTATAATACAAACTATAGATTAGCTGATGATGTTTGCAGTGTTTTGCAAAGAATGATGAAGCTCACAAATTTACCAGCTTCCTCTGCAGGGTAGCTGGGCTCTCACTCAGAGATCGGATGAGGGGCTCTGCCATCCTGAAGGAGCTCAGTGTCAAGCCACTCCTCCTCCAGGTCGAGAGAAGCCAGATGGGGTGGTTCGGGCATCTGGTCAGGATGCCCCTCGATTGCCTCGCTGGTGAGGTGTTTCGGGCACGTCCCATCAGGAGGAGACCAAGAGGCAGACCCCGGACCCGCTGGAGAGACTATGTCTCACAGTTGGATGGGGAACGACTTGGGATCCTTCCGGGTGATCTGGAGCCCCTTACCCAGCCCCGGATAAACGGAAGACGATGGAACGGAACCAACAAAACCTTCCCAGTTCTGCTTTGGAAACTCTGCATGCAGCAGCCACGTTCTTCATTTCGGCTTGGATGGGGTTGTTTCTCTGCAACACCATGATGGGCAGCTACTGTCATAAAGAAGAGGTGGGAAATAAAAACTGGAGGGGGGTTGATCACAATTAGCAAAACCAGAGCCGGAGGGAAAGAAAACAAATGGTCAGCAGTTAAAAAGAGAAACAGTCTGACCTCTCTGATAACACATAGAAAATCAGCAACCTCTGCAGTGACCCAAAAAAAAAAAAAACATGTTTAAATAGTTAATTAACCCAACAAAGAGAAATAATTATTGTTAAATACTTATGTAATAAAACATCAACTGATTCAATTATTTATCAGATTAAATACATTAGATGCAGAGTTTGTTTAATTTCATCACACATTTGCATAAAAATGTTTTTGTGTCTTTGTTCGTGTAAATTTTTATCGTCTTGCTTTTCTTTACATTAATTTTATACGTTTTTTTTAAAGACCAGAAAAAAATGTAAAAAGATTGTTAATTTATTGCAAAATAGGAAAATAAATTTACTACAAAATATGGGAAATAAAGGCACCTGCAAAAAAACAAACAAAAAAAGATCAAACTTTTTTTTATTTTGATCAATTTCTAGATTCTATTTATTTATAGTTAATCATTTTATTTTGTATTTTCCCGCCCCCCCCCCGCCCCCTTTTTTTTTAGTCTTCTCATTGACATCTACATTTAAGACGTTGGCTCAGTGGTTAGAGCATTCAACCATGGATTGGAAGCTCGCGGGTTTGCATCCCACTGAGTTTACGTCTAGGGTCCTTGGAGAAGACACCTAACCCCCCGTTTCTCCCACCATTGGCGCCGTTCCTGATGAGGGATGAATAGAGTGAGTGAACGTTAAACATTAATAAATGTTAACAATCCACTGGATTGTTTAACGTTGTTGATTCTTCATTAAAAAAAAATCTGAAGTTGATCAAATTTATTCTGGATTTAGTCTTTTTTTAGTTTCTTTTCTATGTTTAGACTTTTGATTTTACTCGTTTAGCTTAGATTTCTTTCTCGTTTTTTCACCTTGAAACTTTATTTTGGCTTCTTTATTCTTTCTTTTTTTTTTTTTTACCTTTTTTTATTTCATAAACTTTTTCCAATTTTTATTATATTTTTCCATTTATTTAAAATATTACTAATTATAGTCATTTTGTTTCAAATTGTCCAAATTTTTTTCCGAATTTTGCTAAGTTTTTTTCTGGAATTGAAGAATTTTGTTCTGGATTTTTAAGGTTTATTTTGTGTCTCACATCCAAGCTGTAACATCTCGTCCAATCGATTACACCGTTTCTAATCTTCAGGTTACATCACTTTTTGTCCAACATGACCACAAAAAAAAAAACTCTATCCTCTCTAAAAGACTTCATGTTGCACCAAAATGCCTCAGTGGTTCCATGACAACGGACTGAAATTGGAGAGTTTTTTCTGTTGGAAGTCGTAGTCTGTCCAACTTCAAGGGAGGAAGCGACGGAGGGATGGAGGGAGGCATGGCTCACTGGTAAGATGACCATCTTTGGACCAAAGAGTTGCCAGTTCAAATCCTGCTGAACTGATGCCTTGATGTCCCTGAAGCAGACACCTAAGCCCCCATCTGCCCCCACCATTGGCTGCCTGCTGCGTTCCAATGCAGCACGCAAATTTCCCCATGACGGATTAATACAGTATAATAAATAAAAATCTTTTATGAAGGGAGGCAATAGCTCAGTGGTAGCATTCGCCCACGGACCAGAAGTTTGCGTATTTGCATTCCACTGAGTTCACGTCTAGAGTTCACGTTTCATTTGATTTTGCACATTTTGCCACATTTTTGTCAGAAAATTCAACGAAGACAAAGATTTTTAAACACTTTTAATGAATGAGATTTTCACTTGTTCGCACACACACACCTGCACACGTCTAAATATCTCAAAGAAAACAACAGAAATATCCTTCTTGTGCATAAAAACTGAAAAAAAAATCTGAATCGGAAGATTTTATATCCAATAAAAAACCCACATAACCTTCTTTTTTAATATATATATATATTGGATTATGAAAGTCGCAAAATGCACGATTTAAACAGATCGTCTTGAATGACGTTTTTCTAATTGATTAAATCACACGGTTTAAAAACAAGCAGGAAAACGTGAATTGATGTGAAAAAAAAATCCAACAAAATGCAGACGAAATGTTAATTTATATTTTATGATGATCAAAAAATAAAGAATAAACTACAGCAGGGAGAGTTTTGATAAAAACAGATCTTAGTTGCACAAAATTAGAAAATAAAAAGTAAAATCAAAAACAAAATCAGTTCCAAACAAAAAAAATCATTTAGCGCCTTTCGTTTTTTGTTTATTAATCCCGAAAAAAACAAGAAGCAAAAACAAACTTAAAATTTCAAAACAAAGTGGATGTTTTTAGAAAAGTTTGCGTAAAATAAAAACATTTTATGGTTAAGGCCCCGCCTCTTAGCCAGGTATTTTTGAAAACGCATATATTTTTATCCGTTTTGACGTCCACACAAAATGTTTTTTTTCACTCAAAACTGGCGTTTTTGAAAACACCGGCCAAAGTGGAGATTTTGGAAAACTCCGTTTTTGCTTTTTGACATGCGAAAACGGAGATTTGCTTTTTATGCATCACTACCTGCGACAAGTAATGCACATACGTCATTCGTGTGCGTCCTTGTTTGGATCGTCTATATTTTTCTGTGTTTTATTTACTTTATAGTCAATGATGACTTTTAAAAACAATTCCACCTCCTTGTCAGTTCACACAAACGAGACGCCTGGCACCATGTTTCAGGTTTTGTTGAAATGACGACAGAGGTGCTCTGATTGGATAGCTCAGAACTTACGTTTACATCAGTACTGCCCACTACTGGTCTGGCATGCTCATAATCGCACTCAGAAGCGTATTTATACGGCTCCGTGTGGATGTGGATATTTTGAAAACGGTTACGTGTGGACGTGAGCGTTTTCCTAAAACGGAGGACAGAAGATATGTGTTTTTTTTTAAAAATACCCGGCTATGTGTGGACGGGGCCTTAATGTTTGTTTATTTGAAGAAAACAAAAAGTCTGTTTGATCTCAGACGTTTTCCCACAAAACATCGTTAAAATTCATAAAACCAAGAAAATAAAATCAGGCATTCAAACGGACGCATCCTCTTCGTTAGCAGGTACAGACGGCATTTGTTCGGAGGAAAGAATTTGCGTAAATGAGGGAAATCCGATCATGGCAAAGAAAGAAAGTCTGTGTGATGTGCTTCTTCGTAACGTAAGGCACAGGCACAGTTCCCCTCTTTCAACAGAGTGGTTCCATTTTTTTAAATCCCTTTAGAAAAATGTCCCAGTGCAAGAAACCAGTAGGGTGACCATCGATGACCAGTGGTTTTAAAAGATCTCCTGCAAGGTGGCGCTGTTTCATTCAGTGTAAAAAAAAAAGTGTGATTGTGAAAATGAAACAACAGGAGTCGGTCGATGGAAACGCATCAAAAAATTTAGTCTACTTCTACGCCCACGTTTTAATGTAAACAGGAAGTAGTACTGCGAGTGGTTTTTCTGTCATGAACATCTGAACGTTTTTTGGATACCATTTGGTACTTTTTTTGGATAATATTGGATACCTCCGATATTTGGATGCTATTCCAATGCCTTGTTCTTGGCTGTGGATTTTGTTCTCCACCGTGCCCGCATTCTAACGTAAGCAGGAGCTGGTTTTTTATGTTATTTATGAGCTCACAAGCAAACAATCTGTGATTATTTTATTAATTAATGACATCTTCATTTTTTCCACATGAGTTTGTTGCAGAATTGTGGAAGAAAAATGTCGTCAAGCGACAAAAACGTTCAGAATTTTTATATAATATCATTAGCTAATTAGCAAAACAATTTGATTGATGTACCGACGTGGAAAATATTACTTTGAGGACTTTTATTGACGATCAATGAAATAAGAAAAATCCCGCGTTAACTAAAACATGACTCTGAAAAAATAAGAGCTCGAGGTCGATCAACTTTAAAACCGGATATTTATCCATTATTTACGGTGTAAATCCATCTTTCCACGGACTCTTTGTCCGTCCAGCTTTTCCTCCTTCCATAGCAACACACTGCTAATGCTGTCTGACTCAAAGTTCAAGGACTCCAGTCCAATTACAGATCATCAGCAGGTACTTCTAGGATGCCTTTTGGGTCTAATTTCGTCTAATGAGAAGCAAGAAATGAAACTGTCGGAATAATCGGAGGAAGGTGAGCGAGGTGATGACAGAGGACAAGAAATGGGAAGGACGGCCTGTCGCCATAGGTGATCACCCGAGTGATTCTGCCACTGAAATGTTTAAAGAGAAGGTGTCTTTTCTAGTAAATCACTGGAGGTTTTTTTTTTTTCTGCCTGGAGCAAACAATGTGTGTATGTGTTGTGTGGTGGGTGTAAAAGTGTGTGACTTCTGAGCTCAAGCAGATGTATTACAAACACATCTTTTATTCAATACTGTCACTAAAACATGGATTTCCAAAAAAAAAAAGAGACAGATATTCCTTCATGACCTCATGGTTGTACAAATTACTTGGTTTTAAAAAATCCCAATGATCTTAACGTTTGGCGTTGTCAGCAGAATCTGATCAGACTTCTTCAGATTCTACGTCTAAACGTCAAAGTGTTTCAATTTGAAGTGTTGGTGTTTCCATCTGCTCCTGAAATGTGTTGGCTGTGATCAGTCCTAAAAACAGGCGACACGTGTGCACGAGTCCGTTTCGCCACGGTATCTTATTTATAACTGTACAGGTTAGTTCTAGAGGCAGACATTGTTACTGATCAGGCAGGTGGATCCAGTGCCAGCCTGGGACAGGAAAAGCCGCCCATTAGGGCAAACGCAAACCTCATAGACAGTTTGCCTGGTCCCTGAGGACGAAGAGCTAGCCGAGGCTTTTCCTTCAGGCAGCCTCATCAAGCGGATTCTTCGAGCGTCCAGAGAAATCTGAAAAAAAAAATGGGGATTATGGTTTAAACTTTTTTTAAGAGTGGAAGAGGCTTAAAATTTAATTTTAATGGAACAGATTTAATTAAAAAAAAACAAAAAAAAAAAAACAAAACAGGAAAAGAGAGTCGAACACTTTTACTGTAGTTCCAGCCCTCACCAGTAGGTGATACTGTTTGGAAACGAGCTTTCAGACAGATCGCAGTGGGTCCAGTCAAGCCAAACTGTGCATGTGTGTGTGTTAATGTGTGTGTGGTTTGACAAATGGGCATTTGCACCACTAATGAAGTGTGAGAGAATACGACTCTAATTACATGCTAATTACGCATCTCTGACCACACACCACCAAGCTCTGCTGCTTTTAATACTTCTGAAAGACATTCAAAGGTTTCTTTTGAACCCACACCCCACCTCACTGCTTCCAATCCCCCCGGCCCAAGCTGCCAATCCCTCCTACACTCCATTACCCCAAAACCTTCAAACTACCCCACCCATCGACCCTACGATCCACCCAACACTTTATTTTCCCAAACGCTGTTCTTCCTAACCCTCCAAAACCCCCAAACCGTCCGATTCCTCTCAAGTCTCAAATACTCCTGAACCCTCCCTTCTTCTTCTCCTTTCGGCATCTCCCTCCAGGGGGTGCTATATTAAGTCAGTTCCTTCCATCTAACCCTATCTCCTGCATCTTCTTCGGTCACACCAACTATCTTCATGTCTTCCTTCACTGTATCCATGAACCTCCTCTTTGGTCTTTCTCTAGTCCTCTTTCCTGGTGGTTCCAAATCCAGCATCCTTCTTCTGATGTACTCTCTCTCTCTCCTCTGTACATGTCTCAGTCTGGGTGCTATTTTGTCAACTTCTAGCGTACGGTAGTTCTCAAACGACTGGTTCCATCTCTTAAAGGGACGGTACATTCAGAATAAACAGTGCTGCTAACATCCCGTTCTATTCTACAGACCAACCAGCCAATAGTTACTGGACATCCACGGACATTCCCAACCCTCCAATCCCCCAACCCTCCATCCCACTCGACCTTTCAAACGCCCAAACCTTCAAATTCTCTCAATTAGTCCTCAACTCTCTAGTGTCCCCAACCTTTCCATTCATTTTCCTATCATCTTTACAAACCCAACAAATGCACCCCAACGCTCCAATCTCAATCCTCCCAAGTCCCCAAACCTCCAAGACCAAACCTTCAAATCTCCCCCAACTTTCTAAGCCCCGCTCCCCGTTTATACCATCTACAGACTGTCTGAACGTATCAAACTGTGTTTGTGGGAAACTTTGAACCTTTTTCTTCTCTCTAATCCCTGCGCGCTGATTTGAACTGATCTGACACAACATGGCGGGTGAAGCGTAAGGAGGGAAATCCTTTCATCATCCCAGTGGATGAATGTGAGCTCGGATGGGTAGAACGAATCAGAGAACTTAAGGGAAGGAAGAGGATGGAGAAGACGGCGTGTAGACAAAGAGTGAAGGAATGGTGCCGATTGTAACCCACGACAGACTGAAGATGAATTCTAAAGGATATTTGTTCACATGGTCTCCACATAGATACATACGATGACTCCTACGAAGTCGATAAAGCGGGCAGATGGGGTGGTCTGACGTACCCAAAGATGGATGAACAAATTATTAGAAGAGCGACTAACAGACCAAAAAACGAGGTGACCTACCTCTCCATCTTTTGACTCCAGTCTCAGCTCGTTTCTACAGATGGCCTGGATGTCTCCGGCCTCAGCCAGGATCTGAATTCCTTTGGGGGCCTCCATCAGCAGAGAGCGTGTGGGGGACTCCAGCCTGGGGAAGGTAGGATGCACAGATAAAGCAGCTGGTTCCATATGGATCAGTGGTGGAACTCAAACCCATTTGAAACGTGTGCCTAATGAGGCCAGGTGCATCATTTAAAAAAGTAAAACAAGGGTCAGGGTTCGTTAAGATTCGTTAGGGTTCGTTCTCATCTTCAACAATAGGTCTGCAATCAGCAGCACCCCCCTTTGTGATAGTATTTGTTAATTTCTCTGTTGTGGATTTGCTCATTTGCTTGACAAATTCAGCTAGCTTGGTTTGGTGGAGCGAGCTCCCGGTAGGCACACTCGCTACAGAGGAACGGGCCTGAACATGTTTTACGTTTAGATGGTATGTCAGGCTGGAGTTGCTCCGGTGGTAGGAAAACAAATGACTACGATTTTATTTATTGTCCCGTCTTTATTATTTTTGTATAAAAAGTGGCCCAACTTAGGGGCAAATCCAGGATTTTCTAAAGGGATGGCGATGGGCCCCCCAGCCTCCTTTCCTTCGGATCCGCCCTTGCGACTGTCTCATCCTCCTGAGTCTTATCCATGTCTGTTGTGTTTGACCACTGCTGACTTGTTAATTTTCAGCGTAGGCGACGTAGGACGGCCGAGAAGACTACGGGTCCTTCAATGGGCCAAAATTCAAACTGTGCAAGCATTGGCTCACCACCGTTATGACGTCATAATTAATTGCGTTAATTTTTTTAACGCATTAAAATGCAGCGTAATTAATTAATCAAATTACTGCGTTAAAATGACAGCACTAATTTAATCAATAATATTTATAAGACATTTTTAATTGACTGATCTGTTTTTGTCTTTTCCTATAGACGTTTCCTATATTGGGCATGTTGACGCATGCGCACAAGCACCTGTGCTTCCTCGGACACTGGAGGGCCAAAAAAAAAATTAAAAAAAACACAACTGCTTTAGAAAAATAAAAGAAAATAAGTAGTTTTGATCTAAATTTAGACTAAATTTATATAAAAATAAATGGTAAACACTGCAGCGTTCAGACTGATGACTGAAGGGAAAGACGAGCATGGTTCACTGATTCTACAAGATGAATTACGCCGATAGCAATGGATTTTATTTATGAAGAGAATGTGCTTGGACATCCATCCAAACTGTGGGAACCGGAACACCGTGACAAATAATGGACTGTGCATTTTGTTGGATGTAAATTTTATAAAACTTTAACTGTTTTTTTTTTTTGTTTTTCACAGATCAGATGGATTAAAATGGGTCTCTTAACACGGTCAGTCTTTGATAGATGAAGAAGTCCACTTAGATCCAAAGTACACTGTGGCCATTTCAATTTATTTGTAAGACCAAATTTCACCTCCCAGTCACAAGAAAGTATGAAGAGAGGAAGCTCTTTGGACACTCCTTCTTCTTCCATCATCTCTCTTCAGGGGGCGCCACATCAAGTCAGTTTCTTCCATCTAACCCTATCTGCTGCATCCTCTTCAGTCACACCAACTATCTTCATGTCTTCCTTCACTGTATCCATGAACCTCCTCTTTGGTCTTCCTCTAGTCCTCTTTCCTGGTGGTTCCAAATCCAGCATCCTTCTTCTGATGTACTCTCTCTCTCTCCTCTGCACATGTCCAAACCATCTCAGTCTGACCTCTCTGACTTTAAAACCTCTAACATGTGCTGTTCCTCTGATCCTGTCCATCCTGGTCACTCCCAGAGAGATCCTCAGCATCTTCATCTCTGATACAAACATCTCTGTTTCCTGTCTTTTCTTCAGTGCCACTGTCTCTAGATCAATCAGCATGGCCGCTCTCACCACACTGTCTCTAGACCAATCAGCATGGCCGCTCTCACCACACTGTCTCTAGACCAATCAGCATGGCCGCTCTCACCACGGTCACACATCACACCTGATACTTTCCTCCACCTGTTCCAGCCTGCCTGCACACACGTCTTCACCTCTTTTCCACACTCTCCATTGCTCTGGACTGTTGATCCTAGATACTTAAAATCTTCCACCTTCTTTATCTCTTCTCCCTGTAACCTCACTTTTCCATTTGGATCCCTCTCATTCACACACATGTACTCTGTTTTACTCTGACTAATCTTCAAACCTCCACCTCTCCAGCTTTTCCTCCACCTCTTCCCTCCTCTCAAACATCATTGTCCATGGAGATTCCTGTCTAACCTCGTCCGTCAGTCTGTCCATCACCACAGCAAACAGCAGTGGGCTCAGAACAGATCCCTGGTGGATTCCCACAAGCTCTTTGGAAACTGTTGGAAAAAAAAATCTAAAAAACGTGGGGTTTGTTTGGTCAGAAAGGATTCGGTTTGAGATCAGCAATCCTTCATAAATGGAGCTCAGGGGTCTTAAAAAAAACCACAGAAAACATCTTCAGCCCCCCTTCCTCTCCCCCTCGTCCCTCTACTTCATCCTTGTTCTGTGAGGTTTTTCCTCAGAGAATCAGGTAATAAAATCTCAGGCTGGTTTTTATTCATTTCCTCTTCACGACTCCAGCGAATCAAAATCACCCCCCTCCCCATTTCCTCCCTCTTATTTCTGTCTTATTCCAATAATAAAACAGATTATGTTTCCTAAAAGCGAGTGAGATTTAAAGGCGAAGCACGCTTCAGCCCGATGCAGACGTTTTCTCTGAAGTTTTGTTTTGCTGCTGCTTTCTGGTTACAGCGTTATTTCCATGTCGTCATGCTTTTTTTTACTACAGCTAAAATCTCATTTCCTCCCAGCGATCAATAAAGTTTCATCTTCCTCTCTGTCCTGTTTTCTCTTCATTTTATGCCCCCTCATATCTTCTTTTGCAGCTCTCTAGGCTCTGCTTCATATCTGAAACTAAGATCAAAGGTTAATAACTCGCCACACTTCATCCTCACACCGTCCGCCTTGTGGAATAACAACCTTTTAAACGCGACACAAACAGTAAACTTTCAATTCTTTCAAACACTATTTGGACCCGTGACAAGCAAACTAAAGCCATTTATTCCTATCGGATCAATTTAATTCATTCATGTGGAGATAGCGGCACGTCCTCGGGCTGTCCGCGTGTCTGTGCTTCTGTAACGTTTTGTGAACCATCGTCAGACTGTCTTTGGTCTTAGATCCTATGCCAGGGGTGGGTAAACTTTTTGACTCGCAGGCCACACTGAGTTCTAACATTTGACAAGTGGGCCAGACCCAGTGGGGGTGCAGGGGGGATCAGATGAACGGCATGCTTTGGTAACCTCTAGATTAGACCGATAGAACCGATAGAAGTCAGTTTGCCACTGCTCCCCCCAATGCTCACACCGTCTATTGCATTTGCAGCAAGTGTGGTTTCACATAGAGTTTTGGAGGGAGGAGAAAACTTGTCTGTGATTGGACGGAAAAAAAACCTACAAACCCGAGCAAAACCAAACATCGCCACTCGTCACGCGTGTGAAATAACATGCTACATGTCTGTGACACGTCACAGCTGCACACACACAGTGGCAGGTTGTAATAATTTATGTACCGAACCCAACGTCCTGGATGGAAATGGTTCGGTCCGAATACATGAAACTGTCACACAGATCCTGCCCATGATTAGTCAATACCAACTATAGATGAACTGATTAGGATTTTATGGTTAAAAAAGTCAGTCACAAATTTTTGTGAACATTTCTGAAACCACTGAAGAAATTTTCATAAAACCAACAACAAAAAATGAACTTGTTCAGTTTTCAACGTCATGGTCGGAAATCTTTGGCGTCAAATTTTGGTAAATTTGTGGTCAAATAAAAAAGTCATCGTATTTTATCTCTATTTTTGATTTTTAAATAAAGGTTTTATTAGAGTTTTCTCTGGTTTATTTTTCTGATTGATGAAGCTCATTCCTGTCAGCAGATCTGGCAGCGAGGACGGTCGCAGGTGGTCGACGTGGGAGACAATTTGTTTTCTGAACACTCACTCATGGATCCTGTTTTTAATGCATAATTAATCGGGTCGTTTTGCTTCAGCTGAATGAGTTTCTGTTAAATTTAACACATAAACTCTGACAAAAAAAAATTCAGCTTCCAAGAAACAAAACTCCCTTTTTTTTTTTTCTTCTGATTTCTCATTTCCTCTTTCTACTCAGAACGGATCAGGGTGCAAATCTAACCACGCCGGCGTCGTGCCCGCGTAAAGTCGCCCGTCTGATGCAAGGACATGCCGGCATCAAAGACCCAGAAAGAAAAGATCACGTCTCGGAGAGGGAGTTGTGTTTTCATGTTCCAAATGTGTGTGTGTGTGTGTGTGTGTTAATATGAAGTCCTCAAACAGGATTTGGATCTCTGCTACTCGCCAGATTTAGAAGCGAATAGAAGAAAATCTAACGTTCTGTTCCATCGTCTTCCACTCATCCGGGGTCAGGTCGCGAGGGTACTCGCCTCAAACGGGAAGCCCAGACTTCTCTCACCCTGGCTGCATCCTCCATCTGGAAGGATCCCAGGTCGTTCCCCAGCCAGCTGTGAGACATAGTCTGTCCAGCAGGACCGGGGTCTGCCTCTTGGTCTCCTCCTGGAGGGACACCTCACCAGCGAGGCGCTCGGGGGGGCATCCTGACCAGATGCTTGAACCACCCCATCTAGTTCCTCTCGACCTGGAAGTGGAGTGGCTCAAGACCAAGCTCCTCTCGGATGGCAGAGCTCCTCACCCGATCTCTGAGAGAGAGATGGGGAGGAAGCTCATTTCGCTTGCTTGTATCCATGATCTCGTTCTTTTGTTTGCCATCCACAGCTGGTTACCATGGTGAGGGTAGGAACGTAGATCCTGGTTACCATGGTGAGGGTAAGAACGTAGATCCTGGTTACCATGGTGAGGGTAGGAACGTAGATCCTGGTTACCATGGTGAGGGTAGGAACGTAGATCCTGGTTACCATGGTGAGGGTAGGAACATAGATCCTGGTTACCATGGTGAGGGTAGGAACATAGATCCTGGTTACCATGGTGAGGGTAGGAACGTAGATCATGGTTACCATGGTGAGGGTAGGAACATAGATCCTGGTTACCATGGTGAGGGTAGGAACGTAGATCCTGGTTACCATGGTGAGGGTAGGAACGTAGATCCTGGTTACCATGGTGAGGGTAAGAACGTAGATCCTGGTTACCATGGTGAGGGTAGGAACGTAGATCCTGGTTACCATGGTGAGGGTAGGAATGTAGATCCTGGTTACCATGGTGAGGGTAGGAACGTAGATCCTGGTTACCATGGTGAGGGTAGGAATGTAGATCCTGGTTACCATGGTGAGGGTAGGAACGTAGATCCTGGTTACCATGGTGAGGGTAGGAACGTAGATCCTGGTTACCATGGGGAGGGTAGGAACGTAGATCCTGGTTACCATGGTGAGGGTAGGAACGTAGATCCTGGTTACCATGGTGAGGGTAGGAATGTAGATCCTGGTTACCATGGTGAGGGTAGGAACGTAGATCCTGGTTACCATGGTGAGGGTAGGAATGTAGATCCTGGTTACCATGGTGAGGGTAGGAACGTAGATCTACTTGTAAATCGAGAGCTTTGCTTTTCGGCTCAGCTCTCTCTTTACCACGATGGACCGATGCAGCGTCCTAGTTATTGCTGACGCCGCACCGATCCGCCTGTCGATCTCCCGCTCCATCGTTCCACCACTCGTGAACAAGACCCCGAGATACTTAAACTCCTACAATATATTGCGATTTTTTTTTTTGGCTCCGTTTATGAAGCTCACGTGTTCAAATTCTAACAAATTTTCCGCCCGATGCCGTTTTTTTTTTTTTTTTTCCAGTAGGAACTATTTTTAGCTTCCACATGATGAAAGTCGACACATCGTCATTTTGGGATCTACACATCTGTCACTATTGGTCTTGTTTAAACCGTGAAAGCGTTGAGCGGGATGCTAATGTTAGCACTTCATTACCGCTCGGCTCTGCCAGGAGAACACATCATCGCTTCGGCAGCAGAACAAATATGAAACAAAAGATAATTTATGTCTCGTGTACAGTAGTTTATATCCGTCTCCTCCCACCGCTTCTCCTCCAGAAACATCCCTCCCTCACTCGCTGTCTATCGCTCGCTTTCTGTCGGGATCGACCATCATCACATCTGACAGCCGAGGCGAGCAGAAAGATGATAAACAAGACGTTTACACCGAGGAGACATCCTCACCTCACCCAGGAGGAGAGAAACAAGCTGGACAGTTCTGATCGGATTTGATCTGTAGAGGAATTCCTAAACTTTACGCCCTGCATTTGGGTGAAAACTTGATTTTGACAGACAGAATTCGTTTTCTTGTATTTTTACTTTGTTTGAAACATAAAAAAAAATAACTTCATAAAAAATTTTGTTGGTTGTTTGTAAAAATAAATATCGTGAATTAGTAACGACATAAACACCGAAAAAACTGAAGCACATAATCCTTTGTTTGTAAAATGGAAAAGATTTCTTCCAAACTAATCTGAGTTAGTTTGTTCAAGCCAAACAAACTAACTCAGATTATTTAGATTATTTTTAGAAATGAAGCTTTAAATTTCTACCTGATCAGATTGAAAGTTTTCCACCAATCAGCAATCAGCGTGACGTCAGCCATTGCTATGCTAGTGCCAAAACAATGGGTCAAATTTCAAATCTCCCTCAGATCCAATAGAACGCATGGAAAACAGACTTTGTATCCAAAAAAAGTGAATGAATGAAACTGTGACTCATCAGAAACGTCCATCTGTGGTCGTCCTGTTTGAAAATACAGAAGATCTGCATCAAACCGGATTTGGCCTAAAATGTGCACGTAGGAGTGTGCTTTCGTCATGCTGTGTACGAGCAGCTGATAAAACTAGAAAGTAAGACAGAAAAGGATGAGATTTCACTTCCTAAAGATAATCTGCTGATCTCAGAGATCATGGGGTGCAGACGCTGGCAGAGCAACCGTTCAAACCTGGAATCATCTCCGCTTCCAGCAACGTCATCCATTTAAAATCATCGCTTTAACCTTTTTTAATTTAATTTACACCCCTTTTTGAATGGGGACTAATTTTTACCCGTAGACCTCAGGTAACGTGTGATAATCAACAATGTTGCCTAATATATTGTATATAGATATCTATACACAATATATTTTTTATTTAATTTTTATTCACTCTATTCATCCCTCAAGAGGAAAATGTATGTGCTGCACTCCTACACCGCAGCAGGCTGCCACAATGGCACCAATGGTGGGAGCAACTAGGGGGTTAGATTTCTGCTCCAGGGACACATAGGCTTCTCAGTGGGATTCAAACCAGTTTCTCCCGGTCCAAGGACAAACACTCTACCACTGAGCCAAAGCCTTCCTTTTTTCTTGCAAGCACTAGGACCGCCGCAGCCGTCAATGTGACTCCACGTCACTTTAATATGCTAACTAGAATAAATAAAACACAACCTAGGAGGCTGACCTTTCATGACTTTTAATATAAACATGTTTTCTATTTTATCATTTAGTTTTTGTATTCTAAAAATAAACATTTCAACATTTAAAAGCATTTTATCTCCTCCAACCTGCTGCGCCCCGCAGCAGCTGAGAGGAAGCACGGATTGCAACATAGCAGCAACTTTAGTGGAAAGTTGTTGTTATGGCAATGTGTTATGACACATTACCACACATAAGTGTGTTTGTGTTTATATTTGTGGAGAGAGACAAAGAGGATTCTGACGCCATTACAGAAACATTTTAGAAAGGTTGAGTGAGATAATAATGAAGAGAGTCTGAATAAAGTCGGCCATGTTTTCTAGATAAGTCTTGAAAGTTCAGGTTAACATATCGGAGTATAGCCTATGGACAATTTATAACGAGGACATTTTTGAAGCAGCAGCGCAAACTGCGAAAAAAAGTTGCTTTGAGGAATTAGCTCATTTTATTTTGGTGTTTGATTTTTTATTCTAAGTTTTAAAAATATTTAACATTTTATCATTATTATTACTTTAAAAATTGAGTGGTTTAAAAGTTTATTTATGAAATAAAGCAGCACAAAATATGAATAATTACATAAGCGTCACATTGACGGTCATGGCGGTTGTAGGTAGATTTAGAACGCGGTGGTCCTAGGGTCAGTGTGACGTTATGAAGCCCACATTTGACAAGTGAATAATTTTGATTATTGGTTTTTATATATTTCTAAATGCAAGAAAACTTAGAAAAGTATTAACCCCCAATGTTTACACACACGTGTGTGTGTGTGTGTGTGTGTGTGTGTGTGTGTGTGTGTGTGTGTGTGTGTGTGTAAATCTCCCGTTTGGATTGACATCTGAATCTGTGAGCAATAAAAAATCTTCACTCGTGTTTTTTCCAAAGAATTTGAAGGAATTCAATTAAATTTTAAAGCATCCCAGTAAAGCAGGAAGCCCTGTGACATTAAAGATTGATGGAGAAAGCAGCTTTAATGGTGTTACAGTCAAAATAAGCTGGGTTTTTTTTTTTTTATGTACAAACCCGACTCACCGCAGCTCTTTGAATGGCTCGGCCCTGACATGCGGCGTCTCCACTGATTTGCTGAACACGGCTCCTTCAGCTCCTGGAATCACAAAAACAGAAAATCAGACAGGAGTCCGTGGTCGATTGAAACTACAAACTCCTCCCGTTCGATCAATGGACATAATCTCTGGGACTCGGTGGATCTATACGGCTGATAGCGAGAGCTCACACTGCTCGGCTATCGCACAGAGAAAAAGCAACATGAGCATTGAAACATCGAAATGAAACCTTTTTTATGCATTCACTCAATAAAAAAACAGCAAAATAGGGAATTATTTTGTAAAAATGACCAAAAACAGCAAAAGAATAATCAAACTAAAGCAGAAAAATAAATAAAGTGGTCCTTTGTTTTTATGATCTGTGTTTAATGATCATAAAATGATCTAAACCACCGACAAGATTAGAATGAAACTGCCCACAGTTACTCAGATGATATTTTCCAACTAATGGGACAAAAAGGTTGAGGTAAAAAATACTTGTGAGTTTGACCAATTTACTGTCAAGGGTGAAGCGGCCGGAATGGGAATCAGCGATATCCGAGACCAGGGTCCTCGCCCTGAAAAGGGTGGAATGCCCCCTGCGGGTTAGGGACAGGGTCCTGCCCCAAGTGGAGGAGTTTAAGTATCTCGGGGTCTTGTTCACGAGTGGGGGACGGATGGAGTGGGAGATCGACAGGCGGATCGGTGCGGCATCAGCAATAACTAGGACGCTGCATCGGTCCGTCGTGGTAAAGAGAGAGCTGAGCCGAAAAGCAAAGCTCTGGATTTACAAGTCGATCTACATTCCTACCCTCACCATGGTAACCAGGATCTATGTTCCTACCCTCACCATGGTAACCAGGATCTACGTTCCTATCCTCACCATGGTAACCAGGATCTACGTTCCCACCCTCACCATGGTAACCAGGATCTACGTTCCTACCCTCACCATGGTAACCAGGATCTACGTTCCCACCCTCACCATGGTAACCAGGGTCTACGTTCCCACCCTTACCATGGTAACCAGGATCTACATTCCTACCCTCGCCATGGTAACCAGGATCTTCGTTCCTACCCTCACCATGGTAACCAGGATCTACGTTCCTATCCTCACCATGGTAACCAGGATCTATGTTCCTACCCTCACCATGGTAACCAGGATCTACGTTCCCACCCTTACCATGGTAACCAGGATCTACATTCCTACCCTTGCAATGGTAACCAGGATCTACGTTCCTACCCTCACCATGGTAACCAGGATCTACGTCCCTACCCTCACCAGGGTAACCAGGATCTACGTTCCTATCCTCACCATGGTAACCAGGATCTATGTTCCTACCCTCACCATGGTAACCAGGATCTACGTTCCTACTCTCACCATGGTAACCAGGATCTACGTTCCTACCCTCACCATGGTAACCAGGATCTACGTTCCTATCCTCACCATGGTAACCAGGATCTATGTTCCTACCCTCACCATGGTAACCAGGATCTACGTTCCTACCCTCACCATGGTAACCAGGATCTACGTTCCTACCCTCACCATGGTAACCAGGATCTACGTTCCTACCCTCACCATGGTAACCAGGATCTACGTTCCTATCCTCACCATGGTAACCAGGATCTACGTTCCTATCCTCACCATGGTAACCAGGATCTACGTTCCTACCCTCACCATGGTAACCAGGATCTACGTTCCTATCCTCACCATGGTAACCAGGATCTACGTTCCTACCCTCACCATGGTAACCAGGATCTACGTTCCCACCCTTACCATGGTAACCAGGATCTACATTCCTACCCTTGCAATGGTAACCAGGATCTACGTTCTTACCCTCACCATGGTAACCAGGATCTACGTTCCTACCCTCACCATGGTAACCAGGATCTACGTCCCTACCCTCACCAGGGTAACCAGGATCTACGTTCCTATCCTCACCATGGTAACCAGGATCTATGTTCCTACCCTCACCATGGTAACCAGGATCTTCGTTCCTACCCTCACCATGGTAACCAGGATCTACGTCCCTACCCTCACCAGGGTAACCAGGATCTACGTTCCTATCCTCACCATGGTAACCAGGATCTATGTTCCTACCCTCACCATGGTAACCAGGATCTACGTTCCTATCCTCACCATGGTAACCAGGATCTACGTTCCCACCCTCACCATGGTAACCAGGATCTACGTTCCTACCCTCACCATGGTAACCAGGATCTACGTTCCTATCCTCACCATGGTAACCAGGATCTATGTTCCTACCCTCACCATGGTAACCAGGATCTACGTTCCTACCCTCACCATGGTAACCAGGATCTACGTTCCTACCCTCACCATGGTAACCAGGATCTACGTTCCTACCCTCACCATGGTAACCAGGATCTACGTTCCTATCCTCACCATGGTAACCAGGATCTATGTTCCTACCCTCACCATGGTAACCAGGATCTACGTTCCTACCCTCACCATGGTAACCAGGATCTATGTTCCTACCCTCACCATGGTAACCAGGATCTACGTTCCTACCCTCACCAGGGTAACCAGCTGTAGTTGGTGAGCGAAAGAATGAGATTGCAGATACAAGCGGCTGAAATGAGCTTCATCTGCAGGGAGGCTGGGTTCTCACTCAGAGATCGGGTGAGGAGTCAAGCCGCTCCTCCTCCATGTCCAGAGGAGCCAGAAGGGGTGGTTTGGGCATCTGGTCAGAATGCCCCCCTGAGCGTCTTGCTGGTGAGGTGTTTCGGGTAGTACCTCCACTTCTCTGTTTATGAAACTCAGTTAAATGCACATTTTTAAGTACTGTAGGACTAGATTTCAGACCTAATGCCGCTAGATTTAAAATTTAACGCTCTTGATGTAACATTTAACGCTTGTTTAAAATCTAGCGTCATTCTATCATCTAATCTAGAGGTTACCAAAGCATGCCGTCCATCTGATCCTGTTCCGGCCCCCTGGTTAAATGTTAGAACTCTACATGGCCCACGAACCAAAAAGTTTGCCAACCCTGATCTAACCCTATCTCCTGCATCCTCTTCGGTCAAGCCAACTATCTTCACGTCTTCCTTCACTGCATCCATGAACCTCTGATTTCCATTTTATTTGCACATGAGCTCGTGAGCGTGTTTAGAAGGAAGTCATACGAATGATAATGTATAACTGGATTTTTTTTCGATACACTTTTTCGATTTTACTGTTCGCACGGTTTTCTCTAAAACTGTAACCAGTGAGCTTCAGTGGATGGGATAATAAATTTATAATCATATATATTCCTACTTATTCACAATGCTTCTGTATTTAATCAAGCATTCATTTTCCATCAATCCGACTGCTGTGGTTGAAAAATAAAGTCTGAATGGAGTCTGAATAAAGAGACGGAGGGTTTACCGAAAGTTTTCTATTACAAAGTCTCGTACAGTTGGTCACCACAAAAGTAGAAAAATGTTCATTTTAATTAAACCAGTCAGACACATTTCATTTATTTTTGTGAAATTTTGACACCAAATTGAATCAATTTGAGTCTTCTAAACATTTTTTTATGTGATAAACTGTATTTTTTTTCGTCATGCTGAAGTCAAGAGATTTTATTCTTAATTTAAAGCTTAATAAAACCTGAAAGAACTGCTTTTTTCTCTTTGTGTTGCAGGTTTAAAAAAAGGCACCTTGAAACGAAACAATCAGATCATCAATGGATCGATATCGAATTGAAAAGCTATCAAATAAGCAACCACAAAAAAAAAAAGTTTTTACAAAGGAAAGGTTTAAATGGATAGAAGAGGACAGAAGAGGACAGAAGAGGACAGAGGACATGAGGGACATCTGCAAACAGACTTTAATCAGTTTTTCTGTAATAATCAGCAAAAACAGTGAAAAATAATGATATCTTTCAATTTTAGGTGCTTCCATCAAATTCTTTTCAAAAAGAAGATTGTTTTCATTGTTTGTTTTTTTTTATTTCGTTTGATTTTGTGTTCATTCCTCATTTTGTCTTTAATTATGGATTCAATAAAAATCAGACATTAAAAAAATCTGAAAATCAAATGCATTCAATTATGAACCTGGTCAGGCAGCCAGGAAAACCAGATTGGGAAGGATAGTGATGACCCGATGTGGAAGTCAGGGAAGACTGCCTTTAAATAGGTACTAGGATCCACAGGTGTGTGTCATCAGACTAATCACCCTCAGGTGTCCCTAAGCAAGGAGATGAGGGAAGTTCCAGGGCTCCCTCTGGGTGCCAGTGAGGGGAACATGACATACTTTATGCTGATGACATTCATTTATTTAGTTTGCAAATTTTTTAAAGTAAAAAAAAACCCAAATATTTCACTAAAAATGTGTAAAAATGTGTTTCTTATGACGTTAAAAAAAAGTGGCGTTCGAAAGAATATCATTTAATAGACGATCAATGACCACGTTTGAAAAACAGTGTTTTTCAATCACATATTTAAAAGACAAACATGCACATGAATTAATTTCTCAATGATTAAAAAATAAAATGTGTATGTTTTGACAGTAGCACATCGTTATTTCAAAATCTGAAACCAGTTTCTTCTCTAGAAATGCATAAAAAGTGACAAATAATAGACACGCATGAAAAACAAAGCTTTCTAAGACCATGTCGACATGCAGCCGGTATTTTTGAAAACGTATATCTGATCAAACCCTTGCGTACACACGTAACCGTTTTCAATATAACCGCATCCACACAAACACGTATAAATACGCTTCTGAGTGCGGTTATACACATGCCAGACCAGCAGTGGGCAGTATTTACCTAAACGTAAGCTCTGATCTAGAAAAGCTTATGTGACAGATGATACCCGACTGCAACGCATTTCTTCTCCTTTGCTCCTCGACAAGAAGCAAGAGCAAGAAAAGAGCGTGAGAGAGGATCCATGCTGCCCACTGTCTGATATTAAAAACAAAGACACACACAAATGATGTTTATACATTAATTGTCGCAGGTAGTGACGTTTAATAACGTAAAACCCCGGTTATGCCAGTTCACACGCAAAAACTGGAGTTTTCAAAGATCTTCACTTGGGTCGGAGTTTTCAAAAACGACGGTTTTGAGTGAAAAAAAACCTGCGAGTTCATGTGGACGTCAGGCCAAAACAGAGACCAGATACGTGTGGACAGGGTCTAAGACGGTGAAGAAAGTTTCAAAGAAAAGCTGTGCTCATGCTGCTTATTTACTTTTAGTAGCTTGTATGGATCACAGTTATCTCCAAACATGGTGCTGCTCTTCTCTGGGACGCTCGTGCATCGTCGTATTCTCATGAATTAAATAGAATCTCTGCATGTGTCAGACAGATTAGCGCTCACGTATCTGATTCTACCGTTTCCATGCACTCCGACATCAGCTGGAGATGTTTACAGAAAGCAGCGAACGCGATATTCATTTGTGTCTTGCTCTGATTTGCAAGATGCAGTTTAATCAGTACCAACTCTCTATGAACTGATTAGGTTTTCAGGCTGATTTAAACAAATGTCAAGATCACAAATGTCGAGGTGTCAAATTTAATGACCAGTCAAAGGCGTATTGTTACAAACATTTTTCTTGCTGCTTGGATTAATGATCTGGTTTTCTTTGCCAACCATCACCCCAGCTCTACCAACAGACTGAGCTGCCCAGAGTCCTGCCTGCAGGACCCAAAGGTTTAATATTCACCCATTAAATCACCCTCCTCATCTCAGAGAGGAGGTGAATGCTGTGGCCTTTAGAAGAGCGACCTAACCTGGCCTGCTGAGACGATCTGCCCTTTGAATCTCAAACCAGCAGCTTTATTAAGCAAGAACGAGAAATATGCAAACTTTATCAGTTCATCTATAGTTGGTACGGAGGGCAGTTTCATTAAAACTCATTCTCTCTTTTACGAGATATTGCGTTCACAAGAAATTGTGACCTCAGTCCAAGTGAATTCATCCATAGCTGGTACTGAGTAAAATCCCTGCTCCCATAAAATGAGATGCATCGGCGTCTTGGAAACTGGTGGGAATTTTCCTCTGTGTGTGACAATAGGTGACGCTCACATTAGAGATACTCGTTAGCGGCAGGTCTCCGTTTGAATTGGAGATGAAGTGATCTTAATCGACCGCTTATCGGGAGATAATCAAACGATGCTGTCTTGCAAGTACGGCGACAATCGACCGTAAAGCGCTCGATGAAAGGTTCCTACAGATACAATTACTTGGTCGATTATTCAGAAATCGATATTTCTTAAATCAGTGATGTTAAAAACCCTCCTGTGGGTCGGTTTCTCGTCTGAACCACCTCAGTCTTTCATCTCTGACTGTATCTCCAAACATGGTTCCCCTCCGATGTCCTCATTCCTGATCCCGTCCATCCTGGTCACTCCCAATAAAAAACATCACCATCTTCATCTCTTTTCCTCAGTGTCATTATTTCTCCGCCCAAAATCCAACCGTTTTTCAAAATGACACATCTAGCATAGAGTCATCGCCGGCGGATTGACAGCAGCTAAACCAAAACACTCTGTTACAATTCCGATGTGGCAGCGGTGACGAGGAATCCACAGCGAGCCCCCTCAGAGGCCGCTACATCATCCTGCCCGGCCACGTCCGAGCGACAGGCTGTCAGCTCGCCTGAATAATACACCAAACAACTGGCTGTAGAGTGTTTTTTAGAAAAGAAACCCCGTGAAAAATGGCAGCTTTTCCTTTGAATGAATCATGGCAAAAAAGTTAAATGGAACTAGGAGATATTCAGCAGGACAAGTGGCAGAATGAGATGCTCATCATTAGAGGGGCTTTTTACCCCAGGCTGGCAGGTGATGCTCCGCTGTTTCACTGAGCTGATGGTGTGTCACCCAGACGATCACAGACACGACTGGACTGATTTTTATAATTACCAACAACTACCCAATGCTTTAGATATGACTGGAAAAGTAAAACACCGTGAGCTATACGGGAGAGCGGGGAGAGCAACACAAAGACTATTGGTTGGTTGGTACCCCCCCTCACCACTTTAGGGGTTTAAAAAATCCTGGATTCGCCCCTGAGTCGAGCCACTGAACGGCAAGTTTTTATACAAAAATATTAGAGACGAGACAATAAATAAAAACGTAGTAATCTGTACTTTATTCAAAAAGGAGTTCTCCTACCACCGGAGCAACTCTTGCCTGACATACCACCTAAACACAAAACATGTTCAGCCTAGTTCCTCTGTAGAGAGTGTGGCTACCAGGAGCTCGCTCCGCCAAACCAAGCTAGATGAATTTGACAAGCGAACGAGTGAATCCACAACAGAGAAAGTAACAAATACTTTCGTAAAGTGGGTTGCTGCTGATTGCAGGACAATTTTTATTGTTGAAGATAAGAACGAACCCTAACGAACCGTAACCCTGCACCTGGCCTCATGAGGCACAGTTCACCAATAATAAATTGGGTTTAAAATCTTCTCTTCTTACTGTATTCAACTGATTTTTTTTTTCTCACTCTATTCATCCCTCCCCAGGAAAATTTTTGTGCTGCACTCCTACACCGCAGCAGGCTGCCCACAACGACGCAAATGGTGGGAGAAACGGGGGGTTAGGTGTTTTCTTCAAGGACCATAGACGTGAACTCAGTGGGATGCGAACCTGCAAACTTCTGGTTGACTTTCGGTCCGCGGGTGAACGCTCTAACCACTGAGCCACCTCCTCCCCCCATACAGTACATTTTTAAAATATCCTAGAATTCAAATTCTTTATCAGGAGATCTTTAGAAAATATGGAAATGGAAATGAATTACTCTAATTATCCCTTACCGGGGAAATTTGTGTGCTGCACTCCTTACACCGCAGCAGGCTGCCCTTCAACGGCGCCAATGGTGGGAGAAACGGGGGTTAGGTGTCTTCTCCAAGTACCCTAGACGGTGGTCTCAGTGGGAATCAAACCCGTGACCTTCCGGTTTGCGGGCGAGCGCTCTAGCGCTGATCCACCGCTCCCCCATAAACGTTAAAATGCGTTAAAATTTGATTTATTAATTACAAAATCCTGTAATTAATTCGATTAATTTCTTCAATCGACTGACACCACCAGTAAAAAAGACAAAGAATCGTTAGGTACACCTGCCTTCTGGATGGATATGACCCCATGTGCCAGGTGTCAAAGTCTAACCAATCAGAGGAGGTTCATTAAAGAGTTTGACCGTCGGCGTTGAGCTTTTTTCTTAAACACAAAACGCCGGCAAAAATGTCTTCAATCCAAGAGTCGTATGGTTTTTAAATTCATCTCTAACTGAATAAATGTTTTTGCTCTGAGCTGTTTGACCGTGTATCCCCTTGAGCGGGAGCAAAGAAATGATGTGCACCCCTGCTCTAATCTGTCCTGTAGTTATCAGTCCACACGTGAAGAGGAAGATGATTAAAGAGACTCCTCGCTGTTAGGAGATCATCTCCTCGCTTCTCATTAATCCTCCTCTTCATATCTCTGCTCTGATTCTCCTGAGCTAACTAAAGTTCTTCATGCCGATTAAACGTGACCAGAGTCTCAGATTGCCCGGTGGAGCAGAGAACCAGAGTCTTACCGGGTTCAATAAAAGTAGAAACGTTCATATTATGGATTCTTTTCTATCAGATTTTGAGTGTCATATAACGTCCATTGAAGTGTCTCAACCCAAACAAACAAACAAGGTCTTTGATCTTTGAGCTTGTTACAAAGCCAAAGCTTTGTTTACCAGGTCAGAAGTTCAGAGATGATTTTTATTTTTTAACCATTTTGTCTCCAACTTTTCTTCCTTGATTTCTTTGGGTGCAGAGGGAAGCTTAGTTTCCTTTCATCTGCCTTCTAACTGCCTCGCAATCACCCTCCATCTTCTGGTCAGTCAATGGAGAGCCTCGAAGACTGGGATCAATACGTTCCACCTGCATTCACACATACACCTCTTTTACCACTCCACTCTTCGGCTTTCTTCTCATCTTCTTCCCTCTATTTGCCTTGTAAACCCAACCGGGGGGGAATGAGCGATCGATGGAAGCCATCTTTACTTTCCGATGAGAAAATATTACAGTTTTCCCTCTGAAGTTGTTTTATCTGCATGTTTTTGTTGGAATCCAACTGAAGACGTTTTTATCTACAAAGTTTTAGAATGTGTTCTCTACACCAGTGGTTCCCAACCACCGGGCCACGGACTGGTACCGGGCCGCGGGTCATGTGGTACTGGACCGCACAGAACTGTTTTTTTTATTCACTTTGTTTCGGGATGTCTTTTATTTTGAAGGTACATGTTTACCGTTACCATGGCAACAAGTGTGCGTTTGAGCAGAGAGAATGTTTCCATGCTATAAAGACGCTGCTAATAAATTTTTTCATGAAGAAAAAATGGATTTAATTTTATTATTATTGATTCTAAAAAGACATTTTTTTTTCAGGCTGGTCTCATCACCTCAACACCAGTCCATGGCACAGAAAGGGTTGGGAACCCCTGCTCTACACCCTGGAGATATCTCCCAAACCACCGAAGGGACTTTAATTAAACTACCCACAGTTACTCAATACCAACAAACAACTGATTAGGTTTTCAGACTCATGTGACCGAAGGTCAAGGTCACAAACAGCCTTTTTGTTTGTGGTGTGAAGTATAATTGCACATCCTCAGCAGCAGGGGGTGCTGCTGCTTTCCCATTCTCAAACTCTGTGCAGATGTTTAAAACTTTACATTTTTGTCAACAAAACCCCTCGACAGACTCAGGGGAGAGACATTTAACAGTAACAAAAAGAAAAGCGAAGAGTGGTAGAAGTAAGGACACTCCTAAAGCTAACACGAGGAAAGACTCGCGCTTAGCTTCACTGACTTCGGTGGGAGACGTGGAAAGACCACTGTGTTTATCTCAAAACATCAGCAACAGCATAAAAACAAATAAATGTAGATTTTTTGTTTTTTCACTTCATTTAGGATCGAGTCATGTGGGGCAACAGCCTCAGCAGGAAGTCCAGGCTTCTCTCACCCCAGCCACATGCTGCAGCTCACCTGGGAGGATCCCGAGGCGTGGACCCTGGTCAGCTGTGAGAGACAGTCTCTCCAGCGCATCCTGGGCCTGCCTCTGGGTATCCCCCATTGGGACGTCCTCGGAACATCTCACCAGCAAGGCGTCTGTCCGCGAGGCACCCTAACCAGATGCCTGAACCACCCGGAGGAGCAAGGGTTCTTAATTAATACTTCACCTATAAAATATTACTTTATGCTGATAAGCTGCTTGTTTTTTTTTCAGTGTTCAGCCAACATTCCAGCAACTTTATGAATGTTAAAGTATCTTCCTCTTCTTTCAGCATTCCCCTTCAGGGGGCGCCACAGCAAGTCAGTTTCTTCCATCTAACCCTATCTGCTGCATCTTCTTCAGTCACACCAACTATCTTCATGTCTTCCTTCACTGTATCCATGAACCTCCTCTTTGGTCTTCCTCTAGTCCTCTTTCCTAAAAACCCAGCATCCTTCTTCTGATGTACTCTCTCTCTCTCCTCTGCACATGTCCAAACCATCTCAGTCTGGCCTCTCTGACTTTAAAACCTCTAACATGTGCTGTTCCTCTGATCCTGTCCATCCTGGTCACTCCCAGAGAGATCCTCAGCATCTTCATCTCTGCTACAAACATCTCTGTTTCCTGTTTTTTCCTCAGTGACACTGTCTCTAGACCAATCAGCATGGCCGCTCTCACCACGGTTTTGTACACTTTCCCTTTCATTTTATCTGAAACTCTTCTATCACACCTGATACTTCTCCACCCGTTCCAGCCTGCTTGAACACGCTTCTTCACCTCTTTTCCACACTCTCCATTGCTCTGGACTGTTGATCCTAGATACTTAAAATCTTCCACCTTCTTTATCTCTTCTCCCTGTAACCTCACTTTTCCATTTGGATTCCTCTCATTCATACATGTACTCTGTTTTACTCTGACTAATCTTCAAACCTCCACCTCTCCAGCTTTTCCTCCACCTCTTCCCTCTTCTCACTACAGATCACAATGCCTAAACTTGTATAAAGATGGTTAAAAAAAAAGTTCATATTGTTGAAAGTTGATTTTTCTTGTTTTTTTTCCCACTGTTCAAATAAAAAAGAACACACTGTTATGAGGGGCGAGTGCATTGATCCAGAGTGGGGAAATATCTCCTTTTTTTTCCCCCCCTACGGTTGAAGAGTACGGGGCAGTAACACGGCAACCAAGCAAACAGGACGTGCACCGATAAGGAGACGGATCACCTTTGCCTTTTTGCTTTTTTTTCCTGCTGCAGTGCGAAGAGCAGGGGCTGCTATGACCATTGAGCCACAAGAATGTCTTTGTTGACAAGCGACAAATGCACGTGGAAACAGATACAGACGGTCTACTTTTAAGAGCACAACTTAGAATGGTAACCATGGGCGACGACAGGAAGACCTTCCCCTTCATTCTGTTCATGTTCTTCTTCTCGGAGTCCTGCACGACTAAAAACATCTCCTGACCTCCACATTTCTATTTCTATTCTTTGTTTTATTTGATTTCTTCCTCTGAAACATCTTGCCGCCTCCACGTCTCACCTCTTTTTCTCTCGCATCCCCCTCCTCTCCCCCCTCTTGTGCCAGAACGTATTCCCTGCATCTTTTCTCTTTCTGATTCTTTTTTTTTTTTTTTTTCATTTCTCTATTTCTGTTTTCCATCATTGCCTCTCTGACTTCTACTTCTTCTCTCTGGGATTTGTTGTCCATTTCTGAAATCAATCAGGGAGTTATGGAGCATGCAGGTCTTTCATGGAGGCCTCAGGAGGGTTTCTGATAAACAGCAAATATAAGGAAGGATGGAGGAGAAGGGGGGTTAGGTGGAGGTTAGGATAATTGGATGACCAAAAGAAAAGAAAAGAAAGGTGTAAAAACTGGTTTAAATGAAAGTTTTCTCTCAGACTGAGTTATGTCGGTTATTATCAGAAAAGGTCTAGTTGGAGAAAAAAATATGGTTGAATTAAGGGGTATTACGCAGCCCGCGGGGGGTGTAGCCTTCACTTATAACACAGTTAGAACATATGTGTGCAGCACCTCCAAGCTGGAGAGAAATCAGCATGATGGATGAACGGGGAGATTATTTAAAAAAAGAAGAAGAAGCAGGTCCGTTTTTTTGCTCAAGGTTTTTTTTTTTGTTTAGATTTGAAGGGTTTTTCTTAACGAAATCTGTCCCAAAGTGGTTTTCAATTTTTCTGTTTCAAATTTGCGATCTCTTTTACATGGCACACAGCTTTTCTACGTGTCTAGGACTTAAGGACTATTTGAACTCTCGGTTTTTCTTGGCCATGGATTTTGTTCTCTTACATATTCAGATTTTTCTTTTTTTTTTTTAGGTTAAATTTGGATTCTTTTTCAAATTTAAAAAGAAATTGCTGTGTTTTTCTGAAGTAAAACACAGCAGGAAGTGTTTAACCTCCTTCACTCCTCTCAGGTACTGCTCTCCATCTCCTCACGTGCCAATGGGGCAGGACAAAGTGAAAAGTGAGATGTAGGAGAAAGTCTGTCTAAAAAATTAAAGTTTAACCAAAAAAAGTATTTAGAAGTTTTATTTTAACAGATAATGCATTTCTGTAAAAACACAAAGTAGCATTTTTTTATTTATTAATGTCATAAAACACAAAAACACAATAGTTTATTTTTTACATGAAGCTGTGACACATTCAAGAACAGCTTGTACTTTCTGAGCCTTCAAATGAGGACGTCTCAATTAGGTTTTCTTTTGGGCGTCAAGTCCGAGTCCAGATCCGACACATTTATAATACAATAAATATCAAGGTAAACAAATGTTTGGATTTTTTCTTATTTTTTAAACATATTTAACATTTAGCACCAGCGTTCCACACTGCAGACAAACTTGCAGTCTTAGATTGAAGCTTCGTCCGTGTTTTGTCCCGATTGTGCACTTCTGATGACAGTTGTGTGCCAAGAAACTCACGCTTTCACGTCCGAATAATCACCACAGGTCTCACTTTGTACCACTGCGTAACTTCATCTGGTTTTAGAGTGAGTATCGGAAAATGAGAAAAGTAATGAGGGAACCCTGCGGAGGGCGGGATGGGCCGAACAATACACAGAAAATATCGTCACCCAAACATCCATGAAGAACGCTACCCTTCCAGTGAACCTCCTCTATGGGGAGCTCACCATAGGAATGCCACCAACTGGACGACCTGCCCTGTGGTACAAAGATGGCAGCGAGAAGGATCTGACGTTGTGCAACATCAACGTTGTAGATCTCGAGTCACCATGTTCACCCTCACCATCGTAACCAGGATCTACGTTCTTACCCTCACCATGGTAACCAGGATCTACGTTCTTACCCTCACCATGGTAACCAGGATCTACGTTCTTACCCTCACCATGGTAACCAGGATCTACGTTCTTACCCTCACCATGGTAACCAGGATCTACGTTCCTACCCTCACCATGGTAACCAGGATCTACGTTCTTACCCTCACCATGGTAACCAGGATCTACGTTCTTACCCTCACCATGGTAACCAGGATCTACGTTCTTACCCTCACCATGGTAACCAGGATCTACGTTCCTACCCTCACCATGGTAACCAGGATCTACGTTCCTACCCTCACCATGGTAACCAGGATCTACGTTCCTACCCTCACCGTCGTAACCAGGATCTACGTTCCTACCCTCACCATGGTAACCAGGATCTACGTTCTTACCCTCACCATGGTAACCAGGATCTACGTTCTTACCCTCACCATGGTAACCAGGATCTACGTTCCTACCCTCACCATGGTAACCAGGATCTACGTTCTTACCCTCACCATGGTAACCAGGATCTACGTTCCTACCCTCACCATGGTAACCAGGATCTACGTTCTTACCCTCACCATGGTAACCAGTAACTATATTCTTACCCTCACCATGGTAACCAGGATCTACGTTCCTACCCTCATCATGGTAACCAGGATCTACGTTCCTACCCTCACCATGGTAACCAGGATCTACGTTCCTACCCTCACCATGGTAACCAGGATCTACGTTCCTACCCTCACCATGGTAACCGGGATCTACGTTCCTACCCTCACCATGGTAACCAGGATCTACGTTCCTACCCTCACCGTCGTAACCAGGATCTACGTTCCTACCCTCACCATGGTAACCAGGATCTACGTTCTTACCCTCACCATGGTAACCAGGATCTACGTTCCTACCCTCACCATGGTAACCAGGATCTACGTTCCTACCCTCACCATGGTAACCAGGATCTACGTTCCTACCCTCATCATGGTAACCAGGATCTACGTTCCTACCCTCACCATGGTAACCAGGATCTACGTTCCTACCCTCACCATGGTAACCAGGATCTACGTTCCTACCCTCACCATGGTAACCGGGATCTACGTTCCTACCCTCACCATGGTAACCAGGATCTACGTTCCTACCCTCACCGTGGTTACCAGCTGTGGGTGGTGACCGCGAGAATGAGATCGAGGATACAAACGGCCGAAATGAGCTTCCTCCGCAGGGTGGCTGGGCTCTCACTCAGAGATCGGGTGAGGAGCTCTGCCATCCGAGAGGAGCTCGATGTCGATCCGCTCCTCCAGGTCAAAAGGAGCCAGATGGGGTAGTTCTGAGGCATCTGGTCAGGATGCCCCCCGAGCGCCTCGCTGGTGAGGTTATTCGGGTACGTCCCACCGGGAGGAGATCAAGAGGCAGTCCTCGGACCTGCTGGAGAGACACTCCTTCTGGGTGAGCTGGACGATGCACCTGGTGTGAGAGAAGCCCGGGCTTCCCGTCTGAAGCTGTTGCCGCTGCTACCCGGCCCCGGATAAGCGGAAGACGACAGAACAGACAGAATTGTGACAGATTTTTTGACTCCTGCTGCAGTAGTTGTAAAATTGATAATTATTTGAACTTTGATTTTTTTTTTTTCTTTTAAACACACAGAGGTGGTGCTGTTTTCACAACAAGCGAGCGTGGTTTTTTACACACCTTCACTCAAGTGATTCAGCAGCGTTTTGAGCCACCGAGGAGCCTCCGATGTATTATTAGATTAGGTCCATAAACCAAGCAGCCATCTGTTCCAACAACTTCCATCTGGGAGACCTAACCGGACCATTAGGACCACGCCTGCTCACCTTCTAAACAGCCCTCTCTAAGGAGCAAGTCTCCAAACGCTCAGCCCAACGAGCTGCAAGCGTTCGATCTCTAAACAAGTTAAAAACTTTGAAATTATGAAAACAAAGGACTTAAGGTTTGTTATTAAAAACGACCAATCAGATCTCTTCAGTGTTCCAGGTGATTTTTCTCATTAATTGTGAGTCATCGTCCCATGAGTTGGAATAAAAAAACGATGAAGGTGAAAGCTGAGTTTGATGGAGTGCTGATGAGGAACCTAAAGACCTGGATGGGTCCTGAGGGGCTGGCGAGGTGTTCCGGATACTTTAGTCTCTCCGCAGGACTGTTAGACTCCACATTAACATGAAATATATTTAGCTGTCCTTTAACTCATCAACGCAGGTCACAGCGAGCCGGAGGACAGTTTGGACACGTCCAACAGGGCCGAGAAGAGAAGCTAACAAACAGATAAAAACATGCCTTTAAAGCAGATGGAATTAAAAGTTTTAGTTTAAAATGACTTCATCATTCTGTTCTGTCGTCTTCCGCTCATCCGGGGCCGAGTAGCAGGGGTAACAGCCTCAGACGGGAAGCCCAGGCTTCTCTCACCCCAGCTGCATCCTCCAGCTCATCTGGAAGGATCCCGAGTCGTTCCCCAGCCAGATGTGAGACATAGTCTCTCCAGCAGGTCCAGGGTCTGCCTATTCGTCTCCTCCTGGTGAGACATGCCCAAAACACCTCACCAGCGAGGCGCTCGGGGATGCCCGAACCACCTCATCAGCTTCTCTCGACCTGGAAGAAGAGCGGGTCGACACCGAGGTCCTCGCGAATGGCAGAGCTCCTAACCCGATCTCTGAGTGAGAGCCCAGCCACCCTGTGGAGGAAGCTCATTTTGGCCGCTTGTATCCGCAATCTCATTCTTTCGGTCACCACCCACAGCTGGTTACCATGTTGAGGTTAGGAACGTAGATCTTGGTTACCACGGTGAGGGTATGAACGTAGATTCTGGTTACCATGGTGATGGTAGGAACGTAGATCCTGGTTACCATGGTGAGGGTAGGAACGTAGATCCTGGTTACCATGGTGAGGGTAGGAACGTAGATCCTGGTTACCATGGTGAGGGTAGGAACATAGATCCTGGTTACCATGGTGAGGGTAGGAACGTAGATCCTGGTTACCATGGTGAGGGTAGGAACATAGATCCTGGTTACCATGGTGAGGGTAGGAATGTAGATCCTGGTTACCATGGTGAGGGTAGGAACGTAGATCCTGGTTACCATGGTGAGGGTAGGAACATAGATCCTGGTTACCATGGTGAGGGTAGGAACGTAGATCGACTTGTAAATCGAGAGCTTTGCTTTTCGGCTCAGCTCTCTCTTTACCACGACGGATCGATGCAGCGTCCTAGTTATTGCTGACGCCGCACTGATCCACCTGTCGATCTCCCGCTCCATCCTTCCTTCACTCGTGAACAAGACCCTGAGATACTTAATCTCCTCCACTTGGGGCAGGACCCTGTCCCTGAACTGCAGGGGGCATTCCACCCTTTTCCGGGCGAGGACCATGGTCTCGGATTTGGAGGCACTAATTCCCATCCCGGCCGCTTCACACTCGGCAGCAAATCGATCCAGTGAGAGCTGGAGATCACGGTCCGATGAAGCCAACAGGACCACATCATCCACAAAAAGCAGAGATCCGATCCTGAGGTCACCAAACCGGATCTCGGCAGCGCCTAGATATTGCCGGTGCAGCACTGCCCCCCTTTTTGGTCCACAGAAAAAAAAAGAAAGAAGAAAGGAAATGGAACTAGTTAAGCTACGCCCGTGCAGGGCCAGCAAATGGGCCACCAAAATGCAGGAAAATGACTCTTAATTTTCAAAAATTTCTGGGGGGAATGCCCCCAAATCCCCCTATACTGGCTTTGTCAATGACCTCACGTCCTCCTCACCCCCTTTAGAAAATCCTGGATCCGCTCCTGTTATTCAAATAATTGTTTTTCTTTACAAATGGGGAGTTTTATCCCACTTCAATTTTAGACTTCATTAAATCATCAAACATGACGGAGTAACCCAACCTAAACCGACTCATTTATTCAGTCTTAAAGAAGTGAAGGAGTGTTAGCGTCGCACCAAACCAGGTGGTGATGTTACAAATTCACGATCAAGTCAGAAAAACATGCACTTGCACCGTTTGAGTGAAATTCTGGCCTCTTTCCAGAAAACTTCTCCTCCATTTAGTGAGCGTAGGAAAGCCTCGGTGTGCATGGCTTCGCTTCAATCAGCGGCTGTTAGGCCGGTAATGACACGGCGCCATATGGCAGGCACAAACACAAACGGGGCATCGCCCAGCCAAGTGACAAGCAGCTCAGTATTTACACAACAAACACACTATATCCATCCTGACAATTAGAAGAGTGTGTGGGTGGAGCGAGTCGTGTCGCGGCTGTTTGCTTCTCCTCCTGCGCATTCATCAGCGCCGCCGTGGCAGTTTGAGCCAAATCCATCAGACAAGTGGAGGGGGAATAAAGGAGAGGGGGACGGCCTCAATCAGAGTGCCTTGCTTCAGGGTCGGCCTCTTCAGGGAGATTTGATCTTAAAGATAAGTACGCCGGAGGAATGAGAAAGAGGGAAGTAAGAGAGGAGGATGGAAAAAAACAACGAAGAATATGAAAGAAAATAAACCAGTTGATTAGATTGAAAGGTTAAAGTAGCTCATAAAGAGGTGTTTGGGATCGTCAGGGATGTCTGATGATTATTTTTGTTACCAAGCAACAACTACGCCAATGGATACCAGACGAACCAGCAAGAGTGTAACCGGGTAACATCCAATGACTGCGTAGACCAGGGGTGGGTAAACTTTTTGGTTTGCGGGCCACATTGAGTTCTAACATTTGACCAGGGGCCAGAACAGGGTCAGATGGATGGCATGTTTTGGTAACCCCTAGATTAGACCAATAGAATGACGCTAGATTTTAAACAAGCGCTAAATGTTACATCAAGAGAGTTAAATTTTAAATCTAGCGGCGCTAGGTCTGAAATCTAAACGCTTGATGAAACATTTTGCTTGTTTTAACATCTAACACGCTTGTTTACATGTGTGTATTGGGCCTGATGGATTTCCATATCATAGAGTGCGCCATCTAGTGAGGAAACAACGTTTGTTTATTTTATTTTTTTTTTTATTCACCTATTTGCGCTGCTGCTTTAAAAATGTCCTCGTTATTTATTGGCTATATTCAATATGTTAACCTGAACTTTCAGGATTTATCCAGAAAAAATGGTCGACTCTATTCAGACTCTCTTCATGGCGTCTCTTCAATATTATCTCACTCAAAAGTTCTAATGGCGTCAGAGTCCTCCTTGTCTCTCTCTACAAATATAAACACACACACTTATGTGTGACCATAGCAATGTGTTTGTTACCATAGCAACAACTTCCACTGTGCACTTCCTCCCAGCTGCTGCGGAGTGCAGCAGGTTACAAAAGATAAAATGCTTATAAATGTTGAAATGTTGATTTTTAGAACACATGATAAAATAGAAAACATATTTATATTAAAAGTCAAAAAAGGTCAGCCTCATAGGTTGTGTTTTATTTATTCTAATTAGCATATTAAAGTGACCTGGAGTCAAATTGACGGCTGCGGTGGTTCTAGTGTTAAGCTCAGACAGAGTCACATTTTGATCTGACGTTGACAGAGAGGTCGTCTTCAGTCTTCGACCGTCCAGTCAAGAGAATCTTTCTGGATATATTTTTCTTCTGAAAGACGTGACTCTCCATCTCACATTCCTCATATCGATTACAAAAAACTTCATAAACTCCGTCTCCGAACTCTCTTCTCTTTAACGTTAGTAAGAGTTTGTCCTTCGCAGAGCGTCCACAACGTACCGGTACAAAGCTGGTAGCATTAAAAAGTAGACTTTAAAAAGTAGGGGACAAGTTCTCGTCCTTCTGCTCGTAGTTTCCTGTGAAAGTCACTTTGGAGTAAATCAGTGATGAAGGAAATGTGAACGTTATGAGAACATTACCGCTAACGGCCTATCACACGCACAAACGGCCCATTATATGGAAGATGGGATGAAGTCACTCCTCAAAAAGCCCGTCTGAGGACAAACAACTCCAGCTCAACGTGTGAGAAATACCCAGGTTCCACTGGTGGACTGGACTTCAGTCGTGCTCAATCAGCCACTCGGTAAAAGCTATTCAATTATTTTTATTCTTCTGCTTTAATTGTTTTACTGATTAACAAAGTTAATACTACAACATTTATGTTATTTAAGTTCATAAAAATCAACAGTTCAATTTGAATTAAAAGATTATCAGGACTTACGTTTACATTTAACGTAGCCCGCCCCGTACGCTGTGTGCGTGTTTAGCTGCTGTGCTTTGTGGCTATCCAATGAGCAGGTCCGAAGACAGTGACATACAGGACCCTGAGAGACCAACTCAAAATCTGATTGTTTGAAGAAAAAGTTTCAATACAGACTTTACAAAACGTATGGATTTTAGTCTACCTGGCAACAAATGCTGGAATGCTTTGTTCCGTTCCAATGTTGTCCAGTTCTTCTGGGGACCGACCAGCTGTGAGACATAGTCCCTCCAGCAGGTCCAGGCTCTCCCTCTTGGTCTCCTCCTGGTGGGACGTACCCAAAACACCTCACCAGCATGGCGCTCAGGGGGCATCCTGACCAGATGCCCGAACCACCCCATCTGGCTCCTCTCGACCTGGAGGAGTGGCTCGACACTGAGGTCCTCCTGGATGGCAGAACTCCTCACCCGATCTCTGAGTGAGAGCCCAGCCACCCTGCGGAGGAAGCTCATTTTGGCCGCTTGAATCCATGATCTCATTCTTTCAGGCACCACCCAAACCTGGACCTAGATCCTGGCTACTGTGGTGAAAGTAGGAACGTAGATCCTGGTTACCATGGTGAGGGTAGGAACATAGATCCTGGTTACCATGGTGAGGGTAGGAACGTAGATCCTGGTTACCATGGTGAGGGTAGGAACGTAGATCCTGGTTACCATGGTGAGGGTAGGAAAGTAGATCCTGGTTACCATGGTGAGGGTAGGAACGTAGATCCTGGTTACCATGGTGAGGGTTGGAACGTAGATCCTGGTTACCATGGTGAGGGTAGGAACGTATATCCCGGTTACCATGGTGAGGGTAGGAACATAGATCCTGGTTACCATGGTGAGGGTAGGAACGTGGATCCTGGTTACCATGGTGAGGGTAGGAACATAGATCCTGGTTACCATGGTGAGGGTAGGAACGTGGATCCTGGTTACCATGGTGAGGGTAGGAACATAGATCCTGGTTACCATGGTGAGGGTAGGAATGTAGATCCTGGTTACCATGGTGAGGGTAGGAACGTAGATCCTGGTTACCATGGTGAGGGTAGGAATGTAGATCCTGGTTACCATGGTGAGGGTAGGAACGTAGATCCTGGTTACCATGGTGAGGGTAGGAATGTAGATCCTGGTTACCATGGTGAGGGTAGGAACGTAGATCCTGGTTACCATGGTGAGGGTAGGAACGTAGGTCCTGGTTACCATGGTGAGGGTAGGAACGTAGATCCTGGTTACCATGGTGAGGGTAGGAACGTAGATCCTGGTTACCATGGTGAGGGTAGGAACGTAGATCCTGGTTACCATGTTGAGGGTAGGAACGTAGATCCTGGTTACCATGGTGAGGGTAGGAATGTATATCCTGGTTACCATGGTGAGGGTAGGAACGTAGATCCTGGTTACCATGGTGAGGGTAGGAACGTAGATCCTGGTTACCATGGTGAGGGTAGGAACATAGATTGACTTGTAAATTGAGAGTTTCATTTTTCGGCTCAGCTTGTTTGTTACCACAACGGCCCCTGCTATGTTGAAATGTAATTGGTCAAATATTTAAATGTAAAAACACAGCTACAAGAAAACAAACAAACAAACAAACAAAAAAAAAATGGTGAAACCATGTGGAAATACTGCCCCGGCAAAAATTTTGGGGGAGGCAGTGGCTCAGTGATAGAGCGTTTGCCCGTGGACCGGAAATTACCAGGTAGTTTGTGGGTTTGATTCCCTCCTAGTTCATGTCTAGGGTCCTTGGAGAAGACACTTAACCCCCTGTTTCTCCCACCATTGTTGCCGTTGTGGCAGCCTGCTGCGGTGTAAGGAGTGCAGCACACAAATTTCCCCGTGAGGGATGAATAGAGTGAGTAAAAATAAATAAATAGAAATGACCGTAATCTAATTATTTTAAAGCCGTTGAGGGTCTGCTGTTGACCCTAACTGTGCTTGCTTCACGATGGATTTCTTCTCAAGCATAAAGCAGGGATATAAAGGTGTCCTCTATCCGCGCGGCCAACCGGGTGTCGGAAGAAACATGCACTCCAGCAAACAGAAGCTCACACGGGAGAGCAATTCTTCCTCCATGTGCACTCATCAACAGGAAACTTTTATCAGCGCGGACAAGTCACTTCACAAGTTCGATTGAGCTGCCAAGAAGTGAGATCAGAGCCCGGGAAACAAGTGTTGGAGATGCAGAGCCGGGATCTCATAGCCTCAGTTGGCTGTTTAAGCCTGAGTGGATCCGAAGGTGTCCAGATGTATTATGATCCAGCATCGAACTGACGTTTCAAACTCCTTTTCCCACTTATTTGCTTCTTTTAGTTGGTTCTGGACGTGTTCATGCTCAGTAGTGTCAAGCTTCAGTTCGTCACGTTACACACGGAGGGCTGCGAGCGGGGAGGAGGTTTGATTTTCCAGCTGAATAAAATATTTATTGTTTGTGACAATGCTTTCACACCGAGGACGTGTCAGAACGGATAAAAAGAGATTCTTTTAATCTCTGAAGAAAGAGCTCATTAAATTAACTCGTTTACACTTGGAGGCACTGATGTTACGCAAATGCCGAGGGTCGTTCTCGACCAGGGATGTTTTTCATTTTTACCAGCCGGATCATTTGATCTGATTTGTTTGTTCTGTTCATTTTTTTACATCGTCTTCCGCTCATCTGGGGTCGGGTCGCAGGAGCAACAACCTCAGATGAGAAGCCCAGGCTTCTCTCACCCTGGCTGCATCCTACAGCTCACCCAGGAGGATCCCGAGTCGTTCCCCGGCCAGCTGTGAGACATAGTCTCTCCAGCAGATCCAGGGTCTGCCTATTGGTCTCATCCCGGTGGGACATGCCCAAAACACCTCACCCACGAGGTGCTCGGGGGGCATTCTGACCAGATGCTGAACCACCCCATCTGGCTCCTCTCGACCTGGAGGAGGAGCGGCTCGACACCGAGCTCTTCCCAGATGGCAGAACTCCTCACCCGATCTCTGAGTGAGAGCCCAGCCACCCTCCCAACAGGACCACATCACCTGCAAAAAGCAGCGATCCGATCCTGAGGTCACCAAACCGGATCCCTCCAACGCCTCGGCTGATGAACAGAATGGGTGTCAAAGGGCAGCCGTGGCGGAGTCCAACTCTCACTGTTTCCCTCTGAAAACAGTCTGACCACACAACACTGATGGTCGTTGGTGTACAGTGGGCGGGTACTTTTTTCTTAACCAATCATTTCGTACTAGTGTGGACCGGATCTGACGCCCTGTTTAAAACCCTGATGTTCAAACAGTTTCATAAAAACAAAACTGTCACGTATAAAACTGAAAATTTAAAGACAATAAGTGAGAAAAAAAAAATATCCGTAGAGAAAAGAGCTCAGTGAGATTCTCCGATCTCTAAAAAACGCAATTAATCCCACTTTCACGAAAACGGTCAAAGACAACGAGCTGAAAAACATTTGGTGAGAAGGAAAAAAAAAAACAAGCCTCTTTTTCCCAAAAGGTGAAGCTTTTCAAGCTTCAGCACATCGAAGGTCGGTCAGGTTAGATTCAAGATGCCGAGGGCGAAGATGGAGTCAGAAAACAACCGGCATGGCCACGAGGAAACGGGCAGAGTGGCATCCTTACAAAGCACACGAGGACAATGGGGTCGGACGTACCCGAGCAAGAGTTCAAGGGTCACTAGGCCGTAGAGTCCGCTACGGTCAGGAATCTGATGTAAAGGTCAGAACTGCATCAAAACAACAGGAAGTAAATGAAAGCCTAAAAGTAAATAAGAATAAGTCAAAAACAAGGCTGTGTTAGTTAGTGAGTAACTGTGGGCAGTTTCATTATGTCCTCAGTGGTTTTGGAGACAAAACGACAGTAAAAAACTACAAAAAAATTACAATAAATACAAAAGAATTATTATTTAAATGCACGTCTTGATTTTTATGAGTAGAATAAAAAGGGAGAACATGCAAACTCCACACAGAAAGGTTAGTGATTCAAGGCTCGCCCCACCTGGGACCCAAACTCCCAACCTTCTTGGCCACTGTGCTAACCACTGCACCACCATGCGGACCCCGTTGGAGATGTAATTGGACATTTTTTGTGTTTTCGGTGTGTAATACTGAATAAACCCTCCCTGCAATAATAACAAAATCAGTTACTCTATAGTTGGTACTGAGTAACTGTGGGCAGTTACTCATTATTAAAACAAGAAAATTGAAATCTTATTAGTAAAATATGGAGAAAAAATAGATAGAGCGTTTCGTGACTTTTGAGACTTTGCCTCGGGGCTCGAGTTGTTACCGCTGCTAACAGGGTTAAAGATTTGGCTCCGCCTCCTTTCGCTTTCCTCAAACAGAAGACACTGGATGAGGCCGTTGTTTAAATAATTATTAAAGATGACGCATTTCCATGGTTTAGCTGTTTTTTTTTTTTTTTTTAGACACATGAAGGAACAACATTTTGCCGGATGGGAGAGTCCCTTAAAAGACCGAATTTCTTTTTGTGGAGACGGTCTCAGAAATATCTTCAGAAGCATCCTCTGAAAAACTAAAGCCTACGTATGTTAAGGAACTTCTTTTCTGAATTAAAAAACATGGCAGATATAAATTATGATACTTTTGGGCTCTCAAATTCTGAGGGCGTGCTGGTCTGCAGAGATTTAATTTGTCCACTAGTAGTCAGTGTTTTTCCGAATATCGAATCACTCTATATTATTTTGCTTCGAGGGTGTCGATGCTTCACAAGGTAGAATTCTTAAGTTCTTTTTTTTTTTTTTTTTTTTTTAACATACATTCCTGATGTTGCTCGTAACTCTAGGACCGCCGCGTTCTAAATCTACCTGCAAGCGCCATGACCGTCAAAATGACCGCTTATGTAATTATTCGTATTTTTTGCTGCTTTATTTCATAAATAAACTTTTAAACCACTCAATTTTTAAGGCAATAATAATGATAAAATGATTAACATTTTTAAAACCTAGAATAAAAAATCAAACACCAAAGTAAAATGATCTAATTCGTCAAAAGCCTACTTTTTTTCCACATTTTGTGCTGCCGCTTCAAAAATGTCCTTATATGTCCTCTTTATAAATTGGCTCCAATATTTTAACCTGAACTTTCAAGACTTATCTAGAAAACATGGCTGACTTAATTCAGACTCTCTTCATGGTGTCTCCTTAATATTATCGCACTCAAACGATCTAATGGCGTCAGAATCCTCCTTGTCTCTCTCCACACAAATAAACACACACTTATGTGTGACCATAGCAATGTGTTTGTTGTCGTAGCAACAGAGTATCAACTTCCAATGTGTGCTTCATCTCAGCTGCTGCGGGGCGCAGCAGGTTAGAGGAGATAAAATGCTTATAAATTTTGAAATGTTCATTTTTACAACATAAAAAACTACATGATAAAATAAAAAACATGTTTATATTAAAAGTCATAAAAGGTCAGCCTCATAGGTTGTGTTTTATTTATTCTAATTAGCATATTAAAGTGACGTGCAGTCATATTGACTGCTGTGGGGGTTCTAGTGTTAACAAAACATCTGAGGAGTTTGTATAAAGAAATGTTTATAAAAACCTACAGTAAACAGATTAATAATCTATAAACCAGATGAATATTTTGTGTTTTCTAAAAGAATAAATGTGAAATTATTTTTGGTCCGAACACGTCAGGCGAATTCGCCAAATACTTTCTTCTGTTTTCAAAACCCTTAAAGATAATTACGTTCACTCTTTTTACTGAAACATCTTTGTTCCCTTCGGAGCTCATAATTAATATTTCACATTCACAGTTTGAAGTGTTCCATTAAACAAAGACGTACAACAAAAAGTAGGTTTGAAGGGTCTTCCAGATGTTTACCGCGTGGCATTCCCGCCTCAACTCGAGACACAGAGTTTTTTTGTAAACACGACATAAAATATTCATGTCCAAACATTTTATTCTGCTCATTAAAACTTTAACCAGAAATTGTAATAAAAGTCTAAATTAAAATATTCATGGACAGTCGTCAAAAATAAATATTGCAATAAACAGCCAATCAGAGTCTAATCATGTGACACGATGTCAAATATTAACATTTAGGCATCAAAAGGACAGGAAGGAGGAGTTAAGGGAGGGAGGAGGAGTTACGGGAGGGAGGAGGAGTTACGGACATTCCGTTGCTTGTTACGATGTTAAACACATCCATAAAAATAAACAAAGAAAATAAAACATGGCTGTTTTACATGTTTACAAACACACGTGAAATAGCTTAATTTGTCCAGGTCTTAAACCAACAATGGGCGGGCGGCACGGTGGCGTAGTGGGTAGCACAGTGGCCTCACAGCAAGAAGATCATGGATTCGAGTCCCGGGTGGGGACGAGGCTTGGAACACTGGTCTTTCTGTGTGGAGTTTGCATGTTCTCCCCCTGTCTAGATGGGTGTTCTCCAGTTTCCTTCCATCCTCCAAAAACATGCAGGCTGATTGGGCGGTGCCAAATTACCCCTTGGAATGAGTGTGCATGTTTATAGTTGTATGTGTGTGGCCCCGCGACAGACTGGTGACCTGTTCGGGGTGTACCCTGCCCCTCGCTTTGAATCAGCTGAGATGGGCTCCGGCACGCCCATAAGGGATAGACGGTTAATCCACGACTACCATCCACACTACAAGACTAACCCACCTACGATCTGGTTATACGTTATACTATCAGGTTCATGTACAACGTAACGATCAGCAGGATGGCTCCATAGTGCTGCTTCTAAAGTGTCATGTTTACATGAGTAGCGACAAAAATTTATCCAACCGTCTGTTTACTCATCGGGAGCAACAAATGTCTCTTCTAATGTCCTGGACACAGAGACACTAAGACGCACCATTAAGATAAAGCTTGGATGTTTTTTTTTTAGGGAACTACAGCTACATGTAAAAAAACCTGAGACGGTGGCTCAGTGGTAGAGCGTCGCCCGCGGACCGGAAGTCAACCGGAATTTCGCGGTTTCGCATTTCACTGATTTCACATCTAGGGTCCTTGGAGAAGACATCTAACCCCCCGTTTCTCCCACCATTGGTGCCGTTATAGGTGGCAGCCTGCTTCGGTGTAGGAGTGCAGCACATGAATTTCCCAGTGAGGGACTTCTATAAAAAAAAAAAAAAAAAAATTACATTAAAAAAAGAAACAAAAAGTTAAAGAGAGAAAATTATTTTATTATTTCATTTTATTTATTATTTTAGGTCTTCAGAGCTTGTTTTTCTGACCACCCCCACATCTGCCGGTCAAAATCTAACTGTTCGCTAACGATTCAGAAGAAACCTGTCAGGACTAGTGAAGCTCAAACCAGCGGGCGGTTCGAGGTCTTTAACCTTTTTTTTTGGGGTGACTGGAAACGACTGTCATTTTGGACTGAAAACAGAACCCCAAAGTGATCTGATACATTGTCTATCAAAGTAAGAAATCCTCTGGAGACACTGCGAGTCTCTAAAACCTCAGCATGGTGACGGAGGGCCGAATCGATCCAGTTATCAATAACACAAGACACAAACATTGGTGATCGTATTGATCAGTTTGAGAGAAAATTAGTCTTGGTTTCAATTTGTCCACCGTCCGCAGTTTGAAGGAGAGAAAAAAAAGTCACTGAAACCTCCGTTTTCGTGTTTATTCTTATTTATTATCACATGACTTATCATGCCTACAGTAACGCCATGTGACGATTGGTCAGCGTGTACGTACACTCAACTGTTTGTTTTTCACCGTTGGCGTTTGTAAACAAAGAAAAACAAAATGATTCCACACGTCCCGATTGTGATTCTATATGGCTTTATGTGTACGCCTAATAGTTGTGATAGTGTTCGTCACTATGGTCGCATCCCCACTGTAGACCACCCAATGAAGTTAAGGTTCTATGATGCATTACGATGGCCGGGATGGGAATTAGCACCTCCAAATCCGGGACTATGGTCCTCGCCCGGAAAAGGGTGGAGTGCCCCCTGCGGGTCAGGGTCCTGTCTCGAGTGGAAGAGTATTTCAGGGTCTTGTTCAAGGGTGGGGGAAGGATGGAGCAGGAGACCAACAGAAGGATCGGTGCAGTGTCAGCAATAACTAGGACGCTGCATCGGTCTGTCGTGGTAAAAAAAGAGCTGAGCAGAAAAACAAAGGTCTCGATTTACAAGTCGATCCACATTCCTACCCTCACCATGGTAACCGGGATCTACATTCCTACCCTCACCATGGTAACCGGGATCTACATTCCTACCCTCACCATGGTAACCAGGATCTACGTTCCTACCCTCACCATGGTAACCGGGATCTACATTCCTACCCTCACCATGGTAACCAGGATCTACGTTCCTACCCTCACCATGGTAACCAGGATCTACGTTCCTACCCTCACCATGGTAACCAGGATCTACGTTCCTACCCTCACCATGGTAACCGGGATCTACGTTCCTAACCTCACCATGGTAACCAGGATCTACGTTCCTACCCTCACCATGGTAACCGGGATCTACATTCCTACCCTCACCATGGTAACCAGGATCTACGTTCCTACCCTCACCATAGTAACCGGGATCTACATTCCTACCCTCACCATGGTAACCGGGATCTACGTTCCTACCCTCACCATGGTAACCGGGATGTACGTTCCTACCCTCACCATGGTAACCAGGATCTACGTTCCTACCCTCACCATGGTAACCAGGATCTACGTTCCTACCCTCACCATGGTAACCAGGATCTACGTTCCTACCCTCACCATGGTAACCAGGATCTACGTTCCTACCCTCACCATGGTAACCAGGTTCTACGTTCCTACCCTCACCATGGTAACCAGGATCTACGTTCCTACCCTCACCATGGTAACCAGGATCTACGTTCCTACCCTCACCATGGTAACCAGGATCTACGTTCCTACCCTCACCATGGTAACCAGGATCTACGTTTATTTCAGGAAAAAAAAAGGGATATAAATGCATCAAAAACCTGAAAAGAAAAGTTTCCACTGATCCTGAATCATTGATGAGGAAACATTTCTGCTGCGCTTTTCTTTTTCCATGAGGCTTAAATAAAGATCTACCGCCCCACGCAGTCACAGTTCAGAGCTCACCGGCTCACTGGGTCGGTATTCCCATGATGCATCTAGAGCGTTTCTCCTTGCAGTACCCAGAGTAAAACTAGCCAACTGGACTGATAAGCACGTGGACACACCTAAACGTTTCCAAGCAGGACGCCCAGATCCCAAACACCTTGGTGATCCGGATTACAGAAACCCAGCAGGTGGAAAAGCACTGATTAACCAGCCTGAAGAGGATAAAAAAAGAGGTTTTTAAAAAGCTTTTTGTTCGTTTTAAATGAACAAACCCAAAGTTTTTGGGTTGTAAATCCATATCAGCCATTGATCTGGACGATGGAAGCTATTTTCTGAGATAAACATCATTAAACATGTATATTTTTGATACATTTTAGGATGACCTACTTCTACTGGTGTGTGAACAGAGAAGATTCAGTATCGATCACACACAAAGTGTGTTACTAACACCAGTTTTTTTTTAAATGCCTCTGCTCACAGATGGCATCCGAAATACTTTTCTGAATATGTGGAGTGTCGCTAAAAACCGAGACGGGCTTTTAATAAAACTGTCAATGTTATTCAGTACCTGCCATGGATGAACTGATTACAATTTCAGGGATTCTCTTTAGTACGTTTTTTTGTTTTAAAGAAGACTAGACAATTAGAGTGAGACCTTTTTATGAACCAACCAACCAACCAACCAACCAATCAGCCAACAGATCAACCAACCAACCAGCCA